>CM062297.1:689322805-689922805 GCA_031216915.1 Pictodentalium vernedei
CCCCAGTCAAAAAATGGCAGGTAGGACGACTGCCCCCAGCCGAATTGGCAGCTAGGACGACTGCCCCCCCCCCCCCCCCCCCCCCCCCCAGTCCAATTGGCAGCTAGGACGATTAGAAAAGACAGACCAGATTTATTTTAGTGCTAAAGATATTTTCTTTTTTCTCAATAAAATTATACAAATGTGTGTATGAATGAGTTATCCATTTAATTGTGTCTACATTTGATTCTCATCCTCCACAATGTCACCTAAACAATAAATAAATCACACCCTTACAAACATTCCCATTTTCCACATTGTTATTACTATTCTGCTTATTGTGACCTGAACCGTAAATAAGCTACACATTTAGACACTAAGAATGATCCAATTTACGAGATTATGATGTGATTAGGAGGTTTCCATCTTAAATACTTATCTTTTGCATGATATAAACAAAGTTTATTGTTTTTCCAGTACTATTTTCAAAGGGTGTGTTTTGAAACTAATTCACAACTTTGGTAGCTTAATTGGCTGTCTATGGCTTTTGAGTCTGATAGTTTTTTTGTCTTTTGTTCTTTCTGCAGGAAACAATTTTATTCACACACCATTCGCACTTCAGTAATACTAGGTTTTTTTTTTGCTTGTGAGTATGTTTCTTTAATAATTATTGTTATCCTTTGAATGCAATTCCTTTCAAACTTATGAGGCTTGGAAGAAAAAATATAGAACTGACTGAATAACAATGTAATTAAAATAAAATACAGCCAAAAATACATACAAATTGGACTGCACTTGCAGGGGGAGGGCAATTGTCCTCACTGACAATTCAGGTGGGGGGGGGGGGGGGGGGGGGGGGGGGAGTCATCCTACCTGCCAATTCGACTGGGGGCAGTCATCCTAGCTGCCAATTCGACTGGGGGGCAGTAGTCCTACCTGCCAATTGGAGTGGGGGGGGGGGGGGGGGGCAGTCGTACTATCTGCCATTTTTGGACTGGGGGCAGTTGTCTGGGGGGCAGTTGTCTGGATACCGGACTGGGGGGGGGGGGGGGGCAGTTGTCTGGATACCACAACCACAAGTGGCGTACTGCACGTCGATTGCGCGCATGCCTACAACCAATGCTAACCCTCCACGAGTTAGTACGTTGGATAGTCTAGCAGATGCTCGGTGGTTCTCTCCGGGTAATCCGGCTTCCTCCACCCGTAAATCAGCTCGACACGACATTACCCTGGCTGTTGAAAATGTCGTAAAACCCAAATAAATAATAATAATAAAAAACCCTCCTAAATTAGCTTGTAGAAAAAAAATCACCGTAAAATGTTATCTCTTATTTTTCTAACAATTCCAACCCTTGGCATTATTATTACTCAGACCTTCAGTTTTGGAAAATGCGAGCCCACCACATTTTAAGCCCGGAAATTGCCCTACGTCCGCTGTTTTTCACTCACAGTATACCGTCAAATTCATTACAAAAATACGATGCCAACTCTTTTCGTAGTCATTGAGTTGGCATTGTGGCGGAGACTCCCCAACGACGCTCAGATTTGGCAATATTTCATTTTTATTATTATGAATATTTATCTATGTTATAAACCTTATTTAAAGTATTTATTTATGTCTGCAAATTATACAATGTCTTGAACATGAGAATGAGAAAAAATAATAAAAAGGCAACACACATTTGGTACAAAGGTGTTGTCCTAAACGAAGTTACTTCTTGTTATATATATATTATATTAGGTTCTTAGGGAGTCCAGACATAAAAGCGTTTTGCAGAGTAAAACAATTTCTGTCGGACGATCTGAGTAGAGATCACTTGTCAACGGTACCGCACGTGCGGAAAACAAACTCTTTGAACTTTACTATTGACCGCTAATTGACACACAGTTATGTAATGAGATTCCACATTCTGACAATTCACTTCACATCGGTTGTCTTCAATAATTGATCAATCACGTGCATACGCCCCAGGGAGCGCTAGCGGTGTTGGGTACTGGTCGAGACCTCTTGGAGCAAGTCAAACCCGAATAGGGCCCTCTCTCCAATAGTCTTAATGAGGTTGAAATATTGATTATCGACAATCTATCACTCACACGTAAACTACCGAGAAATCCTATCCGCGTGCATTCCCCCCACACAATAGGAAAGTCGGGTCTGTGTGACGAAACCGAAATAATAAAATAAGATTAACCGGGTCGCAAGGGATTTGTAAATCCCACGTCAACCCTGCGCGCCTACGGTACGCTAAAACCTTTCATTCATTCAAGTCAGATCATTCATCGTTTGACCATCGTAATAATATAATAACACTTTGGCCATCCGCTGATTTGTCGCGGTTCTCGTATGAGAAGGCCTTCATTATCCTTTCTTCCCACCTGTTACCCCATCCCTGTGCCTCTTCTTTCTTCCCAGCACCCAGACACTAATTCTTTGATGAGACCTCGAACCTCCCTATTCCCAATTTCTATGATCAGCAACAAGAGAAAATGGTGGACGGACGTTTCGGACACGGACGTTTCGGACTAGGACATTTCGGACCGGACGTTTCGGACATGGACGATTCGGACTAGGACGTTTCGGACCCCGGACGTTTCGGACTTTTTTTATATTTTATATAATTTTTAGTGGATATTTTTATATGGATATTGTTAGTGGGTTTTCAATTTATTTAATTTTGCACAAATTTTTGTTACAAAAGAGTTTTGCTTATTAGGGAATTTTTTTTTGGGGGGGGGGAGCCTTTTTGTAAAACATAGTGGTAATGCAAACTGATGAAAAATTTTGAAATAAAGCTACAATGTATCATACTCCATTCATTCAGTTTACTATCAAAAACACAATTGTAGGCATCTGTTTTACTTTCTTTCTCTCAGGCTTTTTAGACTTCAAAGCTTCTTATCTTCTGGCTTTGTGTTTTTATAGCAATTTCACCACAGCTACAAAGTGTCCTTTTATTTTTTCTGACTTATGTGGCTTCAAAACTATTCTGCTTTTTTTAATATAAATTCTCTGTTATCACTGTCTCCTCATAATTTGTTGCTTCTTAGTTGCCTCAAGATGGAAATATTATCAACAAAAAGAGGTGGAAAAAAATTGTGTTTTGAGGGACACATGTACACTATTAAGTCAATCTCAGAGAAACAGAAATCTATAACATGGCGCTGTGTGAAACGAGACGCTATGTATAATATCAGGTAAATTTTATGACAGTTTTAAAAAATTATAAAACTTTCAAATGTTGTTCATTTTCATTTTACAATTTACATCCCACCCCACCCCCTCCCCCTCCCTTCCACCCACAAGAGAACAATCTCAAAAGTACACCCAAATACATTCTGGCCGAAACGTCCGCCCTGTCCAATATTTCTGTCCGAAACGTCCTAGTCCGAAACGTCCTAGTCCGAAACGTCCGGTCCGAAACGTCCGTGTCCGAAACGTCCTACATTCAGAGAAAATATATCATAATACAAACAAAAACAATAAAAAAAATGCATCTCCAAATAGCACGTTACATTTAAATCACTGACACTTAATAACACTTTGGCCCTCTGCTGAAATATTGTCAATATATCCCCAAATGCGTTCAGAGAAATAATACCAAGGCCTTTTTTAACACCAATGAACTATAAAACATGTGTTTTCTGCACTAAAAAATCACCATATATTGCATGTCATATGGGCATAGGTTTGGTTTTAGGAAAACAAAACTACACCGCGACAAATCAAAGAGTTATAATAACTGGAAAAATAAAAGGATAAACCAGAACCTGGGGCCTTAATTTAACGGTATAACAATGCAAATGTGGTTGATCACAGCACTAAAATATATAAACATCGTTAATGTGACATAAATATATTTCACGCACATTCCACATTTGTGGTGGGAACAATGGCCGGCGTCTGCGAAATTGAACTATAGGTAATTATTCCTCATCGTCTGTTCTGGAAGGGTTCACTACCCTGTATGTACCAGTGACGTACGTATTGTCAAAGTAGTCTATTAAAGGCAACAACTCATAGATGAGCTATATCCACTGAAGAACATCACACAGTTATAGATTTTGACTATTGGAGGGGGCATTTTGTCGGGGGACCGCGACAAATCAAAGAGTTATAATAACTGGAAAAATAAAAGGATAAACCAGAATCTGGGGCCTTAATTTAACGGTATAACAATGCAAATGTGGTTGATCACAGCACTAAAATATATAAACATCGTTAATGTGACATAAATATATTTCACGCACATTCCACATTTGTGGTGGGAACAATGGCCGGCGTCTGCGAAATTGAACTATAGGTAATTGTCCCTCATCGTCTGTTCTGGAAGGGTTCACTACCCTGTATGTACCAGTGACGTACGTATTGTCAAAGTAGTCTATTAAAGGCAACAACTCCTAGATGAGCTATATCCACTGAAGAACATCACACAGTTATAGATTTTGACTATTGGAGGGGGCATTTTGTCGGGGGGGATTTTGTCGCCCTGCATTCAATTTGAGGGGGGATTTTGTCGGGGGGGATTTTGTCGGGGGGGATTATGTCGGGGGGGATTTTGTCGAGGGGGATTTTGTCTGTACCCCCCCTATTGTTACCTGAACCATAAATAAGCTACACTCTTAGACACTAAAAGGCTAATCCAATTTACCAGATTATGATGAGATGACGAGGTTTCCATCTTAAATAGGCTACTTATCTTTTGCATCATACAAACAAAGTCTATTGTGAGTATGTTTCTTTAATGATTATCGTTATCCTTTGAATGCAATTTCTTTAAAACTTATGAGGCTTGGAAGAAAAAACAAGGGAACTGTCTAGATAACAATGTAATTGAAATAAAATACAGACAAACTGGACTGCACTTGCAGGGGGTGGGGGGGGGGGGGGGGGTTGCCCTCACTTACAATTCAGGTGGGGGGCAGTCGTCCTACCTGCCAATTCGACTGGGGGCAGTTGTCCTGCCTGCCAATTGGAGTGGGGGGGGGGGGCAGTCGTCCTACCAGCCATTTTTGGACTGGAGGCAGTTGTCTGGATAACCTTGCCACATGTTAATGAAATTTCATGTGAGTAGGGGTTATATAGCGGCATTTTGATTTTTGGGCAAATTAAGTTTCGGCTCATATTGAGCAGAGGGGTGGGGCAAAAATGCTCCAATTCTGAAAAAATCTTCTTCTCTAGAACCAGCAATAGCAAAGACTTGATATTTGGTATGCAGCTTCTTTTGAGGTGTAGACTGAAGTTTGCTCAAGAGAAGTTCGTAGGTCTATATTTGGCGATGTTATGGGAAGAGCAAAAATTCTGGCCCCCACCCCAAATTTCTATTTTCCTAACCTAGAAGCCAATTTGAACCAAATTTTTCATGAGGGCTTATTGTGTCATAACTACCTAATTTATGCAGAAATCTTTTTTTCCTGTAGCCCCGTGGGAACCACAGGAGCTAAAAATAGAAAAAAATTAAAACGCCCATATCTCAAAAACTGCACGGCAGTGAGAATTTTTTTTTTGGTGTGAAGCTTCCTTGGGACCAACAGAAAAAATTTGTCAAAAAAGATTGCTATCGGTTTTATCATAAGGTACTTTTTCGGGACTCTGAAAAACTGCTGAATCAGCATATTTTTATACTGTACCAATGACCCAGACTTAGCTGGTGCTAACTCCACAAAAACCAGGGCCAAACACAAATTTTGCCCCCCAATCCCCAAAATTTGCATCCAAAACAAAAAGAAATCATGTCCTAAAGGACCTCCATAGTACGACTCTACTGCGCATGCGCAGTGACGCAGTCGTCCCGAAATTGGCGCCAAATATCATTCTCTGTTTGGCCCTTCATCAGTCAACATCTCACTGATCTTTGTGCTTGTAAATCTCAGTTTAAAGGATGCCAGACACGTAATTCTTGGAGAAAATGTGATTCTAAGGAGGATAGAAGGAGGAGAGGAAAAAAGAAGTGGCAAAAAATAATCAGGGCTGTACTTAAAATTTTTTGTTAAAATTATGTTAAGTTGCCTATTTTCGAGGCAAACGCCTCTTGTTGTCATTCTTGCTAATTGTTGCACTGCTTATTCAGTGTTTCCTCTCCCCTAACCTTCTAAAGTCCCCCCTTGCAATTCTCCCATGCTTTTGGCATATTTTTGAGAAGTTTCATTTCTAAAATTTCCCTGGGAGAGTTGCTTGGTTACAGAATGTTTTCTGTTATTTTCCCCATAGTTACGTTTTCACCCATGGGTGTATAACGTTTGTGTTCTGCATCTTCCATCTGATGTTCTGCAGATTCTCCCCTGGGAGTCTCTGTTTTGCATCAGATAGAGTGTAATTGAGGACTGATTCCGGGCCAGTTTTTTCAGTGCCTGGAGTCATGTTTTCTTCTGTGTTTACACTGTTTGTTTTCATTGGCAACAGCCTTTTTTGAGGGGGGCTGTTTGCCTTTGAGGTAGTTTATCTCATTATAAGATACATTTATATTATCCGAAAGTGTCTCATTAATTATTTTATATAATTTTAAAATTTTTGACCACACTTTGCCATCGGATCCATCGGGGCTCAACGTTACTTTTCAGCAACTTGGGCTTCTCTGAAAAAATATTTTTTCAAAATTATTTTGTTTTGCAATTGTTTTTTCATTTATTAATGGATCATGTTATTATGTATCTTTGTGTCAGGGGTTTTTGCGAGTAACTAGGACTTATTGTTGTTCCTTCACAATGAAAGGAACTTGTTCAAATTGTAATAGGAAGAAATCTTCCTCTGACTTTCATGATTATTGCATAAATTGTAGTCAGTGTTCTCGCATTAATCCCTGTCCTGTATGTGAACATTGGGATGAGAAACATTGGAAACGTGTGTCACGATATGTTGTTTCTGGAGAAAGAGCAATGCCGGCTCTTTCTCCACAAGGTCACTCTACTCTCTCAGTTTCTATTTCAGAGGAACCAGAACAGGGTGATGTTTCCATGTTATCTTCTTCAAGTGTGCGTCCGTCGTCACAATTAAATACAGAGCTAGCGGCAAAAGTGCTCATGGAGATTAGACAAATGTCGTCCGCTAGCTCGCCCGGTGTAGCGTCCATTCACCGAATGGTTCGGCAGCCGGGTTCGTCCGAGGCGGTCCAAGAGGAAATTTTGGGTGATGCGAGCACTATAAAAATAATAGATGCACACCCAGTGACGGCGGATAGTGAACGAGAACGGAGGAAGCCTTTTAGTCCGGTTCCTAGCTCGTCCAGGTCCAGCCGGGCCGCGAGCGAGAGAGGCCCCTCTCTCGTACAACAACATCTGGGACCAGATGTTGTGGTACAAAATGTGTCTTTAGCGGAGCATACGTCCGTCGCTCGGGACGCTCCGTTGTATAAGCAGTCCGCAGAGACTGTTAAGGCTTCCTCTTCTCGCCGGCGCACACGACCGCACCTTGGCTGCGTGACCTCCGATATCTTGCCAGCTTCGCCGAGGAAGGATTATTCGGCGACCAGGTCACACCATCCGGCAGCCAGGGACTCGAGACCGATGGACTCCGGACGTTCGCATAGGAAAAGTATGCGGGAGCCATCTGATGCGGAGCTGCCCTCGGCAAAGCAGCGAAAGACCGCTCCTCCGCAGGTCTCGACGTCGGACATTCTAGTGCAGATAGCACAGCTTATCGCAGCATCCCAGCAGCCGACAGAGACGGTGTCGGATCGAGAATTATCCGACGGCGCTGGGTCGGTACGCTCCGCCGAAGCATCGGGGGCGGACGACCGGGAACATCGGGAGGTCCGACCGGATGGTGAAAGGGATACGGATGAATTGGAGCTATCCCTTTCGGAACAACACAAAGCTGCCGTAGACTTCATCCGGCACTTTCTTCCTCAAGTTGTTCCGTCGGGCCAGACTGCTGCGCTTCCGGACAGGAGAATTATAGCGTCATTGGACTCTGATTTTTTCGAGCGGTTCAGGGACATCGCTCCCGAGTTTCCGTCGCAGTCCAATAATGTTGCAAGAACATTTGAATTATTGAACGACGCTATTTTTAAACTTGCTTCCAGGACAGGGAAAGCAGGCTTCTTGTCCGCAAATACTCTCAACCTGCCTTTCATTAATGCAAGGAATAAATTCGACACGGCAGGTCAGGGTATACCGAGAGTTCCTCTGCGTATGGACGACGAGGCGGAAGACTTAGAGCTATCATTACCGTCGTCAGCTTCTATTCCAACCGCAGTGTTGGAAACAGCTATTGCGTCTAACAGAGCCAATTTAGATGCCTTATCTTACGCAGATCACCTTACGAAGGCGTTATCACTGCGTCTTCAAGGGGAAGAGTTTCAGGATATACAATCCTCCTTAAGACTTCTTTCAAGGGCAGTAGCTTATTCCACGTGTAACTCCGCCCTTTCAGTGGCTAATCTGGAGTTGGTTAGACGTGACGCAGCCCTGTCTACATCCACACTAGTGGATTCTAAGGTGAAGAACTCTCTTAGAGTCGCTTCGGTCTCAGGAGATCTTCTCTTTGACGGCAAGCTTTCCGCTATTTATGATAATATTAAAAAGAAAGCTAGTGATTCTCTGTTGTTTAGATCCGCTCCTAAAAGGTCGGATTCAGCAGACACGAATAAGGCGGGCACTTCTGGGTCTTATCCGCCCAAGAGAGGTTCCTATAGAGGTTCCGGTGCGTCCTCTAGCTCTTATTCGAGAGACCGTCAGGATAGCGACTCTCGTTCGGGACGTCCTTCAGGCCGGGACAATCGGTCGGACGCCCCGAGGTCGACGAGGCGAGGTGCGGGTCGTGGAAGACGTGGTTTCTCCTACCGCAGGCCTCGCAGATCCAGGAGGTGATGGCTCAAACCTCTATCGCGTTCCGGTTGGCGGAAGGTTGTCGAGTTTTTCTCAAGAGTGGGCGTCGATTACGGACGACCCTTGGGTGAGAGGAGTGACTTCGGAAGGTCTAAAGATATCCTTCAAACGAAAGCCTCCATTAACTCGAAGTCCAAAGTGGACTCATCTTCCGTCAAACCCTCAGAAAAGAGACGCTCTGCTATCAGAGGTGCAGTCTCTTTTAATGAAGAACGCGGTAGAGGTCGTAGAAAACCAGGAATCGCTGGGATTCTACAGCCATCTGTTTCTGGTTCCGAAACCAGACGGCTCGTTCCGTCCAGTCATAGATTTGAGCTGGATAAACAAGCTGATCATCGCTCCGAAGTTTTATATGGAGACGATTCGATCGGTCAGAGCGAGTATTCGGGTGAACGATTATGCAACGAGCATAGATCTCAAAGATGCGTACTTTCACGTCATGGTACATCCGACATTCCGAAAGTATCTACGCTTCGCAGTCCTAGGAGTGGTGTATCAGTTCCGGGCCATGTGCTTCGGATTGAATCTAGCACCCTGGGCTTTCACTCGAGTAATGAACTCGGTAATGATTTACTTCCGAGCTCATTCGTCTGCGGTAACGTCGGCCTACCTGGACGACATTCTTCAGAGGTACGGCAACGAGTTAACGCTTCAGAACGATGTTCAGAATCTTCTTCTATTGCTCCGACGTCTCGGTTTCATAGTAAACGAGGAGAAGTCGGATCTGGTGCCGTCCAAGTCATTCACTCATCTGGGAATGAGCTTCGAGACGCACAACAATCTCGTTCGTCTGCCGTTAACCAGAGCGAAATTAGTCAGTTGTTACGCTCGCTATTGTCTAAATACAGACAAAGTCACAGCGAGAGAATTTATGAGACTGATAGGTCTGTGCGGAGCCGCTGCGGATCTCATTCCGATGGGACGGCTACGCACACGGCCTCTTCAAATTTTCTTGACTCAGAATTGGAGTGTGAAAATTCATTCGCTCGATGTAGACGTTCTCTTGTCAGATCAAGTGAAACAAGAGATTCAGACTTGGGCAAACATTCAGTGGTTAACTCAAGGAGTTCCGCTGCAGTTGCCGGATCCGAGTTTTACCATTATGACGGATGCCAGTCAAACAGGTTGGGGTGCATCATTAATCCCAACGGATTCGAGATGCCAGGGTCTTTGGGATCCGCAATTCCTGTGCAAGCACATAAACATCAAGGAAATGATGTCAATTTGGCTTGCGTTACGTCACTGGATGGACATTATTCACGATGCTCATGTCCAAATCCTATCCGACAATACGACAGTAGTGGCGTATATACGGAATCAGGGAGGCACTCATTCAGTTCCGTTGTTCAATCTAACGGAAAGAATCCTTCTGTTTGCGTTGGAACATCACGTTCTTCTTTCGGTCCGTCACATACCGGGTCGTCTGAATGTGCTAGCAGACTCCCTTTCTCGAAAGGGTCGCTTGTTGCCGTCGGAGTGGACTCTCAACAAACAAGTATTCAATCAGATTTGCTACCAATGGGAACGGCCAATGATAGACTTATTTGCGACACATCTCAACAATCAGTTGCAGACGTATGTGTCCCCGTGTCCGGATCCAAGAGCATTTGCTGTAGACGCTCTATCGATCCCTTGGGACGGAATGATAGGATATGCGTATCCTCCAGCGCCGTTAATTCAACAAGTATTGCTAAAGATAAAACAATCTCAATGCAAGATTCTGTTGGTAGCATCTCTGTCGCCACAGAGACCGTGGATAAATCTACTCAGGTGTCTGTTGTGGGACCTACCGCGGAAGCTCCCTCCACGAGAGGATCTTCTTTGGCAGGGGAAATCGCGCCAACTGCATCACAACCCGCAAGGTCTCAACCTTCACGTTTTTCCGTTGTGCGGTCCTTCTTGCATGGCAAGCACTTTACAGGACGAGCAGTGGACGCGATTTCTAACTGTAGGAGGACCTCCTCTTCGCTAAACTATGCGGCTAAGTGGAAGGTTTTCCGTCGTTGGTGTAGGGATCATTCTGTTGATATATTTGATCCCTCTATACCAGACATTGCTAACTTCTAGTATACTTGTTTGACGAAATCAAACTGCAACCGGTTACTATAAAGGGTTATAGATCTATGTTATCTGATACCTATGCACATCATGATAGTTTACAAATTGGATCTAATGTCTCTTTATCGAAATTGGTTAGAAACTTTTCGATAAATAGACCTAGAACTCTTAGATTAATTCCTAAGTGGAATTTAGCTTGGGTTCTCCTTAAATTGAAGGAAAAGCCATTTGAACCTCTTGGGACAGTAGATTTCAAATTCTTATCTTATAAGACAGCTTTTCTCTTAGCTTTCTCTTCTGCCAGAAGAGTCAGTGAGCTTCATGCACTATCGGTGGATGATTCTCATTATCGTAGTGTTGGGAACACTATCACCTTCACTACTAACGTCGGTTTTTTAGCTAAGAATCAGGCTCCTAATAAATATCCGGAACCTATTGTTATTAAGGCTCTTCCGTCTTCAGACGGGCGTAGGCCTTTACTCTGTCCTGTTAGAGCACTACGTATCTATAAACAGAGATCTCAGTTCATCAGAAAGGGACGGAAACGTTTCTTTCTGTCTTTGATGCCTAATAGAAAGGACATTTCAGTCCATTCTATTGCTAGATGGATTCAGTTAACTATCCGTACTGCGTATGGAGATTTATCTTCTTCTCAGCAGTCTGTGCTTAAGATTTCTGCTCATGAAGTAAGAGCTCTTTCTACTTCCTGGGCTTATGCTAATAGTGTTGCTATTACAGATTTAATGAAGGCTGCTTATTGGTCTCAGCCATCCACATTTACTAATTTTTATCTCAGAAATATTGAGTCCATTTCTGGAGACCTGCATTGTTTAGGTCCGTTATCTGTTGCTCAGAATGTCGTCCACTAAACAGTTGCAACTATAGTTATGCAGGCTTTCTGTTCCGGCAGTGACTCCGTCCGGCTGCCCTCTTTGCTCTGGGCTATTTGACCCAGGGCAAGGGGAAGGGGGGGGGGCGGGTGTTCCCTTAGGTCACCTGCTTTATAGTGAAAAGCAAGGGAATGCCTCCTCCAAGACAGTATTTCTGAGTCGCTTCCGGGATGGTTTTAAAGTGTAATATTAATGTTTAATTTCATTCATGTCTTATTTTTAAAGTGTAGCTCGGTGTGAAGCATTTGTATATGTCAAGTGTCAAACGGGCTTTAATATACAATACTCGGACACTTTTAAATGATTATAAAGAGTCTCAATTCTCTGGACTACTTTATTTATTGGCTTGTTTTAATAATAATTAGTATAAAGGTTATACTGGATATTAATAGAGAACATGAATGTTATTGTGCTCAATTATTAAGGGTAGTGTATCTTTCTAATTTAAATATTAAATAAGAAAGATACATGTAAAGCCTAATACTCCTTTTCTCCTTAAGGGGTTATCTCTTTATTTTATAATTGAGCTTATTGGATTTTCCTCTATGTCCTAGGCCCTCCAGCCTGTTTACTATTCAGCTAAGTCTGGGTCATTGGTACAGTATAAAAATGTTAAAAAATTTATAGTAATTTATATATTTTTTATACTTACCAATGACCCAGACGGGGATGGCCCTCCCTGAGTTGGGAACTCTTGCCTCCCCGCTGAGTACATAGCGCTGACCAGGCACTGCCAGTAAGAATGATATTTGGCGCCAATTTCGGGACGACTGCGTCACTGCGCATGCGCAGTAGAGTCGTACTATGGAGGTCCTTTAGGACATGATTTCTTTTTGTTTTGGATGCAAATTTTGGGGATTGGGGGGCAAAATTTGTGTTTGGCCCTGGTTTTTGTGGAGTTAGCACCAGCTAAGTCTGGGTCATTGGTAAGTATAAAAAATATATAAATTACTATAAATTTTTTAACTTTTTAACACAGTAGGCAATGGGAAAAAATTAAAGAATCGTTTTCTTCTAAAGCACTGCTCCAAAAGCTTTTATATTTTACATATAACATCTTTGGAACATTGATTCACATATTTGTTGAACTCAAATTCCTCGGTCTATATTTGGGTTCCCTGTGGGAACCCAAATGTTCAAATTAGTGCAAATCGGGAGACGACTTATATATAAGCTTTAAGCTTTCTGTCAAATCCCCCTCTTACACAGTAACACATTTCCATGTCTTTAGTTGTTTCATGTATAATACTGTACTTTTTGCTGTTCATATTTCTCGTTACTCAGCTATTGTTGTGAAATGCATATATTTTTCAATTTTTGAATAAATATTGTTTAAACTAAATTAGTGCAATATGAGGGATATTCTTTGAAAATCTTCTTCTTCGGATCCACAAATCAGATTCTTTTGATACTTGGTATGCAGAATCCTTAGGGGGGTGAGATTCATGTTTGTTCAAGCCAAGTCCCTGAGTTCATATTTGGGAGCCCAAATTGTAACTTAGTGCAATACGAGGTATATTCTTTTAAAATCTTCTTCGCATCCACCGGTCAGAATCTTTTGATATTTGGTATACAGTATGCTTAGGGAGGTGAGATTCAAGTTGTTCAAGTCAAGTCCTTCGGCTCATATTTGGTCTCCCTGTGGGAGCACAAATTATAACTTAGTTCAATATGAGCAATATTCTTTAAAAAAAATTTTTTTTTCAGATCCACCAGTCAAAATCTTTTGATATTTGATGTACAGCATTCGTAGGGGGGTGGGGGGGGGGGGGGGGTGGGGGGGGGGGGGCTGAGAGTGAAGTTTGTTAAAGCCAAGTCCCTTGGTTCATATTTGGGCTCACTGTAGAAGCCCAAATTATACCAAAATTTTTATTTTCCAAACCAAGAGGTCGATTTGAACCAAATTTGATATGAGGGCTTATTGGGTCACAAATACCTAATTTATGCCATAAATTGTTTTCCTGTCCCCCACGGCAACTACAGGAGCTGAAAAAATTTTTTTTTTTTGAATGCCCATATTTCCAGAACTACATGGCACTGAGAATTTTTATACAATGTGAAGCTTCCTTAGGGCCGGGAGAAAGGAATGGTGAAAAAAATGCCATTGGTTTTATCATAAGTACTTTTCCAGGACTAAAAGTGCCGAGTCATCATTTTTTAACACTGTAGGTAATGGGAATAACGTTGAATAATCTTCTTCTCCCAAACCACTGCTTCAGAAGCTTTTGTTTTTGGGTTCCCTATGGGAGCCCAATGTATAACTTAATTCAGTATGAGAAATATTCTTAAAAAATCTTTTTTTTCTGATACTCCTCTCAGAATCTTTTGATATTTGATTTTTAGTTTTCTTAGAAGCGGCAAATTGAAATTTGTTCAAGTTCTGGTTTATTGATAAAATTGGGCCCAGTAACCAATTCCTGCGTTGAAAGCCCTGTAAAGTGGGCAGTAATAGGCATAAACGATTGACCAAACCTGATATTATAATTATGCCTCTGTAATGATGTAGCCTTAGAAAGTGACCTTAAATTCCAATAAATAAATAGATAAATTATTGAGTACCCAATATGGGGATCTAACATATGAACACTCTGGGTTACTAAGTAGAGAAAACACTTTTATGTTGAAAAACTGATAATAACCACAAGGCAGAATCCCTTGCTATTTTGGTGATATGACTCGGCCAGTATCAGGTGAGCGCCCTCAGGCCCCGTGGGGCCTCTTGTTTTCTACACGCTTCCAGATATTGAGCTGATTTTTGGTATGTGAGTTAACATGGTGGCCTCCAGATCAAGTTTGCATTTTGTTCCACTCCACTGATTTTTACCAAAATTACGGCCCTTGGACTCTGAAAAATTCATCAAAATTACAGTTTTCCAGACTTTTTTCTACACGCTTCCAGATTTTGAGCTGATTTTTGGTATGTTAGTCTGACATGGTGGCCTACAGATCAAGTTTGCATTTTGTTCTGCTCCACTGATTTTTACCGAAATTACGGCCCTTGAACTTAAAAAAGTTCATCAAAATTACACTTTTGCAGACTTTTTCCTACACGCTTCCAGATATTGAGCTGGCCTACAGAACAATACCGTTGAAACTACAGAATCTATGTTTATTTTTAAAAAATGATTAGAGCTTGAAATATCGGGGCATGTGGGGTATGTGAGCGTGCTCACTAAGGTTCTATATTTTCATAATCCTTTCATAAACATTGAACATTATCCTTTTCATCAAATACAACACACAAGTTCAGCTACAGTGTCATTGACACTTTCATTGGTAACCTACTATAGAACGATGACTTACAGATCAAGTTTCATTTGCACTCTGTCCATCCATCAATCTGTCAGTCAGTCATACTTTAGTTTTCCGGACTTTTTTTGGAAATGCTTCAACCGAATGATTTCATTCTTGGTAACCTACTATAGAACGATGTCTTACAGATCAAGTTTGAGTTTCATGCTGATTGCATTATTCTTGTGTGAGTTATGGCCCTTGGAAATATGGAAAAGTGCCAAAATATCAGTTTTCTGGACTTTTTTTGGAAATGCTTCAACGGAATTCATGCTGATCACATCTAGGTTATAACATTTGTATAATTATTAATGCTCATTAGTCCGGTAGGGGACATTGTATTGCTTCAGCGATACTTGCGCTCTTGTTAAAGGAAGAATCGAGAATCAAGATTTTTACAATCACCTGTTCCTCGTACCGAAGCCAGACGGCTCGTTCCGACTGGTAATAGACTTGAGCTGGATAAGCAAGCTTATCGTGGCTCCAAAGTTCTATATGGAGACCATTCGGTCGGTAAGAGCGAGCGAGCATTCGAGTGAACGACTGTGCGGCAAGCATAGATCTAAAGGATGCATACTTTCATGTCCTGGTACATCTGGCATTCAGAAAGTACCTACGGTTCACCGTACAAGGGAAGGTTTATCAGTTCAGAGCAATGTACTTCGGTCTGAATGCTCCCTGGGCATTCACTTGAATAATGAACTCGGTAATGTCATACTTCCGAGCTCATTTGTCTGCAGTAACGTCGGCTTACTTGGACGCCATTCTACAGAGATACGGCAACAGAATTATTCTTCAGAATGATGTTCAGAGTCTGCTTCTATTACTCCGACGTCTCGGTTTCATCGTAAACGAGAAAAAGTCAGATCTAGCTCCGTTCAAGCCGTTCACTCACTTGGGGATGAGCTTCGAGACTCGCAAAAATCTGGTTTGTCTGCTGTTACCCAGAGCGAAATTAGTCTGATGGGGTTATGCGGAGCGGCTGCACATCTTATTCCGATTGGCCGTCTACGCACGCATCCCCTCCAGATATTCTTTACTCAGAAATGGAGTGTGAAGACACATTCGCTTGAAACCAGTATTGTTTTAACGGACCTAGTAAAACAAAGGGTTCAGATTTGGGCAGATCTTCAGTGGTTAACTCAGGGAGTTCCGCTGCAGCTGCCGGATCGGCTTTCACAATTATGACGGATGCGAGTCAGATGGGTTGGGGCACAACCCTAAGTCCTGCAGACTTGAAGTGTCAGGGTCTTTGGGACCCTCGGTTCCTAGAAAAGCACATAAACATCAAAGAGAGTCAATATGGCTAGCTCTTCAACATTGGATTCACATAATAACGAACGTTCATGTTCAGATTTTGTCGGACAATTCAACAGTAATAGCTTACATCAGGAACCAAGGCAGCACTCATTCAGTTCCATTATGCGAATTAATGGAGAAGATTCCCCTGTACGTCATGAATCATCATGTTCATCTTTCTGTCCGTCATATACGGGGTCGTCTGAATGTACTAGCAGACTCGCTCTCTCGGAAATGTCACCTGTTGCCATCGGAGTGGACTCTCAACAAGCGAATATTCAGGCAGATTTGCTACCAGTGGGATCGTCCCATGATAGATCTGTTTGCGACACACCTGAAATTAGTTACTGACGTTCGTGTCGCCATGCCCAGATCATCGAGCGTATGCAGTAGACCTTCTGTCGATCTCATGGGACGGAATGATAGGATATGCGTATCCTCCTTCTCGTTGCAAAATCCTGTTAGTAGCACCTCTGTCGTCACAGAAACCTTGGATCAATCTTCTCAGGTGTCTGTTATGGGACGATCCCCGGAAGCTTCCTCCACGGGAGGAACTTCTTTATCAGGGGAAATCACGTGCACTGCATCACACCCCGGAAGGTCTCAACCTTCACGTATTTCCATTTTTGCACAGAAAACAGTTTACAGGTCACGCAGTGGATGCAATTTCTAAGTGCAGGAGGTCCGCCACTTCCTTGAACTACGCAGCGAAGTGGAGGGTTTTCTTCCGTTGGTGTAAGGATCAGTCGATGGACGTTTATGATCCGTCCATATCAAATATTGCCAATTTCCTGGTCTACTTGTTTGACGATCTCAAACTGCAGCCCGTCACTATTAAGGGATATAGGTCTATGTTATCAGACACTTACGCTCATCATGATAACTTGGCTATTGGATCAAATACTTCATTGTATAAGCTGGTTAGAAATTTCTCTATTAATAGACCTAGAACCCTCAGATTAATTCCTAAGTGGAATTTGGCTTGGGTTCTGTTGAAGCTCAAGGAAGGTCTGTTTGAGCCGTTGGACATTGTAGATTTCAAATTCTTGACCTATAAAACGGTCTTTCTCTTAGCCTTTGCATCTGCTAGAAGAGTCAGTGAACTTCATGCTTTATCGGTTGATGAATCTCACTACCATAGGGTGGGTAATACCATTACCCTTACTACGGAAGTGGGTTTTCTGGCTAAGAATCAGATTCCAGACAAGCGGTCTGAGTCTATTATCATTAAGGCTCTGCCATCCTCAGATAACTGTAGACCTTTGCTGTGTCCAGTCAGGGCTATGCGTATTTTTAAACTTCGATCAGATTTTTATTAGAAAAGGAAGAAAACGTTTCTTTCTTTCATTGATTCCTAACAGAAAAGATATTTCTGTTAATTCAGTTGCTAGATGGATTCAGTTGGCAATACTCTTTGCCTCTGAAATTCTATCTTCGGATCAACGTTCGGTTAGTAAGATATCAGCGCACGAGGTTACAGCACTGTCCACTCCTTGGGCTTATTTTAACAGTATAGCCATTACTGATCTGATGGACACAGCCCTCTTCATTTACCAAGTTTTACCTGAGAAATTTAGAGTCCATCTCCGGTGACCTTAGATCTTTAGGTCCTCTTTCTGTTGCTCAGAATGTCATCCATTAATGGTTACATCTATAGTTATTTAGGCAGCCCATTCCAGCATTGGCGCTGTTCTGCTGCTCTCTTTGTTCTGAGGACATGTACCTCAGAACAAGGGGAAGTGGGGGGACATTTTTTTCCCTTATGATCATCTGGCTTTATAGTGAAAAGCAAGGGAAGACCTCGTCCGGTGTCAGTAGTCCTGAGTCGGTGCTGGGATGGTATAAAGAGTCTCATTCTCTGGACAATCTTTATATATTGGTATTTTTACACAGTAACCAATGGCCCAGACATAGCTGGTGCTAACTCTAAAATATCTAGGGCCAAACACAAATTTTGCCCCTCAATCCCCAAAATTTGCATGCAAAACTGAAAATTAGAAGTCCTAACTGGTCTTCCATACATTTACCCTCTGCGCATGCTTTTGTGCTTTTTAAATCTCAATTAATAATGATGCCAGACACAAATCAATGGTTAAATTGGTGGATCCAAGGACACAATTGGATGAAGGAAGGAAGAAACGGTGGTTTGAAAATGTTCAGGGCTGTAATTTTATAATATTTATAAAAATTAGTTCATGTTCCCTAATTTTGGGACATGAGCCTGTCGTTATCATTGTTGATAATGATTTTTCCACTGTTGGTTAAGTATTCCTTCCCTAACCTCTCTTGATCCCCCCTGTTAAACTCCCAAGCTTTTTGGCTTGTTTTTTTAAATTTTTTATTTTAAATTTCTTGGGAGTTTAACGTGTTATACAGACAGTTTTTTCTGTATTTCCCCAGGGTTATGTCCTCACCCTTAGGGTGTTTAGGCATTTTTAGTCATGCATCACACTTCCAATGTATCGTTTTTTCTTCTGATGAAGATCTTGCCTTACATTGGATAGTTCAAAAATCTGTTACTGACTTTGGGCCATGTTGCCTGGGGTCTTGTTTGCAGTTTTCAGTTGGATGTTGTTTACATGAGCAACATTTGTTATTTATGTGTAGGTTCCTATTTCTGATATGGTAGGTCTGATACATTATACAGCCCCGTAGTGTGGCAATTAATTTTTGGGAGGAAAAAATTAATTTTGTCCACACTTGGGCTCTTTTGGGATACATTTGGGCACTTCGTTCCCTTTGGGAACTTGGGCTCTTGTCAAAATTTTTCGAAACATTTTTTGGTGTAAACTATTTTTTCAATTTATATTTTGAATGTTTTTGTTATGTATCTTTTTATTTGTATTTAATGTGGAATTGGTGGGAGTACAATCGACTTAGCCTGCTTCATTATGTAAACATATTGCTCTTTAAGCAAGGTGAGGAAGTTGTTCCTCTTATTTTCTTGTAGGCTGCCTTGCTTGTAGTCGATGTACTTGTACTAAATCTTGCTCATATGTGTCGCATGGGATGACAAACGTTGCTGACAGGTGTCACGGTACGTTGTTAGCGAGGGACCACTGCCGGTCCTCTCGTAATGAGAGGCTGCCACCTGTCCTCTTGCCCTAGGTCGCTCTAGTTTATTAGTTTATATTTACAGAGGAACAAGAACATGGTGATGTTTACGTGATGCCGTCAGATAGTGTGCTTCCGTCGTCGCATTAATTAGTCAATCAAAGCTAGCAGCAAAAGTGCTCCTGAATATTAGACAGGGCAATAAATCACAGTGTGGTTTCAAATCCCTGTCGCCAGCTAGCTCGACTGGTGAAGCGGTACACCGCCTGAGGGTACTGTGATGCCAGGTGTGTCCATTGCGGTAAAGGAGAATGGAAAGGGTAGAGCGAGCACTATAATATAATATCAATATAAGGCTCACCCTGCGACGACAGAAAGGAAGAAGCTGGCAAGTTCAGCAAGAAGCTTGGCGAGGTCTGAAGGACTGCGACCGAGAGAGGCCCCCCCTCTCTTTTATTATAACATCTGGGGCCAGATGTTATGGATCGGAACTTGTGTCAGGCGGAGCATACATCCACGCCTCCCGTCCGGGACACTCCGTTCAGTTTACAGCTGGGGTTGGCTATATTTACGGCTTCTTCAACGTCTACCAAGCACACACGACCGCACCTTGGCTACCTGACTTCTGATATCCAGCCTGCATCGTCGAGGAAGTCACTCTTCGTCAGAGAAGTCACACCATACAGTAGACGAGGCCTCATTTATAGGGACGTCCTCAGAAAAGAGCCATCTCGGACACACTGTCCCAGGAGCAGCCGGCAGCCATGCAACAGAAGACTGCTGCTCCTTAGGCCTCCATAACGGACATGGTGACGCAGATTGCGCAGCTTATTGCAGCATCCCAGTAAATGCAGAAGCAGACAACGGCAGTCTCCGAACTTGAGCTGTCGGAAGGTGCTGGGTCGGTCCAGTCATCTGCGCATTCAGATGTCAATGACCGTGAGTATAATCTGATTCAGTTGGAGGATAAAAGGGATTTGGAGGAGAATTTCCCTTCCCTTTCGGAACAACAGGGTGGCGATAGTGCTTATGCATCTATAATTCCCTGTGTTTGTTCCGGAGAATCAGAATGCTGCGACAGCTCGAAAGTAGCACTATTCAATAGCTTAGACGAGGCATCATATATCGGGACGTCCGGAGAAAGTGCCGTCTCGGACATACTGTCCCGGGAGCAGTCGGCGGCTAGAAGGCTGCTCCTTAGGCCTCTGCTACGGTTTTGTTGACGCAGATGCGCAGCTCCTCGCAGCATCCCAGCAAGTGCAGTAGCAATCAACGGCAGTCTCAAAATCTGAGATGGTGCTGGGTCGGTCCAGTTATTTGCGCATTCAGATACCGTTGACCGTGATTTCAACTGATTCAGACGAATGATGAAGGGATATGGAGGGAATTTACCCTCCACATTCGGAACAATACAGGGTTGAGAGGATTTATTCCATCAATACTACCCTGAATGTGTTCCAGCGAATCAGAATGCTGCGTCTATTTACAAGAAACCACTAGCGTTGTTGCACGCTAAATTATCGGAAAAAGAGAAGGAATGTCTTTTCCGGTTAAGTATAGACAGGTGTCGTAGGCTTTTGGCCTTTTAGACGACTCCACATTCAACTTTCCAGTGGAAAGAAGTAAGGCGGTTTCTTGTCATCTTCTTCTGTAGTTCCGCTGGTCGGAAAACAGTGAAGATGTATTGAGAGTTCCTCTGCTTTTGAATGAGTAGGCTAAGGACCTAGCTATGGCCTTACCTTCGTCATTCGTTATTTGTTATGGTCATAATTGAGACAACATTTATTCATTCAGAGTGAATTTAGTCTCACTGTATTACGCAGATCACCTTTAAGAGTTGTGATGCTACGTCTCTACGGAAAGGAATTTGAGGACATTTGTTCCTCATGTAGAATTCTTTCCAGGGCTATATATTTATCACCTATAACTCTGTCTTAACAAGTTGCTAATTCAGAGTTAAATAGACGTGACAGAGTCCTTGCCTCGTCATCCTTAATAGATGACAAGGTGAAAAACTCTCTTAGAGTCGCTCCGGTTTCCGGACACTAAGTTTTTGACGATAAGCTTTCATTGGTTTATGAACATGCTACAAAGAAAGCAACAATACTCTGCTCTTATGTCAACGTATATTTGACACGCATTAGCAGAAAGGAGTAAGGGAGGACGTCCTAGACAGAAGGTCGCCTATAAGGACTCCTCGTGAGGGTATAGTTTACTCTCCTATAACTACTCTAGAGATCGTCATATAGCAACTCAAATACGGGGCTTACGTCTGATCGAGACTTCCGGTCCGGCGCCCCTAAACTGCTGGGTTGAGGTTCTTCGCGAATGAGACGCAGTTCCTCCTTCCGTAGGCCTAGCAGGTGCTACAGGTGTGAGCTAGGACCTCTGTTGTTTTGCGGTTGACGGATGGTTATCAAGATGAGTATCAATCTGGTTAACTGTTACGGAGACTAGTAGTTCAGAAGTGTGGGTTCGGCTATCTTTCCAAGAGAACCACAACTAATTTAATGTCTGATGGACAATGCTTCTGTCTAATCCTTGCACAAGAGTCTCTCCAATCGGAGGTAAAGGTTCTCTTGACAATGATGTTAATAGAGGTCGTCGAGAATCAAGATTCTCTGGAATTCTGTAGCCACCTGTTACTCGTACCGAAGTCTAAGAGCTCGTTCTGACAGATAATAGACTGGAGCTTGTTAACAAGTTTATCAAAGCTCTAAAAGTTTATTTATGATTATCATTTAGTCGGTTAAAATGAGTGTTCGAGTGATTGACTATGCTATAAGCATAGATCTAAGGATAGCTTTGGTCTGGAGATAGCGCCCTGCGCCGTCACTCGAATATTAACTTGGTAATGTCTCATAACAATCTGGTTTGTCTGCCATATCCAGATCGAATTAGTTTTATGCGACTGATGGAGTTGTGCTGAGCGGCTACGCATCTGGTTTAGATGGGTTGCTTACTCACACGGCCCTCCAGTTATTCTTACACAGAACTGGAGTGTGACAACGCATTCGCTCAGGACCAGTATTGTTTTAATGGATATAGTAAACAAAAAGGTCCATATTGAGGCAGATTATCAGTGGTTAACTCATTAGTTCTGCTGCAACTGCGAGATCCAGCTTTCACGATTATGACGGGTATGAGTCTATAGCTTGGGGCGCAGTCCTGAGTCCTACAGACTATAATTGCAGGAGTCTGAGACCCTCGGTTCCTGTAGAAACACATAATCATCAAGAATGATGTCAATATTGTTAGCTATATCAATGCATTCACGCTTGTTCAGAGTTTGTTGAACAACTCAATAGTGGTAGCGTACATCAGGAACCAGGGCGGCACCCATTCACTTTTGTTATAATACCTAACGGAGAATCATTTTCATGCCTCTCTATCTGTCATACCGGGTCGTCTGAACGTACTAGCAGACTTGCTCCTCGGAAAGGTCGCCTGTTTCATATGTATGGACGCTCAACATGCGTTTATTTGTACAGTTTTACTACCAGTGGGATCATCCCATGATTCTTTAGTTTGCGACGCACCAGAACAATTGTTACCATCATTTATGTTGCCATGCCCAGATTATTGAGCGCAGGCAGTAGACTCTCTGCAAATTCATGGGGAGGAATAATAGGATATGCGTATCCTCCTATTCATTTGATTCAATAGCTTATGTTTAAGTTTAAACAGTGAATCCTGCTGGTAGCGCCTCTGTTGTCACAAGAATCTTGGATCAATATTCTCAAGTGTCGGTTATGTGACGCTCCCCAGAAGTTTTCTCCCTTTCCTCTCCGTCCATAGTGGCATATGGAGTCGATTAGACGTGAGGGAACCATTTCGGTTCCTATATTTTTTATCTTAACTGACACAGGTACGATTATTAATACGGGTGAGGGGATTTCATTATGACTTCGAATTTTCCCCCCCTCCCCCACCATGAGAGAACCATTGCGGTTCCTATATTTTTCTGTTAACTGACACAAGTACAATTGAAGAAGGCGGGTGAGGAGATTTTGTTATGATTTTGAATTCCCCCCCCCCCCCCCCCCCCGCCCCCCCCCACACACACACACACAGACACTTCCTTATGTGTTATAAGCAATTACCGGGCAAGATGTAGTTCTCTTCCCACAAGCTTTATTATTGTAATACATGCTTTTTATGCATTTATGTAGTGTTCTGTGGCGACCTCATGGGCTCATCCGCTTTTTAGCTGAATTAATGCCCTATTATTTTGGTTGATTTGTTATATACAAGCATTTATTTATAAATCATCACAATTAAATTGCTATTCTTGAGTACCTCGCAGGCTGCATAACCAGTTAACTGGTATTCAGATGATTACAGCTAATATTTATGCGATCGCGCATTATTATTATTAGGCTAACGCTTTATTGTATTCGGTGGACCTTGAAATAATAATTTATTTTGGGGGCGGTACGTGTAGGAACCTGTTAATCATACCTTTGTACATCTCTAGATCCAAGTTTCTATTTTGCTGGTACTCATATTACACGTGCTTTTACAATTATAGATATCGGATTATTCACGGTGGAGAGTGTTGTTACTGGAATTTATTGTACAGTGGCCACCTATGGTTCATATAGGAAGTGTGCTTTTTCTTCAGGAATCGTTCAGTGTGGCTTTATTAGATATGTGTATGTTATATTTATATCACCGGTCTTCGACGTATCTGTGTACTTTGTCTGCGGTGTATGCAATATACTGTGCAATATTAATTTCCAGGATCGTTACTATAGCCGTAACTTCTGAAGTAACATTAAGTACCATTTATGAATCATGAATTAATACCTGAGTGTGTGTTCGACGATTAATTATATTGTTTTGGGCACCGCTCTTATTATTTCCAGAGCCCTCCCCCTTTTTTATTTTGAAGGTTTCTTCAAAATTGGGGTGGGGGTGGTGGGGGTGGGGGGGGGGGGGCCAGGGTGTTACCCATAATCTGGCTTAAAATGTATGTATCTTTGAAGGATGCTGTTTTTATCCATATTTATATCCTGAAATGTTATTGTAAGGCGTGTGTTTGTGGGAGATTTTCTCTTATTCTCAGATACGCCATCCTAATTTTTGGGGCTTAGTCTGGGCTAGCCTTGGAAAATTAGGAACTTGTCTTCATACTTACATTAAGGAATTACTTCATTGGGCTCCTTGTTTAGAATATGTCTCCTCTATTACTGTATATAGAGACATACATGTAATTCCTAACTGTTCTACATGTATGTTCCTTCGTTATGGATTGTAGGATTGGAATTATTTCAGAAGTCTTAACCCTCCACCTATTTACGATTCAGCTATGTCTGGGCCATTGGTTACTGTGTAAAAATATGATAAATTCATAGTAATTTGTATATTTTTATACTTACCAATGGCCCAGACAGGAAGGGCCCTCCCATGAGTGGGCACTCATACCTCCCCGCTGAGTTATTATGTAATGCTCTTTTTTACAAAGAATGGTGTTGGCACCATTTCCGGTCACTTCCTGACGCCTGCGCATGTGCAGAGGGTAAATGTATGGAGGACCAGTTAGGACTTTTAATTTTCGGTTTTGCATGCAAATTTTGGGGATTGGGGGGCAAAATTTGTGTTTGGCCCTAGATATTGTAGAGTTAGCACCAGATATGTCTGGGCCATTGGTAAGTATAAAAATATACAAATTACTATGAATTTATCATTTTCCTTCACTGAATTAGCATAATGGGTTATGCTGGCATTAAATGGAGAATTATATATTATGTAATACTCAATTACATTGTTGGTGTTATGCCTTTCTCTTTTCTCATAAAGGAGAAAGACATATAATTCCTATCTTCTCCTATTCTCCTATAGGAGATATCCTTTATTGAAATAATTGAGAGATTGGATTTTCCTTTATGTCCTAGGCCTTCCAGCTTTTTTACGAATTAAGCTAGTCTGGGCCTTTGGTTTCTGTATAAAAATATTATAAATTGAAAGTTATTTGTATATTTTTTGTACTTACCAATGGCCCAGATGGGTATGGCCCTCCCATGAGTGGGCACTCATACCTCCCCGCCGTTTATAACATTTAACAGGCAATCTGCAGAAAGAATGATGGTTGGTGCCAATTTCGGTATCTTCCTGGAAACTGTGCATGCGCAGATCTGAAAAGTATGGAGGACCAGATAGGACATTAATTTTTTGGTTTTGCGGGCAAATTTTGGGGACTGGGGGGCAAAATTTATGCTTGGCCCTGGATTAATTTTTGAGTTAGACCAGCTAGTCTGGGCCATTGGTAAGTGTAAAATTATACAAATTACTTAAAATTTATAATATCTTGTTTGACAGAACTCGATGAGCTCTGTCAATCGAGACATAATAGAATAAATGCTCAGTTTATCACAAGAAGTCAATAAAGTGCTTACGTCCTGTTAAATGAATACTCCTGTCTCCTGTTAATTGAATAATTTTCACTGGCAAAGTAACTATTCAATTAACAGGGTTCCAAGAAATGTACAATTGGAAACTGTGTGTGAAAAGAACAGTGAATCCTCCATTATTTTGCAGCTGTTTTCAGATGTGAAAGGCTGATAGAAGCATGATGGAAAAAATCATTCTTGAAACTATCATCAGAATGAAAAGTTCAGAAGAGGCCAAGTGTTTTTTACATTTTACTTGTTGATTACATTGCTCTTTCTTGGATTTTTCTATATTTAATAACACAGTTAATTGCGAATATCTGCCAAACACTAAACCATTTATCATACTTCTGTCACAAATTTGGCCTACTTATTGCTACTTATAAGAAGATGCAGAGAAGCTCCCGTTAACCCTTTACCCAATGTAACGACCAAAACCGGCCACCTCTATTTTAAAAAATCACCATGCAATTTTCATTATTTTTTTATTTTTTGTCTGAAAACATAGCTTATAACCCTCATTGGAATGCGTGCGGTGAGCTTGTTCCAACGAGGGGTCATAAGCTATGTTTTTGAGACATAAAATGAAAATATTTAGTCATTCAAGAATTTTGTTTACAGGTGTCGTCTGCTTTTCGTGTTATGTAAAGGGTTAAAAAAATAAATATCTTGTGTCTATGAAATAATTATTCAGTGAGCCACTGGGTTTCCCACATTTATAGATCTATTTACCCTTTGTTTATCCACTATAAGCATTCAAGCGCTAAAATCATGTTTGGAAGAGTTCCATGTTCTCTTTTCAAACAAGATATAATAGAATTAATGCCAGTTTTTAATTTAGGTTAATTGAATACCCCTGTTGATTGAATATTTTTAATGACAAAGTAGCCATTCATATGACAGGCTTCCATTTGCACTTTTCTCTGCTGTCTCATTTTTTTCCAAGGAATGTTTCAGAAGATAATAAAATTATCTCTGTTAAGCCAGGAACTAACATAATGATAAAAACCGGTCAGCTATTTTCACAAAAATTGCCAATCGAATTTCATTAGTATTTTTTAGCTCACCTTGACAAAGACAAGCTGAGCTTATCTAATCGCTCTCCATCCTTCGTCTGTTGTCTTCCATCCATCGTCCATTCATTGTCCATCAACACCATGTTTTGGTCTTCTTCAAAACCACTGGGCCAATTCAAGTGAATGTTTGTGTAAGTGATGGACCGAAGGGACATTGCCTTTTTGTTCAACTCAACATGCCCAGCCCCATAGGGAGGGCATGGGGGAAAATGCTCCAAAATATTTTTAAAATCTTCTTCTCATGAACCAGCAGGTACAATGACTTGATATTTGGTATGGAGCTTCCTTTTGAGGTTTAGAATCAACTTTGTTCAAACGAAGTTCATGAAGCAATATTTGCCTTTGTAATGGGAGGGCAAAGTTTTTGGCCCTGCCCAAAATTTCTATTTTCTGAACTGATGGTCTGATTTGAACCAAATTTGGTATGTGGTATTATTGGGCCATTAGTACTTGACTCATGCAAAAAAAAAGCTAAGGAGCTAAAAATAGAAATTCCAGATTCAAGATTCAAGTTTGTTCAGGTCAGATCGCTGCCTTAATGTTTGGGCTCCCTATAGTAGCCCAAATTTTAACTTAGTGCAATATGAGGAAATTTTTTTAAAAATCATCTTCTTCAGATCCACCAGTCAGAATGCTTTCATATTTGGAATACAGCATCTCCCGTGGGATGAGATTCAAGTTTGTTAAAATCGAGTGTCTGGGTTAATATTTGGGCTCCCTGTGGGAGCTGGAATTTGCCATGTAGCTGAAGAATTAGAAATTTTTAGCTCACCAAAGGGAGCTCAACTTATCACTTGCCGTCCGTCATCGTGAAATTTTACAAATGACTTCTCCTCTGAAACCACTGGTCCGATTTTCACGAAACTTCATGTGGATGTTCATTACTATATGGCAATTCATGTTTGTTCAAATGAAATGGCCACGTCCCTTGGGGGCTCTGCATGGGGCATAACTCTGATAGCACCGTATGAATTATAGAAAAATTATTAAAAAATCTTCTTCTCCAGAACCAGTGGGCAGAATCTTTTGATATGCAGCATCTTGGTATGGATCTGATTCAAGTTTGTTCAAATCGAGTCCCTAAACCAATATTGGGGCTCACTATGGGGGGTGTGAATTTTTACTTAGTGCAATTTAAGAAAAATTCTTTAACAATCTTCTTCTCTAGAACCAATGGGCAGAATCTTTTGATATTTGGTATGCAGCATCTTGGTATGGGTCTGATTCAAGTTTGTTCAAATCGAGTCCCTTGATCAATATTGGGGCTCCCTATAGGGGCACGAATTTTTCCTTAGTGCAATTTAAAGAAAAATCTTCTCCAGAACCAGTGGGCAGAATCTTTTGATATTTCATATACAGCATCTTGGTATGGGTCTGATTCAAGTTTGTTTAAATTGAGTCCCCTTCAGTCCTGTTGATGTTTTAGCTCCACAGAGAGTATAGATTTACTCTGTAGAACCTTAAGAATAGCTTTTGATAAAATTTGTGTCTTAACAGTATGGAACATTTGGTGAGCGCCTAAGGCCCCCGGGGCCTCTTGTTTTATTAAGTACCCTCTAGAGGTGTGTAACTAAGATTAAATTAATCCTCATAGGTTGTATCAAGGGGCTCCATTTGGGAGCTTCACTTTTTATATTATGATCAACTGAAGAAAAGGCATGATGTTTGGACCTTTTTAGTCACTCCTGAGGGGCACAAGGATTGACACTGTTTGCTGTGGAGATTGATTGCTTAATGTAGATTCATTCTTGGACTCTGTTTATATCGGTTCTGTTCAAGGTGAGGACTTCAGACCCTGTGGGCATCTTGTTTTCATTTTGGACAGAAAAACAGTTTTTTTTTTCATTTTAGTCAGAAAAAAAATAGCTTATGACCTATCATTGGAACAAGTTCAGTGAGGTTCTAATGAAGTGTCCTAACATGTGTTGTTGAGGCAAAAAATTAAAAATTTTAATTATTCAAGAAATATTTTTGCAATTGTCTTCTTTTTGGGTTGGGTATAGGTTCAATCAACTTTCAATTCCAGGTTTTATTTTACAATTTGGATAATATTTTGGTGTATCATTGTCTTGTGGATGGAAACAGTAAGTTGATTATTGAACACAAATCTTGTAAACAAAATCTATCATAAAATGGTAAGTCACATTGCTTTCATAAAATAAGTAATTATTTGCAATATATTTCTCATTTATGCATGCCAGCTGAAGAAGATGATGATTTTGATATTGATGAGAGTGACCTTTCCACTGAGGATTTGAAAACAGTAGAATTTACTGTTGCATCAAGTAATTATGATGAAAGTGTATGTATTTAAATGTATTTCTTTTACACATAATCCAATGGAATGAAGCAGTTGAGAAACTGTTAAATAGAAAATGCATCTCAGTTTTAAAAAAAATATTCTATGGTAAGGAAAAATAAATATGTTTGCCGCTTGATCAATTAATTTTTCAAATGAGTGAGTGTGGGAGACTTTTATTTTTAATTTTTTTTGTTGACTGATTAAGTGCTGGAAGCCCATATATAGGCTCCATACATACATACAGGTGCCACAGTTTAAAGGTTTCATTTTCTGTTGATGTTGTTTACATAATCTTTGGACTGATCAATTTATTTAATCTGTATGGATTTGCCTTGTTACAGTTTATGGGATAAATTTTAACAAGGCAAAGACATGTGAACAAACTTTGGCAATCAAGAAATATTTAGCATCCTACCTGTTAATAAAGAAACATCAAATACATATCTGTTCACTTATCTTTTACAAGAAATAAATACCATCACATAATAGCTGAGTTATTTACCCCTCTGCACTCTGATGTCAAAATGGCAAATATTTCCCATAATGCAGTTAGATATTTAACCAAATATACTATGTTTGACAGAGCTCAGTGAGCTCTGTCAAACAAGATATAATTGGTTAAATTCATAGTTAAACAAGGGAAAAACAAGAGTGATTGTAAAAAATGCTGTTGCACTCCCAGAGTGCTAGGGGTTAACATGTACAAATAAATCTACATCAATCAAAACAATACAATTTTAAAGTCTCACAATTTCATACTAATTTTGGAAATAAAAATGTTCAATGAGGGGGCTCAGTTTCAATGATGGATTGCCTGTGAACCAAAACCTGTTTTTTGGGGCCTGACCTGCGTCAGGGTAAATACATATATGGACTTGGACATTTTAGTTGTGCTTTCTCAAATATTGATCAGGTCATGTTAACTCTTTACCAAAGAAAATGACGATAACTGGCCAGTGCCATTCTCAAAATTGTGTTTAAAAATGTACAATTCTTTCAATTTTTGCCTCCAAAACATAATTTGCAACCCCTCAGTGGAACAAACTTAATCCAATGAAGAACCACAAGCAATTGTTTTAGGAAAAATGGGTAGGTATTTTTAGCTCACCTTGACAAAGAGCTGTGCGTTATTGAAATTTCAGGTTCAGTGTCGGTATTTTTCTGGTAAATACCTTGGTTTCAGTACTGTATTCGGTATATGCTCAGAACACTGAGAGTAGTTGCAAACTGACCCAATTTCCCAACATTCAACCATAATAGTAACTGAACAGGTTCAGCACTGACAGTGCCCACAGGCTTTTAGATTTACGATCCACCCTGATAAGTTGACTTGTTGTCAATTTTGCAGAAAAATATAAATACCAAAATGAGCGATATTTTGATTTCGTTTCAGTATCCCTGTAATACCAAAACCATACCAAAAATCCATTATACCACTCAGCACTACCGTCAACACCATGGTTTGGTCTTCTCCAAAACCACTGGGCCAATTCAAGTGAAAGTTTGTGTGAGTGATGGTCCCAAAGGGGCATTGCATTTTTGTTTGACTCAACATGCCCAGCCCCATAGGGAGGGTGTTGGCGAAAATGCTCCAAAATATTTTTAAAATCTTCTTCTCATGAACCAGTGGGTACAATGACTTAGATATTTGTTATGGAGCTTCCTTTTGAGGTGTAGAATCAACTTTGTTCAAACAAAGTCCGTGATGCAATATTTGGCTTTGTAATGGAAGGGGTAAGATTTTTGGCCCTGCCCAAAGTTTCTATTTTCTGAACCGTTGCTCCGATTTGAACCAAATTTGGTATGTGGTATTATTGGGTCATAAGTACTTGACTTATGCAGAAAAAAAAAATCCCAGCTTCCCCATGAGAACCCCAGGAGCTAAAAATAGAAATATTTTCATACACCCATATTTCCCAAACCACACGGGACAGGGAACTGTTATTTGTTATGAAGCATCCTTAGGACTAGAAGAATTGAATGGTAAAAAAAAATTGCCGTTGGTTATGTTAGGGTGTCCTGTAAAGGTGGGGGTGGGGGGGAGGTCAAAAAAATGTTGTGTCAGCATATTTGCAAAAAATTTAAAAAATCTTTTCTCCAGAACCAATGGTCAGAATCTTTTGATATTTGGTACACAGCATCTATGAGGGTCGGGTTCAAGATTGTTCAAACCAAATCCCTCGGTTAATATTTAGGCTTCCTATGGGGGATAATTTTTTAAAAATCTTCTTCAGATCCACTAGTCAGAATGGTTTCATATTTGGTATATAACATCTCTGGAAGGGTCAGATTCATCATTGTTCAAATCAAGTGCTGGGCTTAATATTTGGGCTCCCTATGGGAGCCGGAATTGGCAGCGTAGCTGAAGATTTAGAAATTTTGTATTCAGTATCCTCTAGAGGTGTGTAACTAAGATTAATCCACATAGGTTGTATCAAGGGGCTTCATAGCGGAGCTCCACTTTTTACATTCTTGGACGATTTTAGTCACTCCTGACACACGGCTCGGGCTAGAGGCCGTATTTATGAACGGATCTTTACGAAACTTCCTGGGTACCTTTGTTATCATTGTGAGATGAGAACGAGTGTTTTGGGGTCTGGTCCGAAATTCAAGACGGCCGCTGCCAGCCATTTTGTACAAAATTAGGTGCAATCCAGTTTTTGCGCAGAACTTCCATATGAAAGCTCTGATTTGAATAATTTTTTGTATGAATGTTTAGTACCATGGGATACATCACAAATAATATGGGTTTTTTTCTCGTGCATAAATTATGCCAATTAGACTAACTTTGATCTATTTAATGTTACTTTCAGCACTGTAACTGCAAATGCCAATACGGCTCTGGCTAGAGGCCGTATTTATGAACCGATCTTTACAAAACTTCTTGGGTACCTTTGTTATCAACGAGTGTTTTTGGGTGCAGCCCAAAATTCAAGATGGCTGCCGGTGGCCATTTTGTACCAAAATTAGTGCAATCAGTTTTTTGTACACAATTTCTGTATGAAAGTTCTGATTGAATAAATTTCTGTATGAATGTTTAGTATCATGGAATACATCACATATAATACTTTTTTTTCTCGAGCAGAAATTATGCAAATTAGATGAACTTTGATTTATTCAGTGCAACTTATACACAGTAAGTGCATGTGTCAATACGGCTTGGGCTAGAGGCTGTATTTATGAACCGATCTTCACAAAACTTTTTGGGTACATTTGTTATCACCTTGGGATGAGAACGAGTGTTTCTGGGTGCGGTCCAAAATTCAAGATGGCTGCCAGTGGCCATTTTGTACCAAAATTAGGTCCAATCAGTTTTTGTACACAACTTCTATATGGCTCAGGCTAGAGGCCATATTTATGAACCAATCTTTACAAAACTTCTTGGGTACCTTTGTTATCACTGTGGGATGAGAACGAGTGTTTTGGGGAGTTGTCCAAAATTCAAGATGGCCGCCAGCAGCCTTTTTGTACCCAAATTAGTGCAATCAGTTTTTAGCTCAACTTTGTCAAAGCCAAATTTGAGCTTATGCCATGGCCAGTTGTCCGTCAGTCCGTCTGTCCGTCAACAATTCAATACGGCTCGGGCTAGAGGCTGTATTTATGAACCGATCTTTACGAAACTTCTTGGGTACCTTTGTTATGACTGTGGGACGAGAACAAGTGTTTTGGGGTCCGATCCGAAATTCAAGTTGACCGCTGGTGGCTATTTTGTATAGACTTAGGTGAAATCAGATTTTTGTGCAGAACTTCCATTTGAAAGCGCTGATTTTAATAATTTTTTGTATGAATGTTTAGTACCATGAGATACATCACATATAATACGGGGTTTTTCTCGTACGTAAATTATGCAAATTAGACTAACTTTGATGTATTTAGTGTTACTTTCAGCACTGTAAGTGCAAATGCCAATACGGCTCGGGCTAGAGGCCGTATTTATAAACCGATCTTTACGAAACTTCTTGGGTACCTTTGGTATCACCGTGGGACGAAAACGAGTGTTTTTGGGTGCGGTCTGAAATTCAAGATGGCCGATTGCAGCCATTTTGTACAAAATTAGGTGCAATCAGATTTTTGCACAGAACTTGTATATGAAAGCGCTGATTTGAAAAATTTTGTATGTGAATGTTTAGTACCATGGGATACATCACAGTTGTTTTCTCGTGCAGAAATTATGCAAATTAGATGAACTTTGATTTTTTCAGTGCTACTTACACACAGTAAGTACACATGTCAATACGGCTCAGGCTAGAGGCTGTATTTATCAACCGATCTTCACGAAACTTCTTGGGTACCTCTGTTATCACCTTGGGACGAGAACGAGTGTTTCTGAGTGCGGTCCAAAATTCAAGATGGCTGCCAGTGGCCATTTTGTACCGAAATTAGGTCTAATCAGTTTTTTGTACACAACTTCTATACGGATCAGGCTAGAGGCCTTATTTATGAACCGATCTTTACGAAACTTCTTGGGTACCTTTGTTATCACCGTGGGATGAGAACGGGTGTTTTTGGGTGTGGTCCGAAATTCAAGATGTCCACCAGCAGCCATTTTGTACCAAAATTAGTGCAGTCAGTCTTGTGAACAGAACTTCTGTATGAAAGTTCTAATTTGAATAAATTTTTGTATGAATGTTTAGTAAAATGGAAGACGTCACATACAGTACGGGTTTTTTTCTCGTGCAGAAATTATGCAAATTAGATGAATTTTGATTTATTTAGTGCTACTTATACACTGTAAGTGCACATGTCAATACAGCTCGGGCTAGAGGCTGTATTTATGAACCGATCTTCACGAAACTTCTTGGGTACCTTTGTTATCACCTTGGGACGAGAACGAGTGTTTCTGAGTGTGGTCCAAAATTCAAGATGGCTGCCAGTGGCCATTTTGTACCGAAATTAGGTCCAATCAGGTTTTTGTCACAACTTCTATACAGCTCGTATTTATGAACTGATCTTCACGAAACTTCTTGGGTACCTTTGTTTTCACCTTGGGACAGGAATGAGTGTGTTTTGGGGTGCCTTTGTATCACTTTGCTATGAGAACAAATATTTTGGGGTTCAGTCAGACCCACTCTGGGACTCAAAGATTTCTTTTCTAGTTTAGCATCTGACTGTCACCCACCTTTACAATACTTTACCTATACATTTGTTACAGGCTACAGTCAGTATTTATGTACAGACCGTTACAATACTTTATATGTACCTTTGTTATCAGGTCATTACCTAGATGTTTGTCATTGCTGTGTCACACACTAGACATGTTCATGTCTTAAACAAGTTGAGCAACAGTGTCATTGACACTTTCATTATGTTATTGGCCTCATATTCTGAAGAATAACATGAGCAGTGGTGTATTTTATTAACTCAGGGAATGTATTTGAAAAAAGAAGTGAATTTTTTTTACGTTTGTCAAAGTAATATTAAGAGAGTATGTGACAGCCCAAAATGACCATTCTAGGGGCTTGAGAAACCTTTTTTTTTTTTTAAAAGCCAATTGAAGGAACGTTTTTGCATGTGTCGTTGGCTAGTCATGTGAGATAAATAGTTAACTAATGGTGCTTGCACCTGCCTCTCCTATTTTTAGGTGATTGCTTGTTCTGGGAGGGGGGGGGGGGTTCAAATCAATCTGCCCAGCCCTATAGGGTGGGTGAAAATCTGCCCAAATTTTTTTTAAATCTTCTTTTCATGAACCAGTTGGTACGTAGAATTGAACGGTAAAATAAAGTGCATCGGTTGTGTTGGGGTGTTCTGTATGGGGAGGGGTGGCATCAAAAAATTGCGGAGTCAGCATATTTGCAAAAATATATAAAAAGATTTTCTTCAGAACCACTGATCAAAGTGTTAAAATCAAGCCCTTTGGTTCATATTTGGGATCAATACAGTAGCCTGAATTTTTAACTTGGGGCAATATGGGGAAAATTCTTTAAAAATCTTCTTCAGAACCACCAGTCAGAATCTTTTTTAATGTTTGGAATACATCATTATTATGAGGGTCAGATTCAAGATTGTTCAAATCAAGTCCCTCGGTTAATATTTGGGCTTCCAGTGGAAGCCCAAATTTTAACTTCATGCAGTATGGGGGATAATCTTTAGAATCTTCCACAAGTCAGAATGCTTTCATATTTGGTATACAACATCTCTAGGGGGGTCAGATTCAAGTTTGTTCAAATCGGTTCCCTGGGTTAATATTTGGGCTCTCTGTTGGCGTCCAAAGTTAACTTAGTGCAATATGAGGAAATTTCTTTAAAAATCTTCTTCAGATCCACCATTCAGAATCCTTTCACATTTGGTATACAACATTTCTAGGGGGTTCAGATTTACATTTGTTCAAATCGAGTGCCTGAGTTAATATTTGGACTCCTTATGCAATATTTGGATATTTCTTTTCTTTACAATTCTTCTTCTTCAGATCCACCAGTCAGAATCCTTTCATATTTGGTATACAACATTCCTAAGGGGATTGAAGGGGGGAGGGGGTTATTGCGGAGATTCAACTTAGTTCAATAATAGGGAATTTATTTAAATAAAAATCTTCTTCAGATCCACTGGTCAGAACTCTTTCATATTTTGTGCACAACATCTCTAAGGGGGAGGGGGGGAGGGGATTTAAGTTTGTTCAAATCCAGTGCCTGGCTTAATATATAAGCTCCCTTTGGGAGCCCAAATTCTAACGTAGTACAATATGAGGGAATTTCTTTGAAAATCTTCTTCTCCAGAACCATCTATTAGAATCATTTGATATTTGGTACACAACATCTCTAGAGGGGTTTGATTCAAGTTTGTTCAAATCTGGTCCCTAGGTTATTATTTGGGCTCCCTTTGGCAGCCCGAATTTTAACATAGTGCAATATGAGGAAATTTCATTAAACATCTTCAGATCCACCTTTTAGAATGATTTCATATTTGGTATACAACATCTCTAAGGGGAGGGGTCAGCTGCAGGTTTGTTCAAATTGAGTGTCTGAGTTAATATTTGGGCTTCCTAATGGAGCCCAAACTTTTACTTGGTGCAATATAAGAAAATTTCTTTAAAAATTTTCTTCAGATCCACCAGTCGGAATGCTTTCATATTTGGTATACAACCTCTTGGGGTGGAGTGGGGGGGGGGGGGGGGGGGGGGGGCAGATTCAGGTTTGTTCAAATTGAGTGCCTGGGTTAATATTTGGGCTCCCTTAGAGAGTTAGTACAGTATGAGAAATAATCTTTAAAAATCTTCTTCTTCAGATCCAACCTCTTGGGGTGGAGTGGGGGGGGGGGGGGGGGGGGCAGATTCAGGTTTGTTCAAATTGAGTGCCTGGGTTAATATTTGGGCTCCCTTAGAGAGTTAGTACAGTATGAGAAATAATCTTTAAAAATCTTCTTCTTCAGATCCACCAGTCAGAGTCTTTTGATATTTGGAATTCAGTATCCTTAGGGAGGTTAGATATAAGTTTGTTCAAATCAAGTACCTGGATTAATATTTGGGTTCCCTCTTGGAACTCAAATTTTTACTTAGTCCAATATGAGGAATAATCTTTAAATGATTAAAGGATTAGATTTCGGTTTGTTCAAATTGAGTACCTGGGTATTTGGGCTCTCTAAGGGAGCCCAAATTTTAAGTTAGTACAGTATGAGAAATAATCTTTAAAAATCTTCTTCAGATCCACCAGTCAGAGTCTTTTGATATTTGGTATACAGTATCCTTAGGAAGGTTAGATATAAGTTTGTTCAAATCAAGTCCCTGGATTATTATTTGGGTTGCCTGTTGGAACCCGAATTTTTACTTAGTCCAATATGAGGAATAATCTTTAAAAATCTGCACCATATGTAGCTTTCCTTTGAAATCGGGATTGTAGAAATCTGAATTTACATTGCTCTCAGGTGTTTGTAAACATTGAATAGCACAAACTATTAACCTCGCTCTTGAACCTTTATATGCCATGATCCAACAAATCACAAATTCCAAGGAAACAGATGAGTGTGTCACAATGTTTTGTTGTCAAGAAGTTTGGGAAATCTAATTTCATTGAAATGAAGGTGCTTGACCCAAAACATTATGATGATTTGTTATTTGGCCATTGTTTGGGTGGGTATCAGACTTTTCCCTCTACTCACCAGCCCAGTAGAAATGTGAGGACTCAAGAAGCAAATCTGCAATTATGGACCACCGAGTGACCCGGTGGTCCATAACTGCAGATTTGCTTCTTGTATCCTCATTTTTTTATGATTGGCGAGTGTATCATGATACGTATCGAATCGTGGGGATCATATCGTGATATGCATCGATTCAGGAGAAACTGTATCGTTGCAGCCCTACAATGCTAGAAAAAAAATCATCTGGCATGGACAGCAGAGTTAAAAATAATTAAATAACTTCATTCATCTGTTGTGTTAACTAGCCATAGATGGTAATTAAGTCCTTCTTTAAACAACTTTGGTCAGGTGAGCACCTCAGGCCCCATGGAGCATCTTGTTAGCTCTCCTGACTGAAAGTCAGGGTGAGCTTTTCTTATCACTCTTCATCCGTCGTCCGTCGTCCTGCGTGAAGGTGGTGTTTGAGCCTCTTTCTCCTAAACCACTGGCCACATTTTAATTAAATTTCACGTAAGTAGTGGTTATATAGGGGCATTTTGATTTTTATCCAAAATAGGTTTCCGCTCATATTGAGCAGAGGTGTGGGGGAAAAAATGGCCAAATTTTTTGAAAATCTTCTTCTAATGAACCCACCAGTAGCAAAGACTTGATATGTGGTATACAGAGGCCTTTTGAGGTTTAGAATCAAGTTTGTTCAAGAGAAGTTTGTCAGGCATTATTTGCCTTCGTTATGGGAGGGGCAAAAATTTTGGCCACGCCTAAAATTTCTATTTTCAGAACCGTCAGGTCGATTTGAACCAAATTTGATATGAGATGATAATGGGTCAGCAGTAGTTGATTGATGCAAAAAAAAAAATGTTCTCATTGCCCCGTGGGAACCTCGGGAGCTAAAAATAGGAAAAACCTTAAAACTGCCATATCTCCAAAACTACACGGCACAGAGAATTCTTATTTTGTATAAAGCTTACTTTTATCCAGTAGAATAGAATGGTTAAAGAAATCCCTATCGGTTTGATCACAAGGTACTTTTTTCAGGACTTTGAAAAAGAACTGAGTCAGCACTTTTTAACACTGTAGGCAATGGGAAAAAGATTAAAAAATCTTCTCCAGATCCAGCAGGCAGAATCTTTTGATATTTGGTATGCAACATTGTGGGGTGGATCTGATTCAAGTTTGTTCAAATCAGCCCCCTGGATTCATATTTGGGCTCACTATAGAAGCTCGAATTCGAACTTAGTGCATTTCAAGCAAATTTCTTAAAAAATCTTCTTCTCCAGATCCAGCAGTCAGAATCTTTTGATATTTGGTATGCAACATTGTGGAGTGGATCTGATTCAAGTTTCTTCAAATCGGCCCCCTGGATTCATATTTGGGCTCACTATAGAAGCCCGAATTCGAACTTAGTGCATTTCAGGCAAATTTCTTCAAAAATCTTCTTCTCCAGATCCAGCGGGCAGAATCGTTTGAGATTTGGTATGCGACATTGTGGGCGTGGATCTGATTCAGGTTTGTTCAAATCGGCCCCCTGGATTCATATTTGGGCTCACTATAGAAGCCCGAATCCAAACTTAGTGCATTTCAGGCAAATTTCTTAAAAAATCTTCTTCTCCAGATCCAGCAGGCAGAATCTTTTTATATTTGGTATGCAACATTGTGGGGTGGATCTGATTCAAGTTTGTTCAAATCTGCCCCCTGGGTTAATATTTGGGCTCAGTATAGAAGCTTGAATTCGAACTTAGTGCATTTCAGGCAAATTTCTTAAAAAATCTTCTTCTCCAGATCCAGCAGGCAGAATCTTTTGATCTTTGGTATGCAACATTGAGGGGTGGATCTGATTCAAGTTTGTTCAAATTGGCCCCCTGGGTTCATATTTGGGCTCACTATAGAAGCCCGAATTCGAACTTAGTGCATTTCAGGCAAATTTCTTCAAAAATCTTCTTCTCCAGATCAAGCAGGCAGAATCTTTTGATATTTGGTATGCAACATTGTGGGGTGGATCTGATTCAAGTTTGTTCAAATCGGCCCCCTGGATTCATATTTGGGCTCACTATAGAAGCTCGAATTCGAACTTAGTGCATTTCAGGCAAATTTCTTAAAAAATCTTCTTCTCCAGATCCAGCAGTCAGAATCTTTTGATATTTGGTATGCAACATTGTGGAGTGGATCTGATTCAAGTTTGTTCAAATCGGCCCCCTGGATTCATATTTGGGCTCACTATAGAAGCCCGAATTCGAACTTAATGCATTTCAGGCAAATTTCTTAAAAAATCTTCTTCTCCAGATCCAGCAGGCAGAATCTTTTGATATTTGGAATGCAACATTGTAGTGTGGATCTGATTCAAGTTTGTTCAAATCGGCCCCCTGGATTCATATTTGGGCTCAGTATAGAAGCCCGATTTCGAACTTAGTGCATTTCAGGCAAATTTCTTAAAAAATCTTCTTCCCCAGATCCAGCAGACAGAATCTTTTGATATTTGGTATGCAACATTGTAGGGTGCATCTGATCCAAGTTTGTTCAAATCGGCCCCCTGGGTTTATATTTGGACTCAGTATAGAAGCTCGAATTCGAACTTAGTGCATTTCAGGCAAATTTCTTCAAAAATCTTCTTCTCCAGATCCAGCAGGCAGAATCTTTTGAGATTTGGTATGCAACATTGTGGGCGTGGATCTGATTCAGGTTTGTTCAAATCGGCCTCCTGGATACATATTTGGGCTCACTATAGAAGCCCAAATTCGAACTTAGTGCATTTCAGGCAAATTTCTTCAAAAATCTTCTTCTCCAGATCCAGCAGGCAGAATCTTTTGATATTTGGTATGCAACATTGTGGGGTGGATCTGATTCAAGTTTGTTCAAATCGGCCCCCTGGATTCATATTTGGGCTCACTATAGAAGCCCGAATCCAAACTTAGTGCATTTCAGGCAAATTTCTTAAAAAATTTTCTTCACCAGATCCAGCAGGCAGAATCTTTTTATATTTGGTATGCAACATTGTGGGGTGGATCTGATTCAAGTTTGTTCAAATCGGCCCCCTGGGTTAATATTTGGGCTCAGTATAGAAGCTCTAATTCGAACTTTGAGCATTTCAGGCAAATTTCTTTAAAAATCTTTTTCTCCAGATCCAGCAGGCACAATCTTTTGATATTTGGTATGCAACATTGTGGGGTGGATCTGATTCAAGTTTGTTCAAATCGGCCCCCTGGATTCATATTTGGGCTCACTATAGAAGCTTGAATTCGAACTTAGTGTATTTCAGGCAAATTTCTTAAAAAATCTTCTTCTCCAGATCCAGCAGGCAGAATCTTTTGGTATTTGGTATGCAACATTGTGGGGTGGCTCTGATTCAAGTTTGTTCAAATCGGCCCCCTGGATTCATATTTGGGCTCACTATAGAAGCCTGAATTCGAACTTAGTGCATTTCAGGCAAATTTCTTAAAAAATCTTCTTCTCCAGATTCAGCAGGCAGAATCTTTTGATATTTGGTATGCAACATTGCGGGGTGGATCTGATTCAAGTGTGTTCAAATCGGCTCCCTAGATTCATATTTGGGCTCACTATAGAAGCTTGAATTGGAACTTAGTGCATTTCAGGCATTCTTTGAAAATCTTCTTCTCAAGATCCACCAGGCAGAACCTTTTGATATTGGGTATGCACCATGCTTAGGGGCGTGAGATTCAAGTTTGTTCAAGCCAAGTCCCTGGATTCATATTTGGGCTCACTGTGGTAGCCTGAATTATAACTTAAAAATCTTATTCAGATCCAGCAGTTTGAATGTTTTGATTTTTGATATGCAGCATCCTGGGGGGGGGGGGGGAGGAGGGGGAGGGATTCAAGTTTGTTCGAGCCATGTCCCTAGGTTCATATTTGGACTCACTGTGGGAGCTTGAATTGTAACTTAGTTAAAAATGAGGAATTTTCTTTAAAAATCTTCTTCTTCAGATCCAGCAGTCGGAATGTTTTGATATTTGGTGTGCAGCATCCTTAGGGGGGTGAGATTCAAGTTTGTCAAAGCCAAGTCCCTGGGTTCATTTATGGCCTTCCGAATTATAACTTAGTTCAGTATGAGGAATATTCTTTAAAAATCTTCTTTTTTTTTAGATCCACTGGTCAGAATCTTTGGATATTTGGTATAAGCTTTTCTTGAGAGGAGCAGATGCAACTTGTTGAAATCAATTCTCAGGGTTGATATTTTGGCTACCATGTCAGGTGAGCACCCTCAGGCCCCTTGGGACCTCTTGTTTTTTAGCCTTATGGATTTTTTATTTGCACTTTGCTCACCAATCTCTCTTTGTTGTAATTTATTGATTTTGAGGAACCTGCTAAGAATACTAAGTTTGCCAATGGAAATTTCGCTATTAACAGGAATACCCAAGCAGATTTGGTTGTGTGCATTCACTCCTCAATGCTTTGCATATTTCGGTTTTGTGATTTTGCAAAAGTTGATATATTTTTATTCATCAGGTCATCAACATGATAGAGAAACTTGGAATTTTCAAATAATTTTTCACAAATTTTTTACCTTTTGATTGTTGAATCCTAGAAATTTAACTGGTAAAGTGCTAAATTATTTTTCAAAGGTGATTTGTAACATGAGTATCTATTTTCAAAGATCCCAGGCTGCAAGGGGAATTTTTTTTATCAAGGTTGCGCTCCGAAATAATTGTTTTGTAGCAGTTTATTAGAGGGTATCTATTGGCACTCACCAAACAATTTTATTCCTATAGCTGAGGAAAATCACATGCTAATGTACAGAGTGGAAATCCACGAAAGTGGCTTTCAGTACTTTACAATAGAACCACGATAGTGGCTTCTAGCGCTCAACCAGTTAAGGTGTGTCATCAAGCTTGTTCCCATGAGGGATCACATGATATGGTTTTGTTGAAATTTTTTTTTAAATTTTAGAAAATAATATTTAAATTAATAAATTTTTGTATCGTGTGCATTGGTTAAAGGGTTAAGCTTTAGATTCGACTTTAGCCTTACAAAAAAATTAAAGTATCTGTATTTCAACTTGGAGTGAATAGCTGTCATTATTTCTTGCAGATGGAAACATTATCTGTTGAAGTAGGTCCATCAGCTCCAACAAAAAGGGAATTTATCAGTGAAGGGTAAGCAGTATAATTAGTGAATTTGCCCATTTTGCCCAACAGATTCTGCAAAAAAAAAAGAGAAAAGAATTGTGTATCATGTCCTTTAACTTTATCTTGACAGTATTGGAGAGTGCTAAAACCCACTTTAGTGGCTTTACACTGCCTTATTAGTTTGTTTTGCAGTCAAAAAAATAGTATCTTTATACTGTACCAATGACCCAGACTTTGCTGGTGCTAACTCTTAAATATTTAGGGCCAAACACAAATTTTACCCCCCAATCCCCAAAATTTGCATCAAAAACCAAAAATTACATGTCCTATATGGTCCTCCATACTTTTACTCCACTGCGCATGCGCAGTGTCAAGGAGGTCTCGAAATTGGCGCAATTATCATTCTTTGTTTGGCCCTAAAATCAGTAACATGTCACTGATATTTGTGCTTGTAAATTTCAGTTTACATGATGCCAGACACATAATTTTGAAAGAAATCTAAGGATGAAATAAAGGATGAGAGGAAGAAACAGTGGCAGAATGTGTTCAGGAATGTAACTTATAATTTTTTAACGAAATTATTTCATGTTCCCTAATTTTGAGGCATGAGCCTTATTTTGTCATTCTGGCTATGAACTTACCATTGTTTGGTCAGTGTTTCCTCTCTCCCTTTCCTTAATAACCCCCTTGCTATTCTCCCATGCTTTTGGCATAATTTTGGAATTTTTTCTTACTATAATTTCTAGGGAGTTATGGCTTGGTAACAGAATGATTATTCTGTTTTTTCCCCATGTTTACGTCCTCACCCTTGGGTGTTTAGGCATTGTTTTCTGCATCTACCATCTGATGTACTGCAGTTTCTTCTCAGGAAGCCTCTGTTTTACATCAGATAGTGTTTAAATTGGTTACTGATTTTGGGCCATGGTTTCAGTGCTTGGAGTTATGTTTCCGGTTTCTGTTCACTTTTGTTTATGTTGACAACGGTTACTTCTGATGGTGATTACTTGTCTTCTATTAGTTCTGCTCATAGCCAGATACATTAATATTGTCCGGAAGTGTTGCATTAATTTTTAAAAATGTTTTAAAAAATTTTTCCACACTTAGGCTTTTTTGGGATCCATTTGGGCTCATTGTTCCCATTGGGAACTTGGGCTCTTCTGAAAATTTTTCAAAAATTTTTTGTTTGGAAATTATTTTTTCGAAATGTTATAATGGATTATATTATATTATGTATCTTTGTTTCAGGGGTTGGTGCGAATATTATGACTGTTTATATTTTTTCAAGATGAAAAAATATTGTTCAATTGTAATGCAAGGAAATCTTCCTCTTATTCTCATGTTCATTGTGTTTCTTGTAGTCAATGTACTTGCACTAATTCTTGCTCAGTGTGTGCTAATTTGAATGACAACGTTGGAGACATGTGTCACGGTATATTGTTAGCGGTGAGGGGTCCATTCCGGTCCTCTCTCCGCAAGGTCACTCTAGTTTATCAGTCTCTTTTTCAGAAGAACAAGAACAGGGTGATGTTTCTGTGATGTCTTCAACAAGTGTGTCTCCGTCATTGCAGTATTAGGGCTAGCGGCTAAGTGCTCATGGAAATACGACAATTGCCGAAGAGGTCCCTAGTAGGATCGAAGGCGCTGATCGTCCGCTAGTCCGCCCGGTGTACGACCATTCATTGAATTGCTCAGCAGCCGGGTTTGTCCGTTGCGGTCCAGGGAAGCAGTTTGGGTGATGTGAGCACTATAAACATTGAACGTGTACACCCAGCAATGACGGATCCGAGGATAGTACGGAGGAAGCCTGTCAGTCCGGTAGCTAGCTCGTCCATGTCTATCCGGACTGCGAGTGAGAGAGGCCCCCTCTCTCTTACAACAACATCTGCGCCGCGATGTTGTTGTATGTTCGTTTGTTAGTCGGAGCATACGTCCACTCCTCCTGCTTGGGACGCTTCATCGTATAGACAGTCCGATGCGGCTGTTCTATTGGCTTCCTCATCCTCACGTTAGCACACACGACCGCACCTTGGCTATGTGACCACAGATTTCCAGGGGACGTTCGCATTTTATATAAATGCTGGAATGAACGTCCCTGGAACTCCTGCTTCACTGACCAGGGAATCCACATCGACCAGGTCACTCCATCCGTCAGCTAAGGACACAAGGCCTTTCCAGTCAGGACGTTCGCATATTATATAAATGCAGAAATGAACGTCACTGGAGCTTCCAGCGGCTATTTACGTAAGACCGCAGCTCCACAGGCCTCATTGAGGAACAAGAACAGGGTAATATTTCCATGATGTCTTCGAAAAGTGTGCTTTCGTCATCACAGTCAAATGAAGAGCTAGCGGCAAAAGTTCTCATGCAGATACATCAATTGCCTAAGAGGTCCCAAGTAGGATTGATGGCTTTGGCGTCAGCTAGCTCGCCCGGTGTAGCAACCATTCATCGAATGGCTCGGCAGCCAGGTTTGTCCGTTGCGGTCCACGAAGGAGATTTGGGTGATGCGAGCACTATAAAAATACTATGTGCACACCCAGTGACGACGGATACGAGGATGGTACCAAGGAAGCCTATTAGTCCAGTTCCTAGCTCGTCCAGGTCCATCCGGGCTGCGAGCAAGAGAGGTCCCTCTCTCGTACAACAACATCTGGGCCCAGATGTTGTGGTACAGAGCGTTCATCAGTCGGAGCATATGTCCACCGCTCGGGACACTCTGTTATATAGACAGTCTGGAGAGACTGCTCTATTGGCTTCCTCATCCTCACAGCAGCACACATGATCGCACCTTTTCTACGTGACCAGTGATATCCAGCCAACCTCACCGACCAGGAATTCCACGGCAACCAGGCCACGCCATCCAGTAGCCAAGGATACGAGGCCTTCATACTCCGGACGTTCACATAAGAAATATGCAGGAGTCAACGTCCTAGGAGCTTCCAGCGGCTAAATCACTGGACAGCTTCTCTTCGACGGCAAGTTTTCCGCAATCTATGATCAGATAACTAAGAAAGCTTCAGACTCTCTGCTATTCAAATCCACTTCTATAAAGTTGGATTCAGCGGAGAAGAGTAGGACAGGCACTTCTGGGGCGAATACGTCCAAGGGAAGTTCCTGTAGAGGTTCCTATGCGTCCTCTAGGTCTTACTCTAGAGACTGTCAGGGTAGCGACTCAGGTAGGGGCCGTAATACGGCCGAGACAACCAGTTAGATGCCCCTAGGTCGACGGGGCAAGGTGAGGGCCATGGAGGATGTGGTTTCTCCTTCAGCAAGCCTCGCAGGTCCAGGTGGTGATGGTATAAACCTCTATCGTGTTCCAGTGCGCGGAAGACTGTCGAGTTTCTCAACCAATTGGGAGTCGATTACGGACAACCCTTGGGTTCGAGGAGTGATTTCGGAGGGACTAAAACTGTCCTTCAAAGGAAAACCTCCGTTAACTCGAAGTCCAGGATGGACTCAGCTTCCGTCAATTCCGCAGAAAGAGGCTCGCTTCTATCAGAGGTCCAGTCTCTTCTGGAGAAGAAAGCGATAGAGGTCGTAGAAAACCAGGAATCTCCAGGTTTCTACAGCCATCTTTTTCTGGTTCCGAAACCAGACAGCTCGTTCCGTCCAGTCATAGATCTGAGCTGGATAAACAAGCTGATCGTGGCTCCAAAATTCTATATGGAGACCATCCGATCAGTCAGAGCGAGCATTCGGGTGAACGACTGCTACGAGCATAGATCTCAAGGATGCGTACTTTCACGTCATGGTACATCCGGCGTTCAGAAAGTATCTTCGCTTCGCCGTCCTAGGAGTCGTGTTTCAGTTCCGAGCAATGTGCTTCGGTCTGAATCTTGCACCCTGGGCTTTCACTCAAATAATGAACTCGGTAATGACTCATTTCCGAGTTCATTCGTCTGCAGTAACGTCGGCCTACCTGGACGACATTCTTCAGAGGTACGGCAACGAGTTAACGCTTCAGAACGATGTGCAGAATCTGCTTCTATTGCTCCGACGTCTCGGTTTCATAGTAAACGAGGAGAAGTCGGATCTGGTGCCATCCAAGTCATTCACCCACCTGGGGATGAGCTTCGAGATGCACAACAATCTCGTTCGTCTGCCGTTAACCAGAGCGAAATTAATCAGTTGTTACGCTCGCTATTGTCTTCTCTCAGACAAAGTTACAGCGAGAGAATTCATGAGACTGATAGGTTTGTGCTGAGCTGCCGTGGATTTTATTCCGATGGGGCGGCTACGCACTCGTCCTTTCCAAATGTTTCTGACTCAGAATTGGAGGGTGAAGATTCATTCGCTCGATACGGACATCCTCTTGTCAAATCAAGTGAAACAAGAGATTCAGACTTGGGCAGATATTCAGTGGTTAACTCAGGGAGTTCCTCTGCAATTGCCGGATCCGAGTTTTACAATTATGACGGATGCCAGTCAAACAGGTTGGGGCGCAACATTGAACCCAATGGATTTGAAGTGCCAGGGTCATTGGGATCCGCAGTCAAGCACATAAACATCAAAGAAATGATGTAAGTTTGGCTTGCGCTACGTCATTGGATGAACGTTATTCGGATTGCTCACGTGCAGTTCTTTCCACCAAATTCTGTCTGACAATACGATGGTAATAGCGTATATTTGGAACCAGGGAGGCACTCATTCCATTCTGTTATTCAAGTTAATGGAATGAATCCTTCTGTTTGTACTAGAACATCAAGTTCTCCTATCTTCTGTTGGTCTGTCATATTCCGGGTCGTCTGAACGTATTAGCGGACTCCCTTTCACGGAGGGGTCGCTTGTTGCCATCAGAATGGACTCTCAACAAACTAGTTTTCAATCAGATTTGCTACCAATGGGAGCAGCCAATGATAGACTTATTTGCGACGCATCTCAACAATCAGTTGCAGACGTATGTGTCACCATGTCCGGATCCTTGAGCATTTGCAGTAGACGCTCTATCGATCTCGTAAGACAGAATGATAGGATATGCATATCCTCCAGCGCAGTTGATTCAGCAGATATTGCTCAAGTTAAAACAATCTCAATGCAAAATTCTGTTGGTAGCATCTCTGTCTCCACAGAGACCGTGGATTAATCTACTCAGGTGTCTGTTGTGGGAGATGCTGTGGAAGCTTCCTCCACATTTCGGTCCATTCTATTGCTAGATGGACTCAATTAACTATCCGTACTGCTTATGATAAATTATCTTCAACTCAGCAGTCTGTGCTTAAGATTTCAGCTCATGAAGTAAGAGTTCTATCTACATCTTGGGCTTACGCTAATAGTGTTGTTGTTACAGATCTAATGAAGGCTGCATATTGGTCTCCGCCTTCCACTTTCACGAATTTTTATCATATAAATATTGAGTCCATTTCTGGAGATCTGCATTGTTTAGGTCCGTTATCTGTTGCTCAGAATGTCATCCACTAAACAGTTGCAACGAAAGTTATGCAGGCTTTCTGTTCCGGCAAGTGACTCTGTCCTGCTGCCCTCTTCACTCTGGGGTATTTGATCCAGGGGAAGGGGGGGGGGGGGGGGAGGTGTTCCCTTAGGTCACCTGCTTTATAGTGAAAAGCAAGGGAATACCTCCTCTGGAGTCAGTAATTCTGAGTTGGTGTTGGGATGGTTTTAAAGTGTAAAGCTAATGTTAACTCATCCATGTAATATTTTTAAAGTGTAGCTTGGTGTGAAGCATTTGTATATGTCACGTGTCATACGGGCATTAATATACAATCCTTGGACACTTTTAATGAGTATAAAGAGTCTCATTTCTCTGGACTTCCTTTATTTATTGGCTTTCCCGTAAAAATAAGTAGCATAACGGGATATACTGGAGGTTAATAGAGATCATTGATGTTATTGTGCTCAATTACAGAATGATGTTGTGTCTTTCTTTTTTTTGATGCAAATAAGAAAGATACATGTAAAGCCTATTTCTCCTTTCTCCTCGAGGGGATAATTCTGTTATATGTAGTTGAGCCTATTGGATTTGCCTTTATTTCCTAGGCCCTCCAACCTTTTTACTATTCAGCTAAGTGTGGGTCATTGGTACATTATAAAAATGTTAAAAAATTTATAGTAATTTATATATTTTTTATACTTACCAATGACCCAGACGGTGATGGCCCTCCCATGAGTTGGGAACTCATACCTCCCCACTGAGTACATAATGCTTACCAGGCACTGGTTGTAAGAATGATAATTGCGCCAATTTCGAGACCTCCTTGACACTGCGCATGCGCAGTGGAGTAAAAGTATGGAGGACCATATAGGACATGTAATTTTTGGTTTTTGATGCAAATTTTGGGGATTGGGGGGTAAAGTTTGTGTTTGGCCCTAAATATTTAAGAGTTAGCACCAGCTAAGTCTGGGTCATTGGTAAGTATAAAAAATATATAAATTACTATAAATTTTTTAACTTTTATAAAATTGTTGTGTTACTATCTTTTGGAGTGCCATCAAGTATTCTCCAATGGATTGTAACAAAACAGTTCTTCATGACAAAAACTGGTTGAACTGAGGTCCTTGTAGCATAACATCTTTGAAAAAAAGGATACTTATCTAACAAATCACCTTGAAACACAATTTAGATCCATACCAGTGAATCACAATATGGGGTAGACTGTACAAGCAACAAAGTTGAGAGAAATTTTGGGACTGAAAAAGGAAATTGCCCACAAGCTATTTTATCAGTATTCATACTGTTGAGTGCCAATGGTGTTGGTTGCACTAAAAAAATTTGTTTGGCACCATAAATACACAGAACGACACACACATATGAAGAGGTTAATCGATATGGCTCATGTGCCAGCATGGAAGAATAAAATGAGAGGATGCAGGTCTCGAGTTTTATCCTTCCGCTGTGGCACACTTGCAATACCAATACACCCATTCACACCCATGTGTTTATCACATGCCTTCATGTCTATAAAAGCATTTATTAGAAGGACACTCAGCAATTTGATAACTCTTCCCGAGTTCCAGTGTGTTCTATGTGCCAGTAGAACTTAGGGGACGCACTATAAACAAAAAGAACATATTTTATCACCAACCAAATTTGTGAGGGGAACCCTTGTTACTATTCTTAGCTATCGCTAGCAATTCAAATTGTTATTGCAGTTCACGTTTTGTAGAAAATTACAGTCAAATTTTGCTTCTGATTAAAAATAGTTTGTCAGCGATTTCCGTTTGGCACATATGTGCGGAATAGATTTTCATTTTCCACATGGCTTAGTGTTGCTGTAGATGGGAATTTCATAGAATAGGTGTGAATAAAATAAAGCATATGGCACCAAACTGTGACACCAAAAATATAATTTTGGAAGGTCTCAAAGGCTTTGCTGTTTATTATTAATCACTGTCTGATGACACAGGTGAGACAGACTGAACACCTGTGAAGTAATTTTTAGGTAACAGGTTTGATCATGGTCGGCTTTGTTATGGGTTACCTGAATTAAATCCATTTAATCTGATTCTTATTAAAACATTACTTTGTTGCTTAATCATTTTTTTATCTTGCTTAATCTTTTTATAATACTTATGGAAGATAATTTATTTTCCACTAGTTTATTTGGTGTAAATAAGCAGTGAGTGAATAATAAAATGAAATTGTTTTGTAAATATTAATAATAGACTTTTACTTTTTATTATCTATAATTTTATCATATGGTTTTTTTTGCAACCAAAAGACTTAAATTAGAGCCAGGTAATACTAAATTAAAATACAGTACTTTGAGTGCAACAATGCGACATCAGCATTGAACATTGCTAGTGCTGAAACGATTATTTGGTTAACCGGGAACGGAACAGTTATGGGGGTGTATTTCGGTTACAATTTTCCTAACCAGTTAACCGCTTAAAAAAAGTAATGACGTCACAAACACGGCACAAACTTTCCAGTGGATTTCGAGCGGCAGATAACTGAACATCAAATAATAAACTATCCTTAACATCACTTTTTGTTATGTTTTATCTTTTATCCCACAACTGTTTCTATTACATGTAGCTTTGATGATTGATCACATTGTGACAAGTGTTAATTTCAATTGGTAAGGGGAAGGGTCGAAATTTGTTACTGTTGGCCGCCTTTCTCTGTTTGTAGCATGATTTGTTTTTTTTGTGAGATGAGCAAGTCAGTTTAATAGTGTGATACTCATCAGTCGTAAATCTATGCCTAGTTTATCTACCATAAAACAATCTCCCCATTCGGAGCAGTGCAAGAGTCAGAATTTAGAAAGCAAAATGACATCTAAACCAAAAAGATCGGAAGCCTGGAAATTTTTCGAGCTGATTGAAGCAGATGGGGACAAAATTTACTGTAAGCCTATGCAACTTGTGTAAGTCGTGCATTAAGTACAGTGGCTCAACATAGGGCATGAAAAGCCATTTACACTACAAACATCCAGCTGTGCAGTGTGAAGCAAGTTCAGCAACACAAGCAACCTATGTACAAACACAAATTGATCATTCCCCCCCCCCTCACCCCCCCTCCCCCCACCTTTTCCTCACAAGGTGCCCTTTTAATTAAACTGATCTCTGCCTTTGGATTCTTTGGATGCCCCTGGCTTAAATATGTCACTGAAGGTCTTTTATAAAGTGGTTCCAGTATGTACTGACTTCATAACCTAGCTATGGCTAGTAAATGAAATAAGTACCTAATAGAACGATTTTCTCCTTCGATCTGAAATATTTTGTAACTTCGTACTTGAAGTACGTCTCTTGCAGCCTATCTTATTAAAAATAGAATCATTCCATTCATGTCTGACATCATGACACAAACAGATTTATTTCATTTGTCAAAAAACAAAGCAGAAAGTACGTTGGGTGAATCCCTCGGAAATTGACATAAAACAATCAATGCAATAATAGCGGGGCTTTTGTTCTTACAAAATTACGACTAAATGGTCACTTTATTAACTATGAACTATGATCAACTATCCGGCATGAATTAAAATAGTTCAAGAGGGAAACATACATGTAAGGAAATGTTCGACTGACGACCATTGCAGAGTGCACTTACAGTGACAGTAACAGCACAGTCCAGGATTATTCCAGGTATTTTTTTTTTATCTTTCATCAATGCATATCCAACTCCATGTCTCACCATGCATCAGAGTATGGTTAACCGGTAATGGAACGATTACAGATGAACGATTAACTGGTTACAAAATTTGCTAACCGTTTCAGCAATAAACGTTGCCTTGAAGGAACGATCAGCTGATCTTTGTTATTTTTTTTAAACTGTTTGCAGTCGAATTGGGCTGAATATTGCACAGTAAAATGTCACGTAGCATATAATAAAAAGAAAATCTATGCTACTTTAGTGAATATCATGAATTATCTCATTCGTGTGAACCTGAAAGTATTATTTTTAGCTTACCTTGACATAGTCAAGATAAGCTATTCCCATCACGTGTGCAGAAGTCTGTTAGTCTGTTTGTCTGTTAGTCTGCGAGTCTGTTCACATTTTCCTTCAGCACGGGCTACACCCCGCAGTTCTTGTCTGATCGTCACGAAATTTCATATGCAGGTTTGGGGTCATGTCTAGATGAGAACGTCCCCTTTTGGTCGCGATCGGTCAACTGGTATGGCTGCCTGAGCCCAAAACCCGAAAACCATTAGCACAGTCTACAGGCGCATTTATGAAGGGATTTCATTGTAACTTGGTAGGATGCCTCTGTATAATGCCTAGATGAGAACGTCCCCCTTTGGGCATGATCTGTCAACTGTGATGGCTGCCCAAGCCCGAAACCTAAAAACTTTAGCACAGTCTGCAGGTCATGTTTAATATGGAGGAATTTCATTGTAACTTGGTAGGATGACTCCTTATGATGTCTAGATGAGAATTTCCCCATTTGGGCGTGATCTGCCAACAGTGACGACTGCTCGAGCCCGAAAACCTTTAGCACAGTCTACAGGTCATATTTATTGAGGAATTTCATTGTAACTTGGTGGGTTGACTTCATATAATGTCTAGATGAGAAAGTCCCCTTTTGGTCCTGATTGGGCAACTGTGACGACTACTGGGGCCCGAAGCCCGAAAACCTTTAGCACAGTCTACAGGTCATATTTATGAAGGGATTTCATTGTAACTTGGTAGGATGACTCCAAATAATGTCTAGATGAGAACGTCCCATTTTGATCACGATCATTCAGCCTTGATGGGTGCCCAAGCCCAAAAACCTTTAGCATAGGCAAAAGGTCATATTTATCAAAGGATTTCATTGTAACCTGTATATAATGCCTAGATGATGACATCCCCTTTTGGTCATAATTGGTCAACTGTGATAGCTACAGGTGCCCCGAAGTCCGAAAACCTTGAGCACAGTCTACAGGTTATATTTATAAAGGGATTTCAGTGTAACCTCGTAGGATCACTCCAGATGATGCCCAGATGAGATTGTCTCCTTTGGTTGCGATCATTTAACCATGATGGCTGCCCGAAGCCCGAAAACCGTTAGCACAGTCTACAGGTCATATTTATGAAGGGATTTCATTGTAACTTGGTAGGTTGACTTCATATAATGTCTAGATGAGAATGTCCCTGTTTGGACACGATTGGGCAACTGTTACGGCTACAGGGGCCCGAAGCCCGAAAACCTTTAAAATAGTCTACAGATCATAATTATGAAGGGATTTCCTTTTAGCTTGGTAGGATGACTCCAAATAATGTCTAGATGAGAACATCACGTTTTGGTTGCGATCATTCAGCTTTTATGGCTGCCCGAGCCCAAAGACCTTTAGCATAGTCTATAGGTCATATTTATGGAAGGATTACATTGTAACTTGTTAGGTTGACTCCACAAAATGCCTAGATAGTGACATACCCTTTTGGTTGTGATTGGTCAGCTGTGATGGTTTCAGGTGCCTGAAGCCCGAAAATCTTGAGCACAGTCTGCAGGTCATATTTATGAAGGGATTTCATTGTAACTTTGTAGGATCACTCCAGTTGATGCCCAGATGAGAATGTCCCCTTTTGGTTGCGATCATTCAACCATTATGGCTGCCCAAGCCCGAAGCCCGAATGCCTTTAGCACAGTCTACAGATCATATTTATGAAGGGATTTCATTGTAACATGGTAGGTTTGACTTCATATAATGTCTAGATGAGAACGTCCCCTTTTGGACACAATTGGGCAACTGTGACAGCTAGAGGGGCCCGAAGCCCAAAAACCTTTAGAACAGTCTACAGGTCTTAATTATGAAGGGATTTCATTGTAGCTTGGTAGGATGACTCCAAATAATGTCTAGATGAGAACGTCCCCTTGTGGTCACGATCATTCAGCCCAAAGCCTGAAAAGCTTTAGCACAGTCTTCAGTTCATATTTATGAAGGGATTCCATTGTAACTTGGTAGGTTTGACTTCATATAATGTCTAGATGAGAACAGCCCCTTTTGGACACCATTAGGCAACTGTGATGACTACAGGGGCCTGAAGCCCGAAAACCTTTAGCACAGTCTACAGGTGATATTTATGAAGGGATTTTGCGGTAACCGGTTCTCGTCAGATCACCGAAGTTAAGCAACATCGAGCGCAGTTAGTTGTTGGATGGGTGACCATTTCAGCGACTGATTCGCACTCCCGCATTGTGTCCTTGGGCAAGGCACTTAACCCCGATTGTCTACATGGGGGCATGATGAGCATGTGTACTAAGGCATACTGCACGTCGATGGTGCGCATGTAGAGTTCAGGGTTACGATGTTGGAGAGCTGACAGCTGCTCGTCGTTGCTCGGTGGTTCTCTCCGGGTACTCCGGGTTCCTCCACCTGTAAAACTGTCATGATTAGCCATTGTGCATAAGTATGTAACCTTAAACACCAATAAATAAATAAATAATATGAAGGGATTTCATTGTACCTTGGTACGATGACTCCAAATCATGTCTAGATGAGAACGTCCCCTTTTGGTCGCGATCATTCAGCCTTGATGGCTGCCCGAGCCCAAAACCTTTAGCACAGTCTACAGGTCATATTTATGAAGGGATTTCATAACTTGGTAGGTTTACTTCATATAATGTCTAGATGAGAATGTCCCCTTTGGACACAGTTGGAAAACTGATGGCTACAGGGGCCCAAAGCCCGAAAACCTTTAGCACAGTCAACAGGCCATATTTATGAAGAGATTGCAATGTAACTTGATAGGATGACTCGTTTGGGAATAATTTCACTGTAACTTGGTAACTTTCGTTGATATACGATAACTGTGAGGGCCACATACATTAACTGTGAGGTCATATTAACCCACCCCTCAGCTCTTTAGTACAGTGTACACCTCATATTATTTTTATCAAAAACATAGCATACAGGGAACATAAATGAACATATTCCCAATTATCACAATTCTTGTCTTATTTCATAATCTTTTAATAAACATTGAACATTATCCTTTTCATCAAACACAAAACACAAGTTAAGCTACAGTGTCATTGACACTTTCATTTGTCCATGCCATTACGAAACAAGTTAGTAATGTTTTTTGCAAAAACTTCAATATTTTCATCACAGATTTTGGGGGATTTAAAACATTTAGCTAGCCCTGAGAATCGACTTTCAGGTTCATCATCTCTATTCACTAAAACAGCACAGATATTCTCTATTTATTACTGTTTTGGGAATAGTTTTCTCATTACGTAATACAGATTCACAAAATGGTGCCAATATTGAAAAAGGAAAAACTCTTTGCCTATGTTTTTCATTTTACACTTTCCTGAATAATACTATAGATTTTGATGGAACATCAGCAAGAGATAAAGGAGAATGTATCTCTAATAGCTGAGAGACTTGGTGCTTTTATGAACTATTTTCAGTGGCCTTAATCGGCTTATCAACTCATGAACTGTGTTGCTTTTTTTTTTGGGGGGGGGGGGGGGGGGGAGGGTGCTCACAAGTGGTAGTAGAAAAACAATGAATTAAAATAGTTCAAGAGGGAAACGTACATGTAAGGAAATGTTCGACTGACGACCATTGCAGAGTGCACTTATAGTGACCACAAGTGGTAGTAGAAAAACAATGGCAGATTATGTTCAGTTCAGTTTGGAGAGTGATACTGAGTTGGATGTTATATTTCATCATTTTATCTATTTTACTGATTTGTTTCCAGAATTTGTGGATGATAATACTCATAATGCCAATGATGCAACAGTTATACATTTACTCCAGAATGATTTGTTTTCTGCTTACTATTGGGTTCGTGCATGCCCTGAAAACCCTTAAACACTCTGATATCAGTTAAAATGTCTTACATTGCAGCCTGCCATTGTCAGGAGGCCCCCTCTGATTGTAAGAATGAGTTTGCAATAAACACAGTATCAGGGGTGAGGATGACTGGCAATTGAAAATTCCAATCTCTCTGTGGTATTATGGAGTACGGAGATTCAAACATTGTCAGTTGGGAGTTAAAAGAAACTGGGAGGTCGAGTTTTTAATACATTCACAGATCACAGAAACCACTAAAATGTTTTTTCTCCTAATGGCACACCTTGATTATAGCTCAATTTTAGGTCTGTGATTTTGTATCCCATTTGCCACATTTTATTATCTGCCGACCCTCCCCCCCCCCCCCTCTTACATTCACGATGGGAATGGATTACGAAATAATACTGATACTGAACCGTACCATGGTATTTAACAGAAAAAAATATCGATACTGATACCAAACTCAAATTTTCAATACCCCCCATCTCTATTTCGTGGTATGTATCTCATGAAAATGTTCAACATTTTTGTATCATGGAGTGAGCATCCTGCGTGGCTAAGGGAAAACATTTGTAAGAGTGTATGTTCTCAGCACCCTATCACCCTTGGTTAATGGGAAGTCTTGTGTTTTCAAAAATGAGGGTCACATTCTATTCTGCCCCTCTGTGGAAGCTTCACAAGGGATTCGGTCCCCAGTGTTTGGGCACAAATGAATAGGGGCACATTTATTTATTTATTGGTGTTTAACGACACTTTCAACAGCCAGGGTCATTTTGTGTCAGACAGTTTTATGGGTGGAGGAAGCTGGAGTAACTGGAGAGAACCACTGAGCAACTGTCAGACTCCCCAATGCACTAACTCCACACAAGCTGGGTTAGCATTGGTTGGAGACAAGTGCACCATCAACGTGCAGTACACCTTAGTACACAATGCCACCAAGCACCCACGTGGGCAATTGGGATTAAGAATCTTGCCCAAGGACACAACGTGGTTTACGCAGGAAGGATTCGAACCAAGGGTCTCTCGGCTTGCAGTCTGCATCTCTACCTACTGAGCCAACTCCCAAAAGGACAGATTGCCCTTCTTCATGATTATATGAATTCAATACAAAAACATAGCAAATCATGATTCTAAATGAAAATGTTAAGAAATTGTGACTGAAAATTGCATTTTTTACAAATTTGGCAGCTATATTGGTGACCATCTTTGAGATATCAGGCCAAAAATAGTGGAAGAATGTGAACTTTTGATCTTTTCTACAATAGACCCCAAATTTATTAAAAAAATTCTGGAATATGTGGGAAATATAAATGAATAATGTTTTTTGGCTGTCATTTTGGACACCATCTTGAAAGTCCTTGAATTCTGAAATTGTAATTACTTGCCATTGAAAGTTCGTGAAAATTTGTGCTTTGCTTGAAAAAAGTAATGAAATGTTGTTGAAAAAATATTCAGGTAAAATTTCATCGCTTGTTATGGTCGCATTGTGTACTGATGAAGTATTTGCATTTTTTATTCACTGAAAAAATACCTCCATCTCAGATACTGAGAGAGCTTTCTAAGGATCAGAGTCAGGTGAAACTTTGTGTCATTGATCTGGTATACATATACGTATCTAAGAATTTTTAACCCTTTACCTAACGAATCGCCCGCATCCGCCCGCGTAATTTGCAAATTGAGCAGTTGAAAAAAATACCCTTTTTTATAATATTTCAACAAAACCATATCATGTGACCCCTCATTGGAACGAGCTCGTTGAGCTCGTTCCAACGAGGGGTCACTTGATATGGTTTTGTTGAAATTTTTTGAAAAAGTTTAAAAAATAGTAATTAAAATAATAAATTTTGATATTCTCTGCGTTGGGTAAAGGGTTAACTAGTATGTATATGCAAACATTAGAAATGGTTAACGCTATAAATGGTGATGCAGAAATATCAAAATTTCAAGCTGAGAATGTTTCCCATAGTGCAACTAAATATTTAACCAATTCATCCTTGTTTTGGCAGAGCTGTTTGAGCTCTATGAAACTAGATTGAATTTGCTCAAATTCCTAGTTGCATTATGAAAGCAATTGCTGCATGAAATTTTGATATTGGGCTGAATACAAAATCTGTAACCTTTATGCACATCTGGACACCCTGTCGGAACATATGAACAGGATATCAAAATTTTGAATTAAAACCCTAGGAACTTTCGCTGGAAACTAATTCTCTGACGACAAAAGTGGTGCTCTGAGCACCACATGGGCCAAATTAAAAATCCCAAACCTATCTGCACATCTAGACATTGTACTGGAATGTATGAACACACTCTCATCATTTTGAATTAAAACCCCTAGGAGCCTTAATACTGAAACAGATTCTCTAACAACAAGAGTGGTATGACAGGGGCCGAAACAAAAATTCTAAACCTTTATGCACATCTGGAGACCCTACTACATATTAACACACTTCCAACATTTTGAGTTAAAACCCCTAGGAGCCTTCCGCTGGAAACTGATTCTCTAACAACATAAGTGGTGCTACGGGTGCCACATGCGGCCAAAGAAAATGTCTGAAACCTTTATGCACATCTAGACACCCTACCAGAACATATGAACACACTTTCAACATTTTGAACTAAAACCAGTAGGCGCCTTCCACCAGAAACTGATTTTCTAACATTAAAATTATTTCCACTGGAATCACATGGGGCCAAATCAAAATACTGAAACTGGTATGGATATCCACAGATGCTACCTGAACACCTTACTGTAGTTTAAAGGTTTTGAATTAAACACCTTAGGAGCCTTTCAATGGAAACCGATATTTTTATACTAAAAAAGGGTCCAGACTTAGCTGGTGCAAACTCATTTCCAGGGGCAAACACAATTTTTGAACCCCCCCCCCCCCAATCCCCCAAATTTGCATACAAAACTGAAAATTCAAAGTCCTATCTGGTCTTCCATACTTTTGTTTACTGCATATGCACGGTAACCAGGAAGGTACTGAAATTGGCACCAACATCATTCTTTCTAGTGATGCCTGCTAAATGTTATAAATCAGCGGGGAGGTATGAGTGCGCACTCATGGGAGGGCCATCCCCATCTGGGCAATTCGTAAGTATAAAAAATATTCAAATTACTTTAAATTTATCAAATTTTTATACTAAAACCAATGGCCCAGACTTAGCTGAATCGTAAAAAGGCTGGAGGGCAGATCATTGATGGTTATGGTGGATTCAAGGATGTGAAAGGATGCTGGAAGTGAACTATGGTGGTTTTAGACATTCAGGGCTGTAACTTTAAAACAATTATGTAAAATTATTCATGTTTCCCATATTTTTATAATGTACCAATGACCCAGACTTAGCTGGTGCTAAACTCTTTAATTCAGGGCCAAACACAAATTTTGTCCCCCCAATCCCCCAAATTTGCATCAAAAACCGAAAATTACATGTCCTATATGGTCCTCCATACATATACTCCTTTGCGCATGCGGATTGTCAAGGAGGTCCCAAAATTGGCGCCAATTAGCATTCTTTGTTTGGCCCTCAAAACAGTTACACTTCACTGTTATTTGTGCTTCCAAATCTCAGTTTTCATGATGCCAGACACATTTTGATGAGAGAAATGGTGGAAATAAAGAGGAAATATAAGGAGGAGAGGAAAAAATAGTACAAGAAAATGTTCAGGGCTGTAACTTATAATTATTTTACAAAATTATTTCATGTTGCCTATTTTCGAGGCATGGCCCTGTTGTTGTCATTCTTGCTATGAATGTACCATTGTTTGATCAGTGTTTCCTCTGTACCTTCCTTATTCCCCCTCAGCTATTCTCCCATGTTTTGGCTTATATTTTGTAATGTTTATTACTAAAATTTCTTGGGAGTTTTGGCTTGGTAACAGAATTTTTTCTGTTATTTCCCCATGTTTACGTCCTCACCCTAGGGGTGTTTAGGCATTTTGGTCTGCATCTCTACCTTCTGATGTTCTACAGTTTCTTCTCTGGAAGCCTCTGTTTTGCATCAGATAGTGTTTTAAATTGGTAACTGATTTCGGGCCAGGTTTTTTCAGTGCCTGGAGTCATGTTTCCAGTTTGTTGACACTTTTGCTAAGATCGACAACAGTTACTTCTGATAGTGATTACTTGTTTTCTGCATCACTTATTTCATAGCAAGATACCTTAATATTGTCCGTAAGTGTTACATTAATTTTTCAAAATGATTTTAAATTTTTGTCCACACTTAGACTTTTTTGGGATCCATTGGGCTCAGGGTTCCCATTGCTCTTCTGAAAATTTTTTTTCTTTTTGAATCGTTTTTTCGTAATGATTATAATGGATTGTTTTATTATGTATCTTTATTTTCAAGGATTAGTGCGAGTACTATGATTGTTTTCCTTTTTTTCACAATGAATGATTATTGTTCAAATTGTAATAGGAGGAAATCTTCCTCTGATTCTCATGATCTCTGTATTAATTGTACTCAATGTACTTGCACTGATCTTTGTTCTGTGTGTTTCAATTGGGATGACAAACGTTGGAAACGTGTGTCACAGTATTTTGTTACTGGGGAGAGGGACATGCCGGTCCTCTCTCCGCAGAGTCACTCTAGTCTTTCACTCTCTTTTTCAGAGGAACAAGAACAGTGTGGTATTTCCGTGATGTCGTCCAGAAGTGTGCCTCCGTCGTCACAAACAAGCGAAGAGCTAGCGGCAAAAGTGCTCATGGAGATCCGTCAATTACCCGGGAGTTCGCAAGTTCGATCGAAGGGGTTGACGTATGCTAGCTCGCCCGGTGTCGCGTCCATTCACCGAATGGGTCAGCACCCGGGTTCGTCCGTTGCGGTCCAGGAGAGAGAGTCGGGTGTTGCAAGCACTATAAAACTTCCACGTGCACACCCAGTGACGACGGAAAGGAGGATGGATCGGAGGAAGCCTGATAGTCCGGTTTTTAGCTTGTCCAGCTCTGCATGAGCTGCAAGCGAGAGGGGTCCCTCTCTCATACAGCAACATCTGGGACCAGATGTTGTAGTTCGTAGCGTTACACAGTCGGAGCATACGTCCGCCACTTGGGACGCTCCGGTATATAGGCAGTCCGGCGAGGCTACCTATAAGGCTTCCTCATCCTCACGGCAGCGCACATGACCGCACCTTCGCTACGTGACCAGTGATATACAGTCAGCTTCACCGACCAGGGATTCCACGGCGACCAGGTCACGCCATCCGGTAGCCAGGGATATGAGGCCTTCTACATCCAGGCATTCGCACAAAAGCGTGGACACCGACTTTTTTTAATCGGTTTAGGGACATTGTCCCGGAATTTCCGTCACAGTCCAGGAATGTCTCTCGGATATTTGAATTATTAGATGATGCTATTGACAAACATGCCAACAAGACATGCAGGTCAGCCTTCCTACTGGCATCTGCTCTAAAACTGCCTTTCATCAATCCAAGGAATAAATTTGAAACGGCAGGTCAGGGCATCCAGAGAGTTCCTCTGCATTTAGACGACCAGGCTGAAGACCTTGAACTATCCATGCCGTCGTCCAGGGACCAGCCTACAAGGTGAAGTAGGCGATATCTTCGCCCTTAACACCAGGTCTTCGCCCAATTTCTTTCTCTGGGCGAAGTTGAAGTCACCTTGCAGTTTTGAAAAGTCGCTGAGAAAAGTTATTTCCGGCGATTCCGTAGCTAACTTCGCTTGGAAAAAATAGAAAAAAAATAAGTGCAGTGAAAGCAAATACCGGTAATTGGGCAGGTAAAAGAATTACTAAATATATTGATTTTACTTCCCATGATGATAAAACCCCAAAATAATACCAACCACGGCACGATTTCATCATGACAATTCAAGTTTTCACTGGAGTGAAGTTAGATGACAAGACGAAAATTGCTCAAGTTCTTTTTTAATGTTTCATTTCAAAAGTGATTTCCACCATCAGACTTCGCAATACAGGGTATTTATTTAAAAAAAAAAATTTTTGGTAATGATAAAAATGTTTATTTTTTAGTTTGCACTTGTGAGTTTGAAGCATTTGATTTTTTAAAATTATTGTTGGGTGTGTTCCATTTGTGGCAGTCACAATAAGGGTCCTACTAAATTACCAAAAAGTAGTAAGTTAAAAAAATAAATGGTGAAAAAAGCAAACTGACAAATTCAGTTATCTTCCTTGATAACAGAACATTTGCCTGGAAGAAATGATTCTCTGAACTGAATTGAAATGATATTTGGCTGGCAAAAATAATTTACTAAACTGAATTTAACCCCCCCCCCCCCCACCCCCCCCACCCCGCCCGGTTTCTACAGCCATCTCTTTCTGGTTCCGAAACCAGACAGCTCGTTCCGTCCAGTGATCTATTTAAGCTCGATAAACAAGCTGATCATGGCTCCAAAGTTCTATATGGAGACCATTCGATCGGTCAGAGCGAGCATTCAAGTGAACGACTATGCTGCAAGCATAGACCTCAAGGATGCGTACTTTCACGTCATGGTACATCCGGCGTTCAGAAAGTAACTTCGCTTCGCTGACCTAGGTGTTGTTTATCAGTTCCAAGCGATGTGCTTTGGTCTGAATCTAGCGCCCTGGGCTTTCACTCGAGTAATGAACTCGGTAATGACTTATTTCCGAGCTCATTCATCTGCGGTAACGTCGGCTTACCTGGACGATATTCTTCAGAGGTACGGCAACGAGTTAGCGCTTCAGAACGATATGCAGAATCTGCTTCTATTGCTCCGACGTCTCGGTTTCATAGTAAACGAAGAGAAGTCAGATCTGTTGCCGTCCAAGTCATTCACCCACCTGGGGATGAGCTTCGAGACGCACAACAATCTCGTTCATCTGCCGTTAACCAGAGCGAAATTAGTCAGTTGTTACGTTCACTATTGTCTTCAATCAGACAACGTTACAGCGAGAGAATTCATGAGACTAATTGGTCTGTGTGGAGCTGCCGCGGATCTCATTCCAATGGGGGTCTACGCACTCATCCTCTCCAGGTCTATCTGACTCAGAATTGGAGAGTGAAGATTCATTCTCTCGAGACGGACATCCTCTTGTCAAGCCAAGTGAAACAAGAGATTCAGACTTGGGCAGACATACAGTGGTTAACTCAGGGAGTTCCACTGCAATTGCCAGATCCAAGTTTTACGATTATGACGGATGCCAGTCAAACAGGTTGGGGCGCGACACTGAGCCCATCGGATTTGAAGTGCCAGGGTCTTTGGGATCCGCAGTTTTTAAGCAAGCACATCAACATCAAAGAGATGATGTCGATTTGGCTTGCTCTACGTCATTGGATAGACATTGTTCAGAATGCACACGTTCAAATTCTGTCCGACAATACGATGATAGTTGCGTATATTCGGAACCAAGGTGGCACTCATTCCATTCCGTTGCTCAATCTAACGGAAAGAATTCTTCTGTTTGTACTGGAACATCAGATTCTTCTTTCGGTCCATCATATTCCGGGTCGTCTGAACGTCTTAGCAGACTCCCTTTCACGGAGGGGTCGCCTGTTGCCATCAGAATGGACTCTCAACAAGCAAGTATTCAAGCAGATTTGCTTCCAGTGGGAACAGCCAATGATAGATTTATTTGTGACACATCTCAACAATCAGTTGCAGACGTATGTGTCACCTTGTCCGGATCCTTGAGCGTTTGCAGTAGACGCTCTCTCGATCTCTTATGACGGAATGATAGGCACCGTTGATTCAGCAGATATTGCTCAAGATAAAACAATCGCAATGCAAGATTCTGTTGGTAGCATCTCTGTCTCCACAGAGACCGTGGATAAATCTACTCAGGTGTCTGTTGTGGGACATACCGAGGAAGCTTCCTCAACAGGAAGATCTTCTTTTGCAGGGGAAATCGCGCATCCTCCATCACAATCCGCAAGGTCTAAACTTTCACGTATTTCCGTTGTGCGGTCCTTCTTGCACGGAAAACATTTTACAGGACGAGCAGTGGATGCGATTTCTAACTGTAGGAGGACCTCCTCTTCGCTAAACTATGCTGCTAAGTGGAAGGTCTTTCGTCAGTGGTGTGGGGATCATTCCGTAGATATTTATGATCCTTCCATTCCAGACATTGCAAACTTTCTAGTATACTAGTATACTTGTTTGATGAGATTAAACTGCAGCATATCACCATTAAGGGTTATAGGTCTATGCTATCCGATACCTCTGCACATCATGATAGCTTAATGATTGGAACTAATGTCTCTTTATCTAAATTAGTTAGAAATTTTTAGATAAATAGACCGAGAACCCTTAGATTAATTCCCAAATGGAATTTGGCTTGGGTTCTTCGTAAGCTAAAAGAAGCACCTTTTGAGCCTCTTGACACAGTGGACTTCAAATTCTTAACATATAAGACAGCTTTTCTCTTAGCCTTCTCTTCTGCTAGAAGAGTTAGTGAGCTTCATGCCCTATCTGTGGATGATTCTCACTACCGTAGTGTTGGTAATACTATTACTTTTACCACCAATGTTGGATTTTTGGCTAAGAATCAGGCTCCTAATAAGCATCCTGAACCTATTGTTATTAAGGCCCTTCCATCATCTGATGAGCGTAGGCCTTTACATTGTCCTGTTAGAGCAATACGTATTTACAAACGTAGATCTGAGTTCATCAGAAAGGGACGTTAAGCATTTCTTTCTGTCTTTGATGCCTAATAGAAAGGATATTATGGTTCATTCTATTGCTAGATGGATTCAATTAACTATTCGTACTGCTTATGAAAAATTATCTTTTTCTCAGCAGTCGGCACTCAAGATCTCAGCTCATGAAGTAAGAGCTCTTTCTACTTATTGGGCCTATGCTAATTGTATTGCTATTACTGATTTAATGAAGGCTGCATATTGGTCTCAACCTTCCACATTCACTAATTTCTATCTCAGAAATATTGAGTCCATTTCTGGAGACCTCCATTGTTTAGGTCCGTTATCAGTTGCTCAGAATATCATCCACTAAACAGTTGCAACTATAGTTATGTAGGCTTTCTGTTCTGGCAGTGACTCTGTCCTGCTGCCCTCTTCACTCTGGGGTATTTGACCCAGGGCAAGGGGAAGGGGGAGGGGGGGCATATGTTCCCTTAGGTCACCTGCTTTATAGTGAAAAGCAAGGGAATACCTCCCCTAGAGTCAGTAATTCCGAGTCGGTACCATGATGGTTTTAAAGTGTAAAGCTAATGTTTACTCATACATGTAATATTTTTAAAGTGTAGCTCGGTGTGAAGCATTTGTATATGTCATGTGTCAAACGAGCGTTAATATACAATCCTAGGACACTTTTAATGAATATAAAGAGTCTCATTTCTCTGGACTTCCTTTATTTATTGGCTTACCTTTAAAAATATTAGTATAAAGAGTTATACTGGATGTTAATAGAGATCATTGATGATTATTATGCTCAATTACTGATCGGTATTGTGTCTTTCTTCTTTAATATAAATAAGAAAGATACATGTAAAGCCTATCTCTCCTTTTCTCCTAGAGGGGATATTCTGTTATAGATAATTGAGCTTACTGGATTTTCCTTTATGTCCTAGACCCTCCAGCCTATTTACTATTCAGCTAAGTCTGGTTCATTGGTACAGTAAAAAATGTTGAAAAATTTATAGTAATTTCTATATTTTTTATACTTACCAATGACCCAGACGGGGATGACCCTCCCATGAGTTGGGAACTCATACCTCCCCTCTGAGTACATAACGCTTACCAGGCACTGGTTGTAAGAATGATAATTGGCGCCAATTTTGGGACCTCCTTGACACTGCGCATGCGCAGAGGAGTAAATGTATGGAGGACCATATAGAACATCTAATTTTCGGTTTTTGATGCAAATTTTGGGGATTGGGGGGACAATATTTGTGTTTGGCCCTGAATTAAAGAGTTTAGCACCAGCTAAGTCTGGGTCATTGGTAAGTATAAAAAATATATAAATTACTATAAATTTTTTAACTTTCGGGACATGGGCCTGAACGTCATCATTCTTGCTAATGATTAAACCTACTGTTTGTTAAATGTTCCTTCCCTCTCCCATGAACCCTCCTGTTAAGCTCCCAAGCTTTTTGGGCTTTTTTATCGAAATTTTTTATTAAATTTCTTGGGAGTTTAACGTAATCTTCGGAATGTTTATTCCAGTTATCCCCATGGTTACGTCCTCATCCTGTGGGTGCTAGAATGTCTTGCATCTTCTACCTGATGCATTGTTTTTTCTTCCTATGAAGATCTGGCTTTGCATCAGGTAGTGATTGATCGGTTCCTGACATTGGGTTTATTGTATGCCTGTGGTTTAGTTTCCAGTTTTTCCTGTTGACGTTGTTTTCAGTTTAACAATGCTTTAAATTATCATATTCAAGTATTATAGTATAGCACAGTTATTATATTCATAGTACAATACATATCTTAAATAATTCCGGTAGTCTAGCCTTAATTATTTAGTGTTTGTCCACACTTAGGCTCTATCGGGACGCCCTTGGGCTCATCCGGTTCCCTTTGGAAACTTAAGCGTTTTCAAAAAATTTTCCAAAAAAATTTTCATTATTATGTATAAATTAATTTTGTAGTTTAGGATTGCAGTGGACTTTGTCTTTGGCTTAAATATTGTTGTGAAATCTTTTTGCTCAAAGTGTAAGGTGAGGAAGTCTGCCTCGGATTTACATGGTTGTTGTCTTGCGTGTAGTCACTGAACTCCTTCAGATAATGTGCTAGTTGTGTAGTTTGGGATGCCAAACGTTGGAGGCGAGTGTTGCATTATGTGATGCATGGGGAAGATCTGATCCCAGAACTGTCACCGCAGACTAATTCTAGCTTTTCAGTTTCTTTTTTAGAGGAACAAGAACATGGTGATGGTATAATGACACCCATCCAAAATGTGCTGCCATCATCGCTCTGTGATGAGCAAACAGAGCTAGCTGCAAAGGTGCTCATGAATATCAAGCAAGGAATAAGGTCTCTTATTCCTTCACAAGCAGCTAGCTCGACCGGTGAAGCGGTTAACCCTGTTAGTGAGAGCCATAACACTGGGTAAGACCGTAGCAGTTGAGGAGAGTGTAGAATTGGGTCGAGCGAGCACCTCAAAATCAAAAGCTCACTAGCGATTACTGGAAAGGGGTAGAAGCCAGCAAGTTTCTCAGCGGAAGAGCCTTCTCCGTCCCACAAACAGTCGGGGCCGACTGTTGCCATTGCGAGAAACTTCACTGAGTCAGAGCTAACGTCCTCACTGGCCGATCAGGGTGCTTCGTCCACACTGCAGCCGGGGCCGGCAGCAGTTATGGGTTCTTCCACGTCTCTTACTAAGCACATTAGACCACTCACCAGCTATCTGACTTCAGATGTTCAAGCCGTTCCGCGAAGACGCTCCCAGTCTTTGCCTCCGAAGTCGAGCCATCCGATAGCTAGTGGTTCAAGGCAGGATTATGCAGAGCATTCGTGACATTCATCAAAAAGATATGTGGCAGATCTCCGTCCCACGAACATCATGCGGTGAAGAAACATAAGATCGCTGCTCTGCAAGCCTCAGTGACATACTTCCCAGCAAACGCAAGTGCATCTATCAATAGACCGGGAGTGAGCTGTTGGATGGTGCTGGGTCAGTCTGGTCATCCATTCCTTCGGATGGAGCTGACCAAAATTCACAGCTAGACCAAGCAGATGGTGAAAGGGAAACGGAGGAAGATTCTCCATCCCTTTTGGAACAACACATGGAAACTATGAATTTTATTCAACAGGTTTTAGCTTACTTGCCGTCTGCGTCCGTCCAGCGGCGTGAACATTTTTCAATCGACTTCTTCTCTGAAACCGCAAGGTCGATTTGCTCGAAATTTGGTATGGATGTTCATTACCATATGTCGATTCAAGTTTGTTCAAATGAAATGGACATGCCCACTTGGGGCTCCATAGGGGGGGGGGCATAACTCTGATAGCACCCTATGTGTATTAGAGAAATTACTAAAAATCTTCTTCTCCAGCACAAGTGGGCAGAATCATTTGATATGTGGTATACAGCATTATGGGGTGGATCTGATTCAAGTTTGTTCAAATTGGCCCCCTGGATTCCTATTTGGGCTCACTATAGAAGCCCGAATTCGAACTTAGTGCATTTCAGGCAAATTTCGTAAAAAATCTTCTTCTCCAGATGGAGCAGGCAGAATCTTTTGATATTTGGTATGCAACATTGTGGGGTGGATCTGATTCAAGTTTGTTCAAAGCGGCCCCCCTGGGTTCATACTTGGGCTCAGTATTTATTTACATTTCAGGCAAATTTCTTTAAAAAATCCAATCTTCTTCTCAAGATCCAGCAGGCAGAATCTTTTGATATTGGGTATGCAGCATGCTTAGGGGGGTGAGATTCAAGTTTGTTTAAGCCAAGTCCCTGGGTTTATATTTGTGCTCGTTGTGGGAGCCCAAATTATAACTTAGTTCAAAATGAGGAATATTTTTATACTGTACCAATGACCCAGACTTAGCTGGTGCTAACTCTAAATTATTCAGGGCCCCCCCAATCCCCAAAATTTGCATCCAAATCAAAAAATCCAATGTCCTATATGGTCCTCCATACTTTTGTCCACTGTGTATGCGCAGTGTCAAGGAAGTACCGAAATTGGCACCAATTCCTTATTCTTTGTTTGGCCCTTCTATCAGTAACATCTCACTGATATCTGTGCTTATAATCTCAGTTAAAATGATGCCAGACACAAAAGCTTGATGGAAATCGTGTCCAAGGATGAAATAAGAGGATGAGAGGAAGGAGCAGTGGAAGGATGTGTTCAGGGCTGTAACTTATAATATTTTTATACTGTACCAATGACCCAGACTTAGCTGGTGCTAACTCTAAAAAATCCAGGGCCAAACACAAATTTTGCCCCCCAATCCCCAAAATTTGCATCTAAAACCCAAAGAAATCATGTCCTATAGGACCTCCATACTTTGCCCTTACTGCGCATGCGCAGTGTCAAGGACGTTCCGAAATTGGCGCCAATTATCATTCTCTGTTTGGCCCTTCATCAGTCAACATCTCACTGATCTTTGTGCTTGTAAATCTCAGTTTAAAGGATGCCAGACACGTAATTATTGGAGAAATGGTGATTCTAAGGAGGATATAGAAGGAGGAGAGGAAAAAGGAGTGACAAAAAATAATCAGGGCTGTACTTAAAATTTTTCATGAAATTATGTTAAGTTGCCTATTTTCGAGGCATGGGCCTCTTGTTGTCATTCTTGCTAAAAAGTTGCACTGCTTATTCAGTGTTTCCTCTCCCCTGGTCTTCTAAGTCCCCCCTTGCAATTCTCCCATGCTTTTGGCATATTTTTGAGAAAGATCATTTCTAAATTCTCTTGGGAGAGTTGGTTGGTTACAGAATGTTTTCTGTTATTTTCCCCATAGTTACGTTTTCACCCATGGGTGTATAAACGTTGTGTTCTGCATCTTCCATCTGATGTTCTGCAGATTCTCCCCTGGGAGTCTCTGTCTTGCATCAGATAGAGTGTAATTTTGATGACTGATTTCGGGCCAGTTTTGTCAGTGCCTGGAGTCATGTTTTCTGGTGTTTTTACACTGTTTGTTTACATTGGCAACAGTCTCTTTTGAGTGGGGCTGTTTGCCTTTGGTGTAGTTTATCTCACTATAAGATACATTTTTATTATCCGTAAGTGTTGCATTAATTATTTAATATAAATTTAAAATTTTTGACCACACTTAGCCATCAGATCCATTGGGGCTCAACGTTACTTTTCCGAAACTTGGGCTTCGCTGAAAAAATATTTTTCAAAAATTATTTTGATTTGCAATTGTTTTTTCATTATTAATGGATCATGTTATTATGTATCTTTGTGTCAGGGGTTTGTGTGAGTAACTAGGACTTGTTGTTGACTTTTCACAATGAAAGGATATTGTTCAAATTGTAATAGGAAGAAATCTTCCTCTGACTTTCATGATCATTGCATTAATTGTAGTCAGTGTTCTCGCACTAATCCCTGTTCTATATGTCAATATTGGGATGACAAACATTGGAAACGTGTGTCACGATATGTTGTTAGTGGAGAAAGGGCTATGCCGGCTCTTTCTCCGCAAGGTCACTCTACTCTCTCAGTTTCTATTTCAGAGGAACAAGAACAGGGTGATGTTTCCATGTTATCTTCCGCAAGTGTGCTTCCGTCGTCACAAATGAATACAGAGCTAGCGGCAAAAGTGCTCATGGAGATTAAACAAATGTAGTCCGCTAGCTCGCCTGGTGTAGCGTCCATTCACCGAATGGTTCGGCAGCCGGGTTTGTCCGATGTGGTCCAGGAGGAAATGTTGGGTGATGTGAGCACTATAAACATTCAACGTGCACACCCAGTGACGGCGGATAGTAGGCGAGATCGGAGGAAGCCTTTGAGTCTGGTTCCTAGCTCGTCCAGGTCCAGCCGGGCCGCGAGCAAGAGAGGCCCCTCTCTCGTACAACAACATCTGGGACCAGATGTTGTGGTACAAAATGTGTCGCAAGCGGAGCACACGTCCGTCGCTAGGGACGCTCCGTTGTATAGGCAGTCCGCAGAGACTGCTCAGGCTTCTTCCTCTCGTCAGCGCACACGACCACACCTTGGCTATGTGACCGCCGATATTTTACCAGCTTCGCCGACCAGGTCACGCCATCCGGTAGCCAGGGACACGAGGCCGATGGACTCCGGACGTTCGCATAGGAAGATTATGCAGGAGTCATCAGATGCGGAGCTGCCCTCGGCGAAGCAGCGAAAGACTGTGCCTCCGCAGGCCTCGATGTCGGACGTACTTGTGCAGATAGCACAACTTATCGCAGCATCCCAGCAACCGACACAAACGGTGTCGGATCGGGAATTATCCGACGGCGCTGGGTCGGTACGCTCCGCCGAAGCATCGGGGGCGGACGACCGGGAGCATCATGAGGTCCCACCGGATGGTGAAAGGGATACGGATGACTTGGAGCTATCCCTTTCGGAACAACATAAAGCTGCCGTGGTCTTCATCCGGCACTTTCTCCCTCAAGTTGTTCCGTCAGGCCAGACTGCTGCGGTTCCGGACAAGAGAATTATAGCGTCATTGGACTCTGATTTCTTTGAGCGGTTCAGGGACATCGCTCCCGAGTTTCCGTCTCAATCCAATAATGTTGCAAGAACATTTGAATTATTGAACGACGCTATATTCAAACTTGCTTCCAAAACGGGAAAAGCAGGTTTCTTGTCCGCCAATACTCTCAACCTGCCTTTCATTAATGCAAGGAATAAATTTGACACGGCAGGACAGGGTATCCCGAGAGTTCCTCTGCGTATGGACGACGAGGCGGAAGACTTAGAGTTATCAATCTAACGGAAAGAATCCTTCTGTTTGCTCTAGAACATCAGGTTCTTCTTTCGGTCCGTCATATACCGGGTCGTCTGAATGTACTAGCAGACTCCCTTTCACGAAAGGGTCGCTTGTTGCCGTCGGAGTGGACTCTCAACAAACCAGTATTCAATCAGATTTGCTACCAATGGGAACGGCCAATGATAGACTTATTTGCGACACATCTCAACAATCAGTTGCAGACGTATGTGTCTCCGTGTCCGGATCCAAGACCATTTGCAGTAGACGCTCTGTCGATCCCGTGGGACGGAAGGATAGGATATGCATATCCTCCAGCGCCGTTAATTCAGCAAGTATTGCTAAAGATAAAACAATCTCAATGCAAGATTCTGTTGGTAGCATCTCTGTCTCCACAGAGACCGTGGATAAATCTACTCAGGTGTCTGTTGTGGGACCTACCGCGAAAGCTTCCTCCACGGGAGGATCTTCTTTCGCAGGGGAAATCGCGTCAACTCCATCACAACCCGCAAGGTCTCAACCTTCACATTTTTCCGTTTTGCGGTCCTTCTTGCATGGCAAGCACTTTACAGGACGAGCAGTGGACGCGATTTCTAACTGTAGGAGGACCTCCTCTTCGCTAAACTATGCGGCTAAGTGGAAGGTTTTTCGTCGTTGGTGTAGGGATCATTCTGTGGATATTTTTGATCCCTCTATACCAGACATTGCAAACTTTCTAGAATACTTGTTTGACGAAATCAAACTGCAGCCTGTTACTATTAAGGGTTATAGGTCTATGTTATCTGATACCTATGCACATCATGATAGTTTACAAATTGGATCTAATGTCTCTTTATCTAAGTTGGTTAGAAACTTCTCGATAAATAGACACAGAACTCTTAGGTTAATTCCTAAATGGAATTTAGCTTGGGTTCTTCTTAAACTGAAGGAAAAGCCATTTGAACCTCTTGGGACAGTAGATTTCAAATTCTTATCTTATAAGACAGCTTTTCTCTTAGCTTTCTCTTCTGCTAGAAGAGTCAGTGAGCTTCATGCACTGTCGGTGGATGATTCTCACTATCGTAGTGTCGGGAACACTATCACCTTCACTACTAATGTGGGTTTTTTGGCTAAGAATCAGGCTCCTAATAAATATCCGGAACCTATTGTTATTAAGGCTCTTCCGTCTTCAGACGGACGTAGGCCTTTACTCTGTCCTGTTAGAGCGTTACGTATCTATAAACAGAGATCTCAGTTTATCAGAAAGGGACGAAAACGTTTCTTTCTGTCTCTGATGCCTAATAGAAGGGACATTTGGGTCCATTCTATTGCTAGATGGATTCAATTAACTATCCGTACTGCTTATGAGAGTTTATCTTCTTCTCAGCAGTCTGTGCTTAAGATTTCGGCTCATGAAGTAAGAGCTCTTGCTACTTCTTGGGCTTACGCTAATAGTATTGCTATTACAGATTTAATGAAGGCTGCTTATTGGTCTCAGCCATCCACATTCTCGAATTTTTATCTCAGAAATATTGAATCCATTTCTGGAGACCTGCATTGTTTAGGTCCGTTATCTGTTGCTCAGAATGTCGTCCACTAAACAGTTGCAACTATAGTTATGCAGGCTTTCTGTTCCGGCAGTGACTCCGTCCGGCTGCCCTCTTCGCTCTGGGTTATTTGACCCAGGGCAAGGGGAAGGGGGGGGGGGCGGGTGTTCCCTTAGGTCACCTGCTTTATAGTGAAAAGCAAGGGAATGCCTCCTCCGAAGTCAGTATTTCTGAGTCGTTTCCGGGATGGTTTTAAAGTGTAATATTAATGTTAAAAATTCATTCATGTCATATTTTTAAAGTGTAGCTCGGTGTGAAGCATTTGTATATGTCAAGTGTCAAACGGGCGTTAATATACAATCCTCAGACACTTTTAAAGGAATATAAAGAGTCTCAATTCTCTGGACTAACTTTATTTATTGGCTTACTTTAAAAATAATTAGTATAAAGGGTTATACTGGATGTTAATAGAGAACATGAATGTTATTGTGCTCAATTATGAAGGGTATTGTATCTTTCTAATTTAACATAAAATAAGAATGATACATGTAAAGCCTAATACTCCTTTTCTCCTTGAGGGGTTGCCTCTATATTATATAGTTGAGCTTATTGGATTTTCCTCTATGTCCTAGGCCCTCCAGCCTTTTTACTATTCAGCTAAGTCTGGGTCATTGGTACAGTATAAAAATGTTAAAAAATTTATAGTAATTTATATATTTTTTATACTTACCAATGACCCAGACGGGGATGGCCCTCCCAGGAGTTGGGAACTCTTACCTCCCCGCTGAGTACATAGCGCTGACCAGGCACTGCCAGTAAGAATGATAATTGGCGCCAATTTCGGAACGTCCTAGACACTGTGCATGCGCAGTAAGGGCAAAGTATGGAGGTCCTATAGGACATGATTTCTTTTGGTTTTAGATGCAAATTTTGGGGATTGGGGGGCAAAATTTGTGTTTGGCCCTGGATTTTTTAGAGTTAGCACCAGCTAAGTCTGGGTCATTGGTAAGTATAAAAAATATATAAATTACTATAAATTTTTTAACTTTTATGAAAAATTATTTCATGTTCCCTAATTTCGGGGCATGGGCCGCCTGATGTTTTCATTCTTGCTATGAAATCTCCACTGTTTGTTAAGTGTTTCCTCTCTCCCTTTCCTTGAAACCTCCCTTGCTAATCTCCCATGCTTTTGGTATAATTTTTTAAATTTTTTTCTTGAAAATTTCTTGGGAGTTTAACTTTATTACAGAATGTTTATTCTGTTATCCTCATGGTTACGTCCCCACCCTTGGGGTGTTTAGGCATTTTGATCATGCATCTACCATTTGATATATTGCAGCTTCTTCTGTGGAAGATTCTGTTTTACATCGGATAGTGTTTTAAATTGGTTACTGATTTCGGGCCATGTTTTTCAGTGCCTGGAGTCTTGTTTCTGGTTTTTATTGACTTTTGTTTACGTTGACTACGGTTACTTTCTGTTAGTGATTCCTTGTCTTCTGTGAGGTTAATTATATAGTCATGTACATTAATATTGTCCGTAAGTGTAACATTAATTTTTAGAAATCTTTTAAAATTTTTGTCCACACTTAGGCTTTTTTGGGATCCATTTGGGCTCATCGTTCCCTTTGGGAACTTGGGCTCATGTCAAAATTTTTTCGAAAAATTTCTTTTGAATTATTTTTCGAAATTTTGTTATGGATTGTATTATTATAATGTATCTTTGTATTTTCAAGGGTTAGTGCGAGTACTACGGCTGTATAATATTTTTTTAATTATGAAAGAATATTGTTCAAATTGTAAATCGAGGAAGTCTTCCTCTGATTCTCATGCTCATTGTATTTGCTGTAGTCACTGTACTCGCACTAATTCTTGTTCAGTTTGTGCCAGTTGGGATGACAAACGTTGGAGACGTGTGTCACGGTATCTTGTTAGTGGTGAGAGGTCGATGCCGGTCCTCTCACCACAGGGTCACTCTAGTTTTTCAGTCTCTTTTTCAGAGGAACAAGAACAGGGTGATGTTTCCATGATGTCTTCCGGAAGTGTGCTGCGGTCATCGCAAATCAATGAAGAGCTAGCGGCAAAAGTGCTCAAGGAAATCAGACAAGTGCCTAGATCCTTAGTAGGATTGACGACCTTGTCGCCAGCTAGCTCGACTGGCAGATCTATCACTTGTGATGTGACGCCGGGTACCTCCGTTGCGGTCCAGGAGAGGAGAAAGGGTGTTGCGAGCATTATAATCTTGGATCACACACATCCTGCGATGACGGATCGGAGGATGGATCAGAGGAAGCCAGTCAGTCTGGTGGCTTGCTCGTTCAGGTCTACCTGGACCACGAGCGAGAGAGGCCCCTCTCTCTTAAAACAACATCTGGGGCCAGATGTTGTTGTGCATAACATTCGTCAGCCGGAGCATACGTCCACTGCTCGGTACGCTCCGTCGCATAGACAGCTGAGGTTGGCTAGTCTATTGGCTTTCTCTTCCACACGCCAGCACACACGACCGCACCTTGGCTTCATGACCTCAGATATCAGCCTACTTCACCGACAAAGGATTCCATGTCGTCTGGGTCACTCCATCTGGTAGCCAAGGACACGAGGCCTCACCAGTCGGGACGTACGCATAAAAGGATTATGCAAGAGGTACCGTCCCAGGAGCTTCCAGCGGCTAAACAATGTAACATCGCAGCTCCACAGGCCTCCGTGACGGACTTGCTATCACAGATAGCGCAACTCATCGCAGCATCCCAGCGACCTTCAGAAATGGTTTCAGATCAGGAACTGTCCAAGGAAGCTAGGTCGGTACGTTCCTCTTCAGTGTCTGGCAGGGACGAACGAGATTTGCATCTGGTCCAGTCGGATGGTGAAAGGGAATCTGCGGAGCTGGATTTTTCCCTTCTAGTACAACATAAGGTAGCGGTAGATTTTATCCGTCAACACCTTCCAGAGGTTGTTCCATCAGACCAGAGAGCTGTGATACCAGATAAGAGACTGATAGCGTCACTAGATACAGACTTTTTTGCCCGGACTAAGGATGTTGTTCCTGAGTTTCCAGTCCAGTCCAGCAATGTCTCACGGACGTTTGAATTGCTGAATGATGCTGTTTTTAGGTTAGCCTCTAAGACAGGCAGAACCAGTTTCTTATCGCAACATGCTCTACATCTGCCGTTCATCAACAGTAGGAATAAATTTGAAACGCAGGAAAGGGCGTTCAGAGAGTTCCTCTGCGTTTAGACGACCAGGGCGAAGACTTGGAGTTGTCTTTGCCGGCATCTATGTCAATTCTCTCCAGTACATTGGACACGACAATCTCGTCTAACAGAGCCAGTTAAGACGCTTTATCATACGCAGATCACCTTACCAGAGCGTTAACTCTGCCCTTTCAGTGGCAAATTTGGAGTTAGTCAGACGTGATGCTGCCCTGGCTTCATCCACTAGGGTGGATTCTAAGGTGAAAAACTCTCTTCGAGTCGCTCCGGTTTCAGGAGAACTTCTCTTTGATGGTAAGCTTTCATTAATCTATGATCAGATTACCAAGAAAGCTTCAGATTCTCTGCTCTTTAAGTCTGTTTCTAAGAAATCTGACTCAGCAGAGAGGAGTAAGTCAGGAACTACTGGGGCGAGTACGTCCAAGGGAAGCTCCTACAGAGGATCTAAGAAATCCTCTAGCTCTTACTCCAGAGACCATCAGAGTAGCGACTCAGGTAGGGGGCATAATTCTGGCCGAGACAACTGGTCAGATGCCCCTAAGTCGACTGTTCGAGGTGCGGGTCAGGGAGTTTGTTCAAGCCAAGTCCCTAGGTCCATATTTGGGCTCACTGTGGGAGCTCGAATTGTAGCTTAGTTCAAAATGAGGAATTTTCTTAAAACATCTTCTTCAAATCCAGCAATTGGAATGTTTTGATATTTAGTGTGCAGCATCCTTAGAGGGGTGAGATTCAAGTTTGTTAAAACCAAGTCAATGGGTTCATATTTGGGCTCCCTGTGGGAGCCCAAATTATAACTTAGTTCAATATGATGAATTTTTCTTTAAAAATCTTCTTCTTCTGATTCAACATGCAGCATCCTTAGAGGGGTGAGATTCACGTTTGTTCAAGCCAAGACCCTGGGTTCATATTTGGGCTCACTGTGGAAGCCCGATTGATAACTTTGTTCAAAATGAGGAATTTTCTTTAAAAATATTCAGATCCAGCAGTCAGAATGCTTTTGATGTTTGGTATGCAGCATCCTTAGGGGGGTAAGATTCAAGTTTGTTCAAGCCATGTCCCTTGGTCCATATTTGGGCTCACTGTGGGAGCTCGAATTGTAGCTTAGTTCAAAATGAGGAATTTTCTTAAAACATCTTCTTCAAATCCAGCAATTGGAATGTTTTGATATTTAGTGTGCAGCATCCTTAGGGGGGTGAGATTCAAGTTTGTTAAAGCCAAGTCCCTGGGTTCATATTTGGGCTCTCTGTGGGAGCCCAAATTATAACTTAGTTCAATATGAGGAATATTCTTTAAAAATCTTTTTTTTTTAGATCCACTGGTCAGAATCTTTGGATATTTGGTATAAGCTTTTCTTAGGAGGGGCAGATGCAACTTGTTGAAATCAATTCCCTGGTTGATATTTAGTCTATCTTGTCAAGTGAGTGCCCTCGGGCCCCTTGGGGGCCTCTTGTTTCCAGATCTTGTTCCTCCTGGTCAGCAAGCTGCGTCTACTAGGCAGAAACCGCTATCGTCCCTAGATAGGGATACCCTTCAGAGGAAAAACGACGTTCTTTCCTTCCCAGGTCAGTCAGTTTATGTGTCGGAGGCCTTTGGCCAGATTGACGACGCAATATTCAGCCTATTAAATTCAAGAAGGAAAAGCAGTTTTTTATCGACATCTTCTCTCCACATAGCGTTTCCTGAACCACGTTACTTAAAAACAGTTGGAGAAGATGTTCAGAGAGCTCCTCTGCATCTGGATGAACGGGCTTTACATTCAATGTCTGCTCAAATGTGATCAAATCTACAATAGATTCTAGTCGACCAGTTTTGGACACTATGTCCTACACAGATCATATCACCAGGGCTTTGGACCATCGTCTTGCTGGGAAAAAATTTGACGATATTAATTTGTCACTCCGAGTTCTTTCCCGGGCAGTTATGTATGCCACACATCATTCCGCCCTTACAGTGGCCAATATGGAATTGATAAGATGAGATGGTGTCTTAGCATCGTCTTCATTGATAGATGATTATGCGAAAAGCTCTATAAGAGTTGCTCTGGTTTCCGGGCATACCTTGTTTGATGATAAGTTATCCTTAGTAAACGAAGAAGCTACCAAATAAGCTACCAGCACTCTTTTGCTGAGGTCACTTTCCCAGCAGCAGTCGTTTACTGGACGTGGTAGGCGAGGGTGCTCCAATTTGCAGTCAGCGAAAAAGGGCTTCTCCCACGGTTCTAAGAAACCCTTGTACTGATACTCAGCGAACCATCAGTATAGCAACTCTGGAAAGGGGTGTAAGTCTTACAAAGACTTTAATCCAGACGCCCCTAAGCCAATGGTGCGAGGTGCTTCTTGGGGAGGACATAGTTTCCCCTCCCGAAAGCCTCGCAAATCATACAGGTGATGGTCTAAACCTCTATTGCTCTCCAGTTGGTGGAAGATTATCAAACTTCGCGAGAAACTGGATGGACATAACGGAAGATCAGTGGATCAGGAATGTAGTCAGAACGGGTCTTCGGCTATTATTTCGTTCAAAACCCCCACTTAAGAGAAGTCCCCTTTGGACAGATCTTCTGGAGAATCCTTCAAAAAGAGAGGCTTTTCTTGCAGAAGTTCAATCTTTCCTAGTAAAGGAAGCAATAGAGGTCATAGAAAATCACAACTCACGATTTTACAGTCACCTGTTCCTTGTGTTGAAACCAGATGGCTCGTTTCGACCGGTGATGAACTTGAGCTGGATAAACAAATTGATTATTGCTCCAAAGTTCTATATGGAAACCATTCGGTCGGTAAAAGCGAGCATTCGAGTGAACGACTTTGTGGCAAGCATAGACCTAAAGGACGCGTACTTTCACGTCATGGTCCATCCAGCTTTCAGAAAGTATCTGCGATTTGCCGTTCAAGGGAAGGTTTATCAGTTCATAGCGATGTGTTTCGGTCTGAACCTGGCACCTTGGGCGTTCACTCGGATAATGAACTCGATAATGTCATAGTTCCGAGCTCATTCGGTGGTGGTAACATCGGCTTATCTAGACAACATTCTTCAGAGATATGGCGAAACAAAGATGCACTTCAGAACGATGTGCAGAGTGTGCTTCAATTATTCCGACGTCTCGGTTTCATTGTAAACGAAAAGAAGTCAGATTTAGCTCCGTCCAAGTCCTTCATTCACTTGGAGATGAGCTTCGAGTCTAACAGCAGTCTGGTTTGCCTTCTGATAACCTGAGCAAAATTAGTCCGTTGCTATGCTCGCTTTTGTCTAAACTCTTTCACAGTGAGGGAGTTTACGCGACTGATGGGACTGTGCGGGGGTAGCGACGGACTTGATATCGCTAGGTCGCTTACGCACATGTTCTCTCCAGATTTTCTTTACTCAGAACTGGAGTGTCAAGACGCCTTTGCTCGAAAGCCAGATTGTTTTAACAGATCTGATAAAACAAAAGGTTCAGATTTGGGCAGATCTTGAGTGGTTGACTGAAGGAGTTCAGCTGCAAGTACCGGATCCGGTCTTTGCTATTATGATGGATGCAAGTCTGACGGGTTGGGGAGTGTCAGGGTCTTTGGGACCCTTGGTTCCTGAAAAAGCACTTAAACATCAAAGAGATGATGTCTATTTTGCTTGCAATCAAACACTGGATTGCTCATGTAGCAAAAGCAGTTATCAGAACGAGCAGTGGATGCAATTTCTAACTGTAGGAGAACCTCCTCTTCACTGAATTACGCAGCAAAGTGGACAGGGTTTTTTTTTATGGTGTACAGATCAGTCGGTGGATATTTATAATCTATCTATTCCTCAAATTGCCAATTTCCTGTTTGACATACAAAAACTGCAACCCGTCAGGATTAAGGGCTATAGGTCTATGTTATCAGACACATATGCTCATCATGATATCTTTGATATTGGATTAGTTCCTTCTTTATCCAAACTAGTTAGAAATTTCTCTATCAATAGACCTAGAACCCTCAGATTAAGTCCTAAATGGAATTTGGCTTGGGTTCTCTTGAAGCTGCAAGAAGCTCCTTTTGAGCCATTAGATGATGTAGAATTTAAATTTCTAACCTACAAAACAGCATTTCTCTTAGCCTTCACTTCTGCCAGAAGAGTTAGTGAACTCCATGCATTATCTGTTGAAGATTCCCATTACCGTAGTGTGTGTAATACTATTGCTCTTACTATGGAAGTGGGATTCTTGGCTAAGAATCAGGTTCTGGATAAACAGCCGGAGCCTATTGTCATTAAGGACTTACTGTCCTCGGACAACCGTAGACTGCTGCTGTGTCCAGTGAGAGCAATGCGCATTTATAAACATCGATCTAGCGTCATTAGAAAAGGAAGAAAAAGGTTTTTCCTTTCTCTTATGCCTAACAGAAGGGATATTTCTGTTCATTCAGTCGACAGATGGATTCAGTTGGCAGTACAAATCGCTTATGAAAATCTATCTTCAGATCAACGTTCTGTCAATAAGATTTCAGCGCATGAGGTTAGAGCACTGTCTTTTTCTTGGCCTTATTGAAATAGTATTGCTATTACTGATTTAATCCTTTACCAAACATGAAAAGCAGACGACACTAGCAAACAAAATTCTTGAATAACTAATTTTTTTCAGTTTTTGTCTCAAAAACATAGGTTATGATCCCTCTTTGGAACGAGCTCGACGAGCTCGTTCCAAAGAGGGGTCATAACCTATGTTTTTGAGACAAAAAATGAAAAAAATAATGAAAATTAATTAGCGATTTTTGTGAATAGCGCTGGCCGGTTTTGGCGTTGCATTGGGTAAAGGGTTAATGAAGGCAGCTTACTGGATGCAGCTGTCTTCATTTACTAAGTTCTACCTTAGAAATTTAGAGTCTATCTCCGGTGACCTTAGATCCTTGGGTCCTCTTTCTGTCGCACAGAATGTCATCCATTAATAATACATCTCAGAGATGTCTTAGGCAGTCTGCTCAAGCACTGGCACCGTTCTGCTGCCCTCTGAGGATTCTTCCTTCAGAACAAGGGGAAGGGGGCGGGGAACGATTTCCCCTTTATATTATCTGGCTTTATTGCGAAAAGCAAGGGAATTTCCCAAGACAGTAGACCAGTGTTGGTGCTGGGTGGTTTTAATGTGTAGCTCGGTGTGAAGCAACAATTATGTCTCATTTATGTATTGCTTTTAAAGTGTAGTTCAGTGTGAAGCATTGTATATGTCACGTGTCAAACGAGCATTAATACACAATCCTCGGACACTTTTAAATGAGTATAAAGCATCTCATTCTCTGGACTAGGTTTATAATTGGTTTTCTTCTCCAAATTAGCATAACAGGTTATGCTGGCATTAAATGGAGAAATTATTGTGTATTAGTCCTAGAATTATGATTGTTGTTATGTTGTTCTCTTTTTTTATTAAGAGAAGGACATATGTAATTCCTCTGTCTTCTCCTATTCTCCTGTAAGAGCTATTCTTTAATGCGGAGTAATAGAGATACAGTAGAGCCCACTTAATTGGATATCTCTTAACTGAATAACCCTGTTAATTGAATATAACTTCCCAACACAAAACCATTTACCGTACCTCCAGTACAAATTTGACCTGTTAATTGAATATAGGTTATAGAGTAAACTCCTGTTAATTGAATAAGAAATTTTGTAACCTGTCGAGAAATTACCCTGACTCTCCCCAGTTTTCCTTAGTTTATAGACCTATTTGGCCTACGTACATCCAATGCAGGCATTTAATCTATTATATCATGTTTGACGGAACTCATGGAGCTCTGTCAAACAAGATATAATAGAATAAATGTTAAGTTTATCTCTACAATACAGAAAAGTGACAAAATCCCTGTTAATTGAATACTCCTGTTAACTGAATAATTTTAATTGGCAGGGTAGCTATTCAATTAACAGGGTTCCACTGTATTGTATTTCATCTAAATCCTAGGCCCTCCAGCCTTTTTACGATTCAGCTAAGTCTGGGCCATTGGTTTTAATATAAAAATATGGTATATTTAAAGTAATTTGTATATTTTTTATACTTACTGATGGCCCAGACAAGGATGGCCCTCCCATGAGTCGGCACTCATACCTGATTTAGAACATTTAGTTGGCATAATTAGAAAGAATGATGTTGCCCCCAATTTCAGTACCTTCCTGGTTACCGCGCATGCACAGTAAACAAAAGTATGGAGGACCAGATAGGACTTTGAATTTTTGGTTTTGTATGCAAATTTTGGGGATTGGGGGGTTAAAAATTTGTGTTTGACCCTGGAAATTAATGAGTTTGCACCAGCTAAGGCTGGTCCATTGGTAAGTATAAAATATATACAAATTACTTTAAATTTATCATTTTCTAACAATAACAATAAAAGTGGTTCCACTGGAAACACTTGGGGCCAAATCGAAATTCTGAAACGTCTTATGCACATCTACAGATGCTACCTGCACATCTTTGCATATTTTAAATGTTTTGAATAGCATACTCTTGGTGATATGAAGTTTGGGCATATGGACGGGACAGGACGGGCGGAGATCACCACAATGCCCCCGCTTTTTAAAAAAAAATGCGGGGATAATAATTTTAAACAAAGGGCCTGGAAAGTGCTTGGAAATGACCTGGAAGAGTTCCAGATTTTTTTTTCATGGATGGACTTTCATTTGCAAAGATGATTATTATAAATGATAGTGTGTGTGACCAAAATTCTAACATACGGAATGAAAACCTGTCAGTATCCAATTTTTCAAATCTATACAAGGACAATCTCCAGAACAAATATTACCGTAATGGTAGGAAAGCACTTAATTTTAGTTCCGTTTTTGACTGCACGTAAAAAAAAAATTGATGAAGAATTTTATTATGTTTAATTTAAATTTGGGGTGGTAAATATTCATAATAATAAAAATCCTGAAACTGGAAAAAAATTAATGAAAACTGCCCTCCCACATCTGTTGTAAAATGTATGAGAAAATGGGCCCAAATGGTTGTTTTTTGAAAACCTGATTAATATTGGTTCGGGGAATGCATCCATTTACTGCCCAGAAAAACGTGTATGTGGAGTGCCTACAGAACATGTGATCACCATAAAATTGCCCTGACCCTGAAAGGCCTAATGCCATTTTTGTCAAAATTACAGTTGCAATGTTTTAATGGTTTTTGAAAGGCAAATAAAGGTATACACAATAAAATTTCTGTTCAGAGTTTTCAGCTTTTTGCTGTGTTATGAATATCAACCTTGTGTAATTTTGTTCAAATATCAAAAAATATATCTTTTCAGGTTTAGGCGTGTAGACAACAAAACACTGTTGCCTAGATGCGATATCAATAAGAGGATCTTAACCAAAATGATAAAATTTGTTCCTGAAAAGACAGAGGTAAACTATTTACTAATAAATGATTACATCAAATCACTGTAAATACTGCAATTTTCTTTCAATATTGGGCAGCTGTTATGGAGATATAAAGAGAGTTTCTAGGTTCTTTGCATGGATATCAATGGTTATCTCAGGAGTGGTCATGAGAAATATGTATTTCCATATGTGGCTTTGCCAGAAGTGGAATGCATAATTGCTCATGTTCACAAATGAGATACTCATCAATATCCACTGAAGACACTAGATGTCCTTTTTGGCTCTCCTAAGTAAAGCTCAAGGGGAGCAGTAGTGATCACTTTCCGCCTGTCATCCATCATCCGATTTGAACTTTACATTATCGACTTCTCGTAAACTACTGGACTGAATTGAACCAAATTTGCCTGTTGCTCATACTATGTCAATTCAAATTTGTTCAAATAAAATTACCACAGCCATGAGGGGCCCCCACAAGGTGCATAATTCTGTTAGTACCCCACAATTTTTTTTTAAATCTTCCCCAGTACCACTATCAAAATCTTTTGATAATTGGTACACAACATCCTTAAAAGGATCTGATTCAAATTTCTTTAAAGCAAGGCCCTGTGTCCACATTTGGGCTCCCTTCCCAAAGTTGAGCTTACTGCAATGTGAGAAAAATTCTTTAAAAGTCTTCTTCAGATACACCAGGTAGAATCTTTTGATATTTGGTATCCATCACCCTTATGGCAGTCAGATTCAGGTTTGTTCAAATGAAGTCTCTGGTTTCATATCAAATTTTATTATTCAGATGCACCAGTCAGAATCTTTTCAAATTGGTATTCAGCATCCTTAGAGGGGGCAGATTCAAATTTGCTTAAATCAACTCCTTGCTGCCATATTTATCTCCCAATGCTAGTCCAAGTTTTAATTTATTGCAATATGAGAAATATTCTTTGAAAGTCTTCTTCTTCAGATCCTTCAGTCGGAATATTTTGATATTTGGTATACAGCATTCTTTGGAGGAGAAGATTCAGTTTGTTCGAATCAAGATCCTGGGTTCATATTTGGGCTCCTTATGGGTGCTAGAATTATAACTTAGAGGAATATGAGCAAACTTCTTTAAAAATCTTCTACAGATCTGCAACTTGGAATCTTTTTATATTTGGTATATACAACATCCTCGGGGGAGGGAGGAGAGGGTGGAGGTATCAAATTCAAGCTTGTTTAAAACAAGGACCTGGGTCTTAGATTCAAGTTTGTTTAAATCAAGCACCTAGGATGAAGTTTGGGCTCAGTAGTGTTAACTAGCCATAGATCCTGAAAGTGACATTAAATCCTTCCTTAAATAGGTAATCTGGGGCCTCTTGTTATTTTATGTGAAATCAATTTTCTGTACCTTCCACCTTGGAGATATCAGGTTTTTCAACTCCCAACATTTTCTCGATAATTCACAATTGAACATACATAATAATTAGTTGTTTTTTAGCTCAACTTGGACGTAAGTCAAATTTGAGCTTATGCCATGGCCAATCGTCTGTCTGTCTGTCAACAATTCAATACAGCTCGTGCTAGAGGCCATATTTATGAACCGATTTTTACGAAACTTCTTGGGTACCTTTGTTATCACCGTGGGACGAGAATGGGTGTTTTGGGGTCCGGGCCGAAATTCAAGTTGGCCGCTGGCAGCCATTTTCTACAAAATTAGGTGCAATCAGATTTTTGCGCAGAACTTCCATATGAAAGCTCTGATTTGAATAATTTTTTGTATGAATGTTTAGTACCATGGGATACATCACATATAATACAGGTTTTTTTCTCGTGCGTAAATTATGCAAATTAGACTAACTTTAATGTATTGAGTATTACTTTCAGCACTGTAAGTGCAAATGCAAATATGGCTCGGGCTAGAGGCCGTATTTATGAACCGATCTTTACGAAACTTCTTGAGTACCTATTATGTTATCACCGTGGGATGAGAACAAGTGGTTTTGGGTGCGGTCCGAAATTCAAGATGGCTGCCAGTGGCCATTTTGTACCAAAATTAGGTCCAATCAGTTTTTTGTACACAACTTCTATACGGCTCAGGCTGGAGGCTGTATTTATGAACCGATCTTTACAATACTTTACATGTACCTTTGTTATCAGGTCATTACCTAGATGTTTGTCATTGCTGTGCCATATACTATACATGTACATGTCTTAAACAAGTTGAGCTACAGTGTCATTGACACTTTCATTTATTAATACAGCATTATTGTGTATTATCTTCTTGACATTTCTCTGTCAAATTGTGTGTTAAACATTTTGCATGCCGTTTTTCTTTTTCTATATACAATTTTGTCCTGGGATCCGCCAATTTTACCATTGATTTGTGTCTGGCATCTTCAAAAATGAGATTTAAAAGAACAGATGTCAGTTCATTGTCACTGACTGGAGGGCCAAACAAAGAATGATGGTTGGCGCCAATTTCGGTGTCTTCCTGGATACTGTGCATGCGCAGATCACAAAAGTATGGAGGACCAGATAGGACATTAAATTTTTGGTTTTGCATGCAAATTTGGGGGATTAGGGGGCAAAATTTGTGTTTGGCCCTGGATTAATTTTTGAGTTAGCACCAGCTAGTCTGGGCCATTGGTAAGTATAAACAATATACAAATTACTTTGAATTTATAATGTTTTTGAGGTGAAAAATTACAATTTTCAGTTTAAGCAAGAATTTCTTTATACAAGTGCTATCTTCTTTTCATGTTGGGTGAAGGATTAGTAGTGATGTTCACTTGAAAAAGTGAGTTTCCAGGTTGTGCACCCCTTCCATCCTGTCCACAACTGAGAGCATTCCCACTAAATCTACTTGTGCCCCTGTCCCCACCATAATCAGATATTTCCAAGTGTTGGTCCTCAGAGTCCAAAATGCACCCTAAAATTTATGTAAAAGCCTCCAGTTTTGGTTCTGAAAAACCACAAAACATTGTTAACTTCAGTTGAAAGGGTGAAAATTCTACAAATTTTCAGTGTGGTTTCCTTATCAGCTGAACCTGACAAAGTCAAGCTGTGTTTTTGCCATCACTTCTCATCCATCAGTGTATGGACATACGTACGTACATCCACAATTTCCCTGGCATGCCGTACAGGTTACATTTATAATCGGATGACTTTGAAACTTGGTGTGCTTGTTTGGGGTGACCTCTAGATGGGAGGTATCAATTTTCATCCATTTCTGTCAAAAAATGTTGCCGCTGGCAACAACCTTTGAACTTAGTTTAGTTAGGCACCAGTATTTATTCCCTTTTGCACACCCTACAGGGCACATTTATGATCAGATCGCTTTGAAACCTAGTATCTTGTTTAGGCTGACCACTAGATGTTAGCTATCGATTTTCTTCCATTCTCGTCAAAAAACATTGCCATTGACAACGACCATTGAACTTACAGTTTAGTTATGCATCAATAAATTCCTTTAGCACACCCTACAGGGTACATTTATGGTCTGATTGCTTTGAAATCTGGTATGCTTGTTTGGAGTGGCCTCTAGGTGACAGCTATCAATTTTCTTTCATTTCTAGTGAAAGGTGTTGCTGTTACCTTGACATTTGAACTCTGGCCTTTTGAACAATATTTTACTTAGGCACACCCTGCAGGATGCATTCTTGAATAGATCACTGTGAAACTAAGTATGCTTGTTTGGGCTGACCTCTAGATGGGAGCTTTTAATTTTGTTCCATTTCCATCGAGAAACGTTGCCATTTGTAACGACACAGAGGTCGCATTTGTCATGAAATCTCTTTGAAACTTGGTATGCTTATTCGTGGTGACCTCTAGATGGAAGCTATTGATTTCTTCCATATTTTTATACTGTACCAATGACCCAGACATAGCTGGTGCTAACTCTTAAAATATAGGGCCAAACACAAATTTTGCCCCCCAATCCCCAAAATTTGCATCTAAAACTAAAGAAAACATGTCCTGAAAGGCCCTCCACACCTCGCCCCCACTGCGCATGCGCAGTGTCAAGGACGTTCCGAAATTGGCGCCATTTATCATTCTAAGTTTGGCCCTTCATCAGTTAACATCTGACTGATCTTTGTGCTTTTAAATCTCAGTTTAAATGATGCCAGACACATAAATATTAGTGAAATGGTGATTCTAAGGAGGATAGAAAAGGAGGAGAGGAAAAGAATGTGTGACAGAATATTATCAGGGCTGTAACTTAAAAATTTTTAATGAAATTATGTTAAGTTACCTATTTTCAAGGCAGCAGCCATTTTGTTGTCATTCTGATTATTTAGTTACACTGTTTTTTCAAGTGTTTTTCCTCTCTCCCTGTCCTTTAATTCCCCCTTGCTATTCTCCCATGCTTTTGGCATAGTTTCTGTAATTATTATTACTAAAATTTCTTGGGAGTTTTAGCTTAATAACAGAATGAATTCTGTTCTTTCCCCATGTTTACGTCTTCACCTACGGGTGGTTAGGCGTTGTGTTCTGCATCTACCATCTGATGTTCTGCAGTTTCTTCCCTGGAAGTCTCTGTTTTGCATCAGATGGGGTATTTTTGGTAACTGATTTCGGGCCTGGGTGCCTGGAGTCTTATTTTAGTGTTTTTACACTCATTGTTTACATTTACAACAGTCCTCTGTGTGAGGGGGGGATTTCTAAATAATAATATCTTTATGTTATTTTAATCATAACTAGATACATTATTATTGTTCGTAAGTGTTGAATAAATTGTTTAAAATATTTTTAAAATTTTTGTCCACACTTAGGCTTGGGATCCATTGGGGCTCAACGTTACTTTTCAGAAACTTGGGCTGTTCTGAAAAAATATTTTTTCAAAATATTTTGATTTCAATTATTTTTTCTATATTAATGGATCATATTATTATTATGTATTTTGATTGCCAGGGGTTAGTGCGAGTACCAGGACTTGTTTTCTTTTCACATTGAAAGGATATTGATCAATTGTTTTAAGAGGAAGTCTTCCTCTGACCTTATTTTCATTCTATATGTGGTCAGTGTACTCGCATTAACTCCTGTTCTGTATCGTATGATTTCGATGACAATATGGGAAGCGTATGTCACGGTATGTTGTTGGGGATTTGGACACTCCGGTCCTTTCCCCGCAGGGTCACTCTACTTTATCAATTTCTATTTCAGACGATCAAGATTAGGGTGATGTATCTGTGATGTCTTCCAACAGTGTGCCTCCGTCGTCACAATTATGAAGGGCTAGCGGAAAAGTGCTCATGTAATACGCCAATTGCCTAAGAGGACCCTAGTAGGTTCGACGGCCTTTGACGTCCGCTAGCTCGCCCGGTGTAGCGTCCATTCACCGAATGGTTCGGCAGCCGGGTTCGTCCGTTGCGGTCTAGAAGGAATTTTGGGGTGATGCGAGCACTATAAAATTAACTTAATGCACACCCAGTGACGGCGGATCGGAGGGAGAACGGAGGAAGCCTTTTAGTCCGGTTCATAGCTCGTTCCGGTCCATCCGGACGGCAAGCGAGAGAGGCCCCTCTCTCGTTCAACAACATCTGGCCCCAGATGTTGTGGTACAAATGTGTCGTTAGCGGAGCATACGTCCGTCGCTCGGGACGCTCCGTTGTATAGGCAGTCCGCTGAGACTGCTAAGGCTTCCTCTTCTCGTCAGCGCACACGACCGCACCTTGGCTGCGTGACCGCCGATATATTACCAGCTTCGCCGATCAAGGATTCTTCGGCGACCAGGTCACACCATCCGGCAGCCAGGGATTCGAGACCGATGGACTCCGGACGTTCGCATAGGAAGTATGCGGGAGCCATCTGATGCGGAGCTGCCCTCGGCGAAGCACCGATAGACTGCGCCTCCGCAGGTCTCGACGCCGGACATTCTTGTGCACATAGCACAGCTTATCGCAGCATCCCAGCAGCCGACAGAAACGGCGTCGGATCGAGAATTATCCGACAGCGCTGGGTCGGTAGCCGGGGACTCGAGGCCTGCAGACTCCGGACGTTCGCATAGGAAGTGTGCGGGAGTCAACGTACACGGAGCTTCCAGCGGCAATGCATCGTAAGTCCGCTACTGCACAGGCCTCGGGAACGGACGTGCTTTCCTTAATAGCACAGTTTATCGCAGCATCCCAGCATCAACTGAATCTGTCGCATATATTTTATCCGACGATGCTGGGTCGGGACGCTCCGCGGAAGCGGGTACGGACGTCCGAAAGTTTCATCCGGTCCGACGGGATACCGAAAGGGATTCGGTGGATTTCAAGCTTTCCCTTTCGGAACAACATATGCTGCGATGTCGGATAAGAAACTGATAGCGTCGGTGGACTTAGAAATTTTTGGTTCGGTTCAGGGACATCGTCCCTCAGTTCCGACATAGTCCAATAATGTCACACAAACTTTCGAATTATTGAACGACGCTATATATATTATTATTTTATGCTTGCTATCCAAGCATTTCTGGTTTCTTGTTCGAAGAGTTATGGAGATGTCTTCAAAAGTGTGCCTCTGTCGTCATAGTTAATGAAGAGTTAGCGGCAATAAGTGCTCATGGAATATGTCTATCGCTTACGGAGTGACATTCGCTAGCTCACCCGGTGTAGCGTACATTCATCGAATGGTTCGGCTGCCGGGTTCGTCCGTTGCGGTCTAGGAAGGAGATTTGGGTGATGCGAGCACTTTAATTACTTTAGTACTCACCCAGTGACGGCAGATTGAGGACGGATCGGAGGAAGCCAACAACATAGGGGACCGCATGTTGTGGTTCAGATATTTTACATTCGGAGCATATGTTCGTTGCTCGGGACGCTCCGTTATATTGACAGTCCGAGAGACTGTCTTTAATGCTTCCTCATCCTCACAGCAGGGCACACGACCGCACATTGGCTACGTGACCTCGAGTATCCGATCAGTTTCGGCATTCAGTGATTCCACAGCGAATAGGTCGCGCCATCCGGTAGCCAAAGGACACGAGGCCTATACACTCCGTTCGCTCGCATATTGGAAGTATGCACGGGGTAACGATCTCGGAGCTTCCTGCGGCAATGCATCGTAAGACCGCTGCTCCTCAGGCCTCAGTGACGGACGTGCTATCCGAGTTAGCACAGTTGTTTCGCAGCATCCCAGCAATTGACGGTTTCTCGGTCGAATCAGGAATTATCCGACGGCGCTGGGTCGGTGCGGTCCGCGGTTGCATCAAGCTACGGACGACCGAACGCTTTATAGGGTCCGACAGGATGGCGAAAGGGATTCGAAAGATTTCGAGTTTTCCCTTTAGTAGTATCGGAAGATGCCTTTCATATCTTCTGGCATTTCTTCCAGTGATTATTGTTCGGACTTCATTGCTGCGATCTTGGATAAGAGACTTATAGCGTCATTGGACTCGGATTTTTCGATCGGTACAGGGACTTTGTCCCTGACTTACCGACGCAGTCCAATATTGTCATTACAACATGTGTTTTATTTTTCGACGCTATATATTATATATATATACAAGCCTGCTACTAAGCATGATAGTTTAGTTTCTTGTCCGCGTGGCTCATTTCTGCCATTTTATCTTTTTTACATATAGTTTATTTTGGCAGAGCAGGGCATACCGAGAGTTCATATGCGTCTAGACGGTGTGATTAAAGACTGCATATATTCTTTTTCGCCGTTTATGTCTTTTCCAATTTCAATGTTGGAAACGACATTATGTATAGTAGACTTAACTTAGACGCTTTATTATACGTAATCCGCCTTACTGAGGCGTTATCATTACGTCTTCAAGAAAAGATTTACGGGATATTATTCTCAATGTAATTTCTTTTGAGGGCAGTAGTTTGTTCACGTATAACTCCGCCCTTCAGTGGCTGATTGGAGTTGGTTAGACGTGATGCAGCCCTAGCTACATCCACGCGTGGATAGTAGGTTAAGAACTCTCTCAGAGTCGCTTCGTTCTCGGAGGAGCTTCTCTTCGACGGCAACTTTCCGGCAATCCATGAATTGCTTGATTTATACATTCTCTTGTCTATCTAGTGTTACAAGAGATTCAGACTGGGGCAAACATTCGGTGGTTGACTCAGAGAGTGCCGCCGCAGTTGCCGGACCCTAGTGTGGCTGTTATGACGGTTGCCAGTCAAACAGATTGGGATATTCTGATCCCTACGGATTCGAAGTGCCAGGGTCTTTGGGTTCCGCAGTCTTTTAGCTATCAGTTTAACTTCCGCGGAATAATGTTTTTTAGGCTTGCTTTATGTCATTGCATGAACATTATTCAGAAACGCATGCCCAAATTCCTGTCCTTTAATTCGACAGTAGTGGCGTATCTCCGGAACCAGGGAGGCACTCTTTTGTTTCCGTTATTCAATTTAATGGAAAGAATCCGTCTGTTGGTTATAGTACACCAAGTTCAGTTTTGGTCCGTCATATTCTGGGTCGTCTGATTGTTTTATCGCACTCCCGTTCTCTTACGGGTCGCTTGTTGCTGTCAGAATGGACTCTCAACAAACAAGTATTTAATCAGATTTGCTATCTATGGGAGCGCCCAATGATGTTTTATTTATGACACAGCTTGCTAATCAATTGCAGACGTATGTGTTGGCTTGTCCAGATCTCTGAGCTAATACTGTTAACGCTCTATTGATCTATAGGACGGAATGATAGGATACGCGTATCCTCCGGCGCTGTTGTTTTAGCAGGTATTGCTAAGATAAACAACCACAATACATTTCTGTTGATAGCATCTCTATCTTCACAGAGATCATGAGTAATTTACTCTCTTGTCTACTGTGGATCTTAACGTGAAATCTTCCTCTATGTGAGGATCTTTTTTCACTGGGTAAATCGTGTCATCTTTATCACAACCAGCAAGGTCGCAACCTTCATGTATTCCGTTGTGTGGTCCGTATTGCATTGTAAGCACTGTACTGGACGAGCTTTGGACGCGATTTCTTACTATAGGAGATCCTCTTCTTCGCTATTCTATGCGACTAAAGTGGAGGCTCTTCCGTCGTGGTGTAGGGATCATTATGTTCATATGGTTGATCCCTCCATACTACGCATTGCTAGTTTTTAGTATACTTGTTTCACAAGATCTACTGCAGCCTGTTGTTATTTAGGTTATAGGTTTATGTTACCTCATACCTATGCACTCTACGATAGTTTACAATTGAGTCTTTTGTCTCTTTATCTAAGTCAGTTAGTAACTTTTTGATAAATAGACTTAGAATCTTTAGATTAAATTCCTATACGGATTTTAACTTCGGTTCTTATTTAGCTATGTAATCATTTGAGCCTCTGGAAACAGTAGTTTTCAAATTCTGACCTTTTAGACAGTAATTCTGTTGGTTTCTCTTTTACTGTAGAGTCAGTGAGTTTCATGCACTATCGATGGATGATTTTCACTTTCATAGTTTCGGAGTCAATACTTCCGTTACTATTTAGGTTGGATTGTTGCATAAGAGTTAGGCTCCTATTTCCGGAACCTATTATTTTAAGGTCCTTCCGTCTTCGTATGGGCATAGACCTTTACTCTTTCCGGGTACAGTTTATGTATTTATAAACAGATATCTGTTTATTACAAGGGCGTAAGCTTCTTCTGTCTTTGATGTCTAGTAGAAGGACGTTACGCTCCATTTTATTTTTAATGGATTCTATTAACTAGCGTACTGCTTATGGTATATCATTGGCTTAGCAGTTGTGCTTAAGATTTCGGCTCATGAAGTAAGAGTTCTTCTACTTCTTGGGCTTACATTAATAGTGTTGCTATTATAGATTTTTGAAGGCTGCTCATTGCGCTCAGCCATCCATTCATGAATTTTATCTCAGAAATATCGAGTCCATTTCTGGAGGCCTCTATTGTTAGGTCTATTATCTACTGCTCAGAATATCATTCTCTTAACAGTTGCTACTATAGCTAGGTAGGCTGTCTGTTTCGGCAGTGTCTCCGTTCGGCTGCCCTCTTCGCTCTGGGCTATTTGACCCAGGGCAAGAAAAAGGGGGGGGGGGGGGGAGGGTGTTCCCTTGGGTCACCTGTTTTTACTATGAAAACAAGGGGATACCTCCTCCGGAGTTAGTAATTCTGAGCTGTTATTGGGATGGTTGTTTAGTGAGAAGTTTAAGTTTATAAAATTCATTCAAGTCTTAGTTTTTAAAGTATAGCTTTTGAATATTGCATATGTCAACGGACATGATTATGCAATTCTCACACACTTTTAGGAGTATAAGAGTCTCTATTCTCTAGACTTACTTTATTATTGGCTTACTTTAAAAATTATTAGTATAAGGATTATTGGATATTAATAGAGTACATGGATGTATGAAGCTCAATTTTTGGAAGGTGTTGTATCTTTCTAATTTATCATAAATAAGAAAGATACATGTAAGGCCTATTACTTCTTTTCCCTACAGGGGATGACTCTATTTTATTTTATTGAGCGTATTCCATTTTGCTCTATGTCCTTGGCCCTCCAGCCTTTTTACTATTCAGCTATGTCTGGGTCATTGGTACAGTATAAAAATGTTAAAAAATTTATAGTAATTTATATATTTTTTATACTTACCAATGACCCAGACGGGGATGGCCCTCCCAGGAGTTGGGAACTCTTGCCTCCCCGCTGAGTACATAGCGCTTACCAGGCACTGGTTATTAGAATGATAAATGGCGCCAATTTCGGAACGTCCTTGACACTGCGCATGCGCAGTGGGGGCGAGGTGTGGAGGGCCTTTCAGGACATGTTTTCTTTAGTTTTAGATGCAAATTTTGGGGATTGGGGGGCAAAATTTGTGTTTGGCCCTATATTTTAAGAGTTAGCACCAGCTATGTCTGGGTCATTGGTAAGTATAAAAAATATATAAATTACTATAAATTTTTTAACTTTCCTCAAAAATGTTGCTGTTAGCAAAGACCTTCAAACTTCGTGCATTTGTGTATCATCAGCATTTTCCTTTGGCATGCCCTACAAGGTACATTCATGGATGGATTGCTTTGAAACTTGGTATCTTTTTTGGGGTTGACCTCCAAGATTCAAACTTAGTGCATTTGTGCATCCGTGTTTGTCTTTGGCATGCTCTGCAGGTGCATTTATGAATGGATCAGTTCGAAACTTGGTATGCTTGTTTTGGGTGTCTTTTAGATGAGAGCTATAGATTTTCTTCCATTTCCATCAGAAAATGTTGTCGTTAGCAACGACCTTCAACTTTGCCTTTTTGTCTTTTGTTTCTTTGGAACACAGCACAGTTCACTTTTACGATTCAATCACTTTGAAACATGGTGTGCTTGCCTCTAGATGTGACCTTTTGATTTCCTTTCATTTCTCTCGAAAAATGTTGCTGAGTGTTGCCGTTAGCAATGACCTTCGAACTCATTGCATTTGTGCATCAACATTTTTCTTTGGATTGCTCTGTAGGGTGAATTTATGAATGGGTCAGTTTGAAACTTGGTATGCATTGGGGCAACCTCTAGATGTGAGCTATCAATTTTCTTCCATTTCCGTCAAAAAACTTTGCCATCTGCAATGACCTTTAAAAATTAGTGCATTGTGCATCAACATATTCCTGTGGCATGCCCTACAGGGCACATTTATGAATGGATTGCTTTGAAACTTGGTTCAGGTTTGTCAAAAAATTTTGCCGTCTGCAATGACCTTTAAAATTAGTGCATTTGTTCATCAACATAACATATTCTTTTGGCATGCTCTGTAGGGCAAATTTATGAATAGATTGCTTTGAAACTTGGTATGTGTGTGTTGGGGTGCCTTCTAGCTGAGAGCTAGTGATTTTCTTTCGTTTCCATCAAAAAACGTCTTTCGCACCAACCTTTGAACTTAGTTTAGTCAGGCATCAATATATTCCTTTGGTATGCCCTACAGAGTACATTTATGAATTTCCATCAAAAAAAGAAAAGAAAAAAAAACATTGCTGCTAGCATCGACCTTCAAACTTAGTGCATTTTTATACTGTACCAATGACCCAGACTTAGCTGGTGCTAACTCCTTAAATTATAGGGCCAAACACAAATTCTGCCCCCCAATCCCCAAAATTTGCATCAAAAACCGAAATTTCAATGTCCTATGTGGTCCTCCATACCTTTTATCTACTGCACATGCGCAGTGTCAAGGAGGTCTCGAAATTGGCTCCAAAAGTCATTCTTTGTTTGGCCCTAAAATCAGAAACATGTTCACTGATATTTGTGCTTGTAAATCTCAGTTTAAATGATGCTAGACACATAATTATGAAAGAAATGGTGGATCTGAGGATGAAATAAAGGATGAGAGGAAGAAACAGTGGCAGAATGTGTTCAGGGCTGTAACTTATAATTTTTTTTACGAAATTATTTCATGTTCCCTAATTTCGGGGCATGAGCCTTATGTTGTCATTCCGGCTATGAATTTACCATTGTTTGTTCAGTGTTTCCTCTCTCCCTTTCCTTAATACCCCCTTTGCTATTCTCCCATGCTTTTGGCATACTTTTTGTAAATTTTTTTACTAAAATTTTTTGGGAGTTTTGGCTTGGTAACAGAATAATTATTCTGTTTTTTCCCCATGCTTACGTCCTCACCCTTGAGTGGTTAGACATTGTGATCTGCATCTACCATCCGATGTACTGCTGTTTCTTCTCTGGAAGCCTCTGTTTTACATTGGATAGTGTTTAAATTGGTGACTGATTTTGGGCCATGTTTACAGTGCCTGGAGTCATGTTTCCGGTTTTTGTACACTTTTGTTTATGTTGACAACGGTCACTTCTGATAGTGATTACTTGTCTTCTGTTTAGTTCTTCTCATAGCCAGATACATTAATATTGTCCGTAAGTGTTACATTAATTTTTAAAAATGTTTTAAAATTTTTGTCCACACTTGGGCTTTTTTGGGATCCATTTGGGCTCATTGTTCCCATTGGGAACTTGGGCTCTTCTGAAAATTTTTCAAAAATTTTTTTTTTTTAAATTTTTTTTAGAAATGTTATAATGGATTATATTATATTATGTATCTTTGTTTCAAGAGTTAGTGCGAGTACTATTACTGTTTATATTTTTTCATGATGAAAGAATATTGTTCAAATTGTAATGCAAGGAAATCTTCCTCTGATTCTCATGTTCATTGTGTTTTTTGTAGTCAATGTACTCGCACTAATTCTTGCTCAGTGTGTGCCAATTGGAATGACAGCGTTGGAGATGTGTGTCACGGTATATTGTTAGTGGTGAGGGGTCCATGCCTGTCCTCTCTCTGCAATGTCACTCTAGTTTATGAGTCTCTTTTTCAGAAGAACAAGAACAGGGTGATGTTTCTGTGATGTCTTCAACAAGTGTGTCTCCGTCGTTGCAGTCTAACGAAGAGCTAGCGGCAAAGTGCTCATGAAATACAACAATTGCCTAAGAGATCCCTAGTAGGATCGACGGCGTTGTTGTCCGCTAGCTCGCCCCGTGTAGCGACCATTCATCGAACGGCTCAGCAGCCGGGTTCGTCCGTTGCGGTCCAGGGAAGCAGTTTGGGTAATGCGAGCACTATAAACATTGAACGTGCACACCCAGCGACGACGGATCCGAGGATAGTACAGAGGAAGCCTGTCAGTCTGGTAGCTAGCTCGTCCAGGTCTATCCAGACCGCGAGCGAGAGAGGCCCCCTCTCTCTTTCAACAACATCTGGGCCGCGATGTTGTTGTATGTTCGTTCATTAGTCGGAGCATACGTCCACTCTTCCTCAGGATGCTCCGTTGCATAGACAGTCCGACGCGGCTTGTCTATTGGTTTCCTCATCCTCATGTCAGCACATACGACCGCATCTTGGCTATGTGACCACAGATATCCAGCCTGCTTTGCCGACCAGGGAATCCACGTCGACCAGGTCATGCCATCCACTAGCCAAGGACACGAGACCTTTCCAGTTGGGACGTTCGCATATTATATAAATGCAGGAATTAACGTCCCTGGAGCTTCCAGTGGCTAATTACGTAAGACCGCAGCTCCACAGGCCTCCGTGATGGACTTGCTATCGCAGATAGCTCAATTCATCACAGCATCCCAGCAGCCATCAGAAACTTTTTCAGTAAAGAACTATCTGAGCAAGCTGGGTCGGTTTGCTTCCCTGCAGAGTCAGTAGAGACAACTGAGATTATTATGTGGTCCAGGCGGATGGTAAAAGGGAATCAGCACTGCTGAAATTTTCCCATTCCGAACAACTTAAGGTGGCCGTAGATTTCATCCGGCATCACCTTTTAGAAGTTGTTTCTCTGGACAAAAATGCTGCGTTACCTGATAAGAAACTGTAAGCGTCACTGGACACAGACTTTTTTGGCCGGATTAGGGACACCGTCCCTGAGTTTCCGACCCAGTCCAAAAAATGTCACAGACATTTGAACTTTTGAATGGTGCTATATTCAAGCTAGCCTCTAAGACTGGCAAATCCGGTTTCTTATCGCCTAAGCACTATACAGCTGCCTTTCATCAATGCTAGACATAAATTTGAAACGGCAGGACAAGGCGTGCTGAGAGTTCCTCTGCATTTGGACGACTAGGCTAAAGACCTGGAACGGTCATTGCCGGCGTCCATGTCTATTTACTCCTATATACTGGAGACGACAATAGAATTTAGACGCATTATCTCACGCAGATCAACTTACCAAAGCGTTATCACTACATCTCGAAGCGAAAGAATTCCAGGATCTTCAAACTGCCTTAAGAGTTCTTTCAAGGGCTATAGCATATTCTACGTATAACTTCGTCCTTTCAGTGGCAAATATGGAGTTAGACGTGATGCTGCCCTGGCTGCATCCACAAGAGTGGATACTAAGGTGAAAAAACTCTCTTCCAGTTGCTCAGGTCTCAGGAGAGCTTCTCTTCAACGTTAAGCTTTCTACAATCTATATTAGATTACTAAGAAAGCTCCGGATTCTCTGCATTTATTCCGCTTTGAAAAAGTCGGACTCAGTAGGGAGGAATAAGGCAGGTTCTTCGGGGGCGAATACATCCAAAGGAAGTTCCTATAGAGGATCAAAGCCTCTATGTCTTACTCCGGAGACCATCAGAGTAGCGACTCACTTAGGGGCGTAATGCTGGCCGAGATATCAGGTCAGACGCCCCTAGGTCAACTGGGCGAGTTGCGGGTCGTGGAGGACGTGATTTCTCCTTCCGCAATCCTCGCAGGGCCAGGAGGTGATGGTCTAAACCTCTATTGCGTTCCAGTGAGCGGAAGGCTGTCGAGATTCTTAACCAATTGGTTGTCAATTATGGACGACCCATGGTACAAGGGGTTATTTCCAAAGGTCTAGCTGTCCTTCAAGGAAAAACTTCTGTTAACTCGAAGTCCACGCTGGTCTCAGCTTCCGTTAAACGCTCAGAAGAGAGATTCGGTTCTATCAGAAGTTCAATCTCTTCTGGACAAGAATGCTATAGATGTCGTAGAAAACCAGGAATCTTGCGGCTCCACAGGCCTCCGTGACGGACTTGCTATCGCAGATAGCTCAATTCATCGCAGCATCCCAGCAGCTATCAGAAACTTTTTCAGTAAAGAACTATCTGAGCAGCTGGGTCGGTTCGTTCCCCGGCAGAATCAGTAAGGGACGACCGAAATTATTATATGGTCCAGGCGGATGGTAAAAGGGAATCAGCACAGCTGAAATTTTCCCTTTCTGAACAACTTAAGGTGGCCGTAGATTTCATCCGGCATCACCTTTTAGAAGTTGTTTCTCTGGACAAAATGCTGTGCTACCTGATAAGAAACTGAAAGCGTCACTGGACACAGACTTTTTCGGCCAGATTAGGGACACCGTCCTTGAGTTTCCGACCCAGTCCAGAAATGTCACGGACATTTGAACTTTTGAATGGTGCTATATTCAAGCAAAGAGAAAAACGTCAACCTAATTGGATGACCTTCTTCAGGGTTACGGCAGCAAGTTAACGCTTCAGAACGATGTTCAGAGTCTGCTTCAATTTCTCCGACATCTCGGTTTCATAGTAAACGAAAAGAAGTCGGATCTAGTGATGTCCTCATCATTCACCCATGTGGGAATGAGCTTAGAGATGCACAACAATCTTGTGCGTCTGCCATTAACCAGAGCGATATTAGTCAGTTGTTACGCTCGCTTTTGCCTTTACTCAGATGTAGTAACAGCGAGAGAATTCATGAGACTGACAGGTTTGTGCGGACCTGCTGTGGATCTTATTCTGATGGAGCAGCTACGCACTTGTCCACTCCACAGATATTTTATCTCAAGAATTGGAGTGTGAAGACTCATTCGCTCGAATCGAACATCGTCTTGTCGAATCAAGTGAAACAAGAGATTCAGACTTGGGCAGATATTCAGTGGTTAACTCAAGGAGTACCACTGCAACTGCCGGATCTGAGTTTAACGATAATGACGGATGCAAGTCAAACAAGTTGGGGTGCAACTTTGAGCCCAACAGATTCGAGGTGCCAGGGTCTTTGGGATCCGCAGTTCCTAACAAGTACATAACATCAAGAGATGATGTCAATATGGCTTGCGCTACATCAATGAATGAACATTCTTCAGAATTTGCATGTTCAAATTCTGTCCGACAATTTGACAGTTGTAGCGTATATTCGGAACCAGTGAGGCACTCATTCCATTCCGTTATTCAATTTAACGGAAAGGATCCTTCTGTTTGTCCTAGAGCATCAAGTTCTTCTATCGGTCCATCATATTCCGGGTCGTCTGAACGTTCTAGCGGACTCCCTTTCTCGGAAAGGTTGTATGTTGTTGTCAGAATGGACTCTCAACAACGAGTATTCAATCAGATTTGCTACCAATGGGATCGTCCAATGTAGACTTATTTGCGACGCATCTCAACAATCAGTTGCATACGTATGTGTCACCGTGTCCAGATCCTCGAGCGTTTGCAGTAGATGCTCTCTCGATCTCTTTGGGACGGAATGATAGGATACGCTATCCTCCAGCGCCATTGATTCAGCAGATATTGCTCAAGATAAAGCAATCTCACTGCAAAATTCTGTTGGTAGCATCTCTGTCACCCCAGAGACCATGGATAAATCTACTCAGGTGTCAGCTGCGGGACATGTCGCGGAAGCTTCCTCCACGAGAGGATCTTCTTTCGCAGGGTAAATCGCGCACACTGCATCACCACCCGCAAGGTCTCAACCTTCATGCATTTTCGTTGTGCGGTCCTTCTTGCACGGCAAGCAATTTACAGGACGAGCAGTGGACACAATTTCTAACTATGAGGACCACCTCCTCTTCGCTAAATTATGCTGCTAAGTGAAAGGTTTTCTCACGGTGATGTAGGAATCATTCTGTTGATACCTATGCACATCCTGATAGTTTACAGATTGGATCTAATGTCTCTTTATCTAAGTTACTGAAAACTTTTCGATAAATAGACCTAGAACCCTTAGATTAATTCCTAAGTGGATTTTAGCTTGTGTTCTTCTTAAGCTAAAGACGCGCCATTTGAGCCTCTTGATACAGTGGACTTCAAATTCGTATCCTTATAAGACAGCTTTCTCTTAGCCTTCTCTTCTGCTAGAAGAGTTAGTGAGCTTCAGGCACTATCTGTGGATGATTCTTACTATCGTAGTGTAGGTAATACTATTACCTTGACTACTAATGTTGGATTTTTGGCTAAAATCAGGCTCCTAATAAGTATTCGGAACCTATTGTTATTAAGGCTCTTCCATCTTCAGATGGGCATAGGCCTTTATTCTGTCTTGTTAGAGCTATACGTATTTACATAAGTAGATCTGAGTTTATCAGAAAGGGACGTAAACATTTCTTTCTGTTTCTGCTGCCTAATAGCAGGGACATTACGGTCCATTCTATTGCAGGTTGGATTCAATTAACTATCCGTACTGCTTATGAAAATTATCTTCAACTCAGCAGTCTGTGCTTAAGATTTCGGCGCATGAAGTAAGAGCACTGTCTACATTTTGGGCTTATGCTAATAGTGCTGCTATTACCGATTTAATGAAGGCTGCATATTGGTCTCAGCCTTCTACATTCACAAGTTTTTATCTTAGAAATATTGAGTCCATTTCTGGCGACCTGCGTTGTTTAGGTCCGTTATCTGTTGCTCAGAATGTCGTCCACTAAACAGTTGCAACTATAGTTATGCAGGCTTTCTGTTCCAGCAGTGACTCTGTCCTGCTGCACTCTTCGCTCTGGGGTATTTGACCCAGGGCAAGGAAAAGGGGGAGGGGGATGGTGTTCCCTTAGGTCACCTGCTTTATAGTGAAAAGCAAGGGAATACCTCCTCTGGAATCAGTAATTCTGAGTCGGTGCCGGCATGGTTTTAAAGTGTAAAGCTAATTCATGTAATATTTTTAAAGTGTAGTTCGGTGTGAAACATTTGTATATGTCACGGATCATACGAGCGCTTATATACAATCCTCGGACACTTTTTAATGAGTATAAAGAGTCTCATTATCTGGACTATCTTTAATTATTGGCTTTCCTTTAATAACATTAGTATAATGGATTATACTGGATGTTAATAGAGATCATTGATGTTATTGTGCCCAATTACAGAATGGTATTGTGTCTTTCTTTTTTGATACAAGCAAGAAAGATACATGTAAAACCTGTTCTCCTCTTCTCCTTGAGGGGATAATTTTGTTTTCATGTAATTGAGTCTATTGGAATTTCCTTTATGTCCTAGGCCCTCCAGCCTTTTTTCTATTCAGCTCAGTCTGGGTCATTGGTACAGTATAAAAATGTTAAAAAATTTATAGTAATTTATATATTTTTTATACTTACCAATGTCCCAGATGGGGATAGCCCTCCCATGAGTTGGGAACTCATACCTCCCCGCTGATTACATAATGCTTACCAGGCACTGGTTGTAAGAATGACTTTTGGAGCCATTTTCGAGACCTCCTTGACACTGCGCATGCGCAGTGGATAAAAGGTATGGAGGACCACATAAGACATTGAAATTTTGGTTTTTGATGCAAATTTGGGGGATTGGGGGGCAAAATTTGTGTTTGGCCCTATAATTTAAGGAGTTAGCACCAGCTAAGTCTGGGTCATTGGTAAGTATAAAAAATATATAAATTACTTTAAATTTTTTAACATTTGTGCATTAACATTTTTTTTTGGCATGCCTCAGAGAGCACGTTCATTATCGGGTTGTTTTGAGACTTGGTATGCTTATTGAGGGTGACCCAGATAGGAGCTATCGATTTTCTTTTCATTTCCATCGTTGTTAGCATCAACCTTTGAATTCATTGCCTTTGTGCATCAACATTCTTGTTTGACCTGGCCTACAGTAACGGTATTATGATTTTATTTATCATCTCTGAAATGAAGATCTATCTGGTGAGGTAGCAGCTCGCAATCAGGTTTCCTCCATTTTATTCAAATTAATTGCTAAGGAATCCTTTGGTCTACATCACCTACTTGCCAGCGCTGTGTGGAACAGAACTTTTCTACAGACAGTGATCGCAAGCTTGTAACTGAAATAAACTTCCGTAAACTCAAGCAAAAGATTCATGAAAAATGGCTTGGGTGGAGTCCACCCAATTTCCCTGTCCCTAGTGCTGCCTCTTAATGGCATGTACAGTTGTACTAGGACCCTTTGATTGTTCCTCCTTCCCCTTGAGAAGAGAAATGTATGTGTGTGGGAGGTGGGAGTGGTCATAAGAGAAATGCTGTTTCCCTCCCCCTTGAGTGAATTACTTAATGTGGGTCATTTCCACTATTTTGATAAGGTTTTATTGCATGCCTGTTCTATGAAATCCCCATCAACAGCAACACTAAATCATGCAGACAATGAAAATCTGTTCTGCACACATGTGCGGAACAGAAATCTTTGATGGACTGTTTTTAAGTAGAAGTGGAATTTCACTGGAATTTGCTACAAATTGTAATTACAATTTGAATTGCTAGCGATAGCTAAAAATAGTAGCATGGGTTCCCCTTGCAAATTTGGTTGATGATAAAATGTGTTTTTTTGTTGATAGTTCATCCACTGAGTTTCAATGTGTTCTCTGTGCCTAGGGTACAGGTTGTCAAATGAATTATCCTTCTGCGCTGACACTCGTGCCATATTGATTAACCCATTCACATAACCTGATTAACCCATGTGTCATTCTCAGGCCTGAAAATAAGCAGTCTGACATTCGCAGAATGAGGTCCCCAGAAGGTAAATTTGATGATGCTATCCCATACAGTTGGGCAATTTATCCTCTGGGTAACCCTTTCTGTTTAGTTTTGAGACCCTGTTTCAGATTGAGGTTCACAGAGGGTAAATTTAGTGCTACCCTGCTGTGCATCGCTAAATTCACCCTCTGGGGACTTCATTTTGCAGATGACAGTCTGTTTATTTTCTAGCTTGGTCGTTCTGTGTATATACAGCATATATTCGAGACCACTGAGAAAAAGTAGACAACCCATAGGCCCCTTAACAACCTGTCACATTCTTTCACTGTGTCTTATTGCAAGAAACTGAAAGGCACACTAGTCTTTACTGATTTGTTGTAGCAATTTCCACGAGTAAAATTTTCAGGAAGATAATGAATTTTTTTGGATGTTGCAGACCTTTTTATACCCCACGCAACGAAGTTGCTGGGGTATAATGTTTTTGACTGGTCCGTCCGTCAGTCCTACTTGTTTTCCGGACTTTTTTTCTACATGCTTTCAGATATTGAGCTGATTTTTGGTATGTGAGTCTAGCATGGTGGCCTACAGATCAAGTTTGCATTTTTTTTCTTCCGCTCCACTGATTTTTACTGAAATTTACTGAAATTACGGCCCTTGGACTCGGAAAAATTCATCAAAATTACAGTTTACAGACTTTTTTTCTACATGCTTCCAGATATTGAGCTGATTTTTGGTATGTGAGTCTAACATGGTGGCCTACAGATCAAGTTTGCATTTTTTTCCACTCCACTGATTTTTACCGAAATTATGGCCCTTGAACTTTGAAAAGTTCATCAAAATTACAGTTTTTCGGACTTTTTTTCTACACGCTTCCAGGTATTGAGCTGTTTTGGGGTATGTTAGTCTAACATGGTGGCCTACAGATCAAGTTTGCATTTTGTTCTGCTCCACTGATTTTTACCGAAATTACGGCCCTTGAACTTTGAAAAGTTCATCAAAACTACAGTTTTGCAGACTTTTTTCCTACACGCTTCCAGATATTGAGATGATTTTTGGAATGTTAGTCTAACATGGTGGCCTACAGAACAAGTTTGCATTTTGTTCCACTGATTTTTACCGAAATTACTACCCTTGGACTCTGAAAAATGCATTAAAATTACAGTTTTCCGGACTTTTTTTCTACACGCTTCCAGATATTGAGCTGATGTTTGGTATGTTAGTCTGACATGGTGGCCTACAGATCAAGTTTGCATTTTGTTCCGCTTCACTGATTTTTACCGAAATTACTGCCCTTCAACTTTGAAAAGTTAATCAAAATTACAGTTTTCCAGACTTTTTCCTACACGCTTCCAGATATTGAGCTGATTTTTGATATGTTAGTCTAACATGGTGGCCTACAGAACAAGTTTGGGTTTTGTTCCGCTCCACTGATTTTTACCAAAATTACGGCCCCATAGACTTTGAAAAGTTCATCAAAATTACAGTTTACCAGGCTTTTTCTCTGCTTGAATTCTTTCAATACCATTGAAACTACAGAACACTGTTTTCTGCTGAATTCCTAGAATCTATGTTTATTTCAAAAAATGATTAGAGCTTGAAATATCGGGGCGCGTGGGGTATGTGAGCGTGCTCACTAAGGTTCTATATTTTATCATGAATTGAATTTCAGATGCCTAGTTTTGCTGTTAGGCAATGGGGTTTGTAATCACAATAATCAATTGTTTCATTCAGTGAATGGAAGACAGGTACGCGATCAAATTTTGTTTCAGAAAATGGAAACAAATGGTAGTGAACAATACTGATTGTCTGTTCAGTACACATGTGGGCAATGTTGATAAAGAAAGCTGGTTCACACAGGCATCCTAGATGTTAAGATGATGGAATGCTAAAATGGTATATTGATTAAATTCTTAGTTGCATTATGGGAAAACTTTGCTGCTTGAATTTTTGGTATTTTGACATCATTGGAGAACACAGGATTTGATTTCGACATGTTTACTTGTTCTTTCAGGGATTGTGGTTCAGCATCGATGGAGAGAACTTTGAAGCCATGCCAATAGAAGTAAAGCTTTTCCAAAAAAAATTGAACTTTTATTGCGACAGTTGACAAAAAAACCCAACTAGACTGTAAAAAATTGTCAATGCTCATGAGGATTGGGAGAATGATGCTATGGCAATGTTGTCATGGCTATTCTAAGTAATGATAAAGACTGTTGTATCAGATTCAGTTGTCAGGCAGGCATCTATTCGATAGATTGTACCCACTTTGTTTCTAACAAATATTATGTAGTGTTGTGTGCAAACCCGATAGGATTCTGAGTGACAAAATAGAATATTACCATCAAATAAATTTCTCGTATGGCAAAACAGAATTTTTCTTTTTTGTACTATAATTAACTGGTAGAGTGCTAAGTTACTTTTCAATGGTCATTTGTAATGCAAGTATTTTTAGTCGAGTTGTGACGAAGTGAAACTCGACTTATAGTTGGATGAATGGCGGGCGGGCGGGCGTAAACAATTGGTTTCCGGATGATAACTTAAAATGGTTCGACCCATGTTCATGAAACTTCATAGGTAGGTTTTCCTTGGTGAATGGAAGAACCCTATTTATTTTGGACTCACTAGGTCAATGGTGAAGGTCACAGTGACCTTGAACATACTAAATCATAAACAATAGGTTTCCGGATGATAACTTGACTATGGTTGAATCCACATTCATGAAACTTCATATGTAGGTTGGCCTTCATGAGAGGAAGAACCCTATTTATTTTGGACTTGCTGGGTCAAAGGTCAAGGTCACAGTGACTCTGAACATAGTAAATCGAAACACTTGGTTTCCGGATGATAACTTGATAATGGTTTGACCCATGTTCATGAAACTTCATAGGTAGGTTGGCATCAGTGAGAGGACGAACCCTATTTATTTTGGACGTGCTAGGTGAAAGGTCAAGGTCACAGTGGCCTTCAACATAGTAAATCTGTAAACAGTTGGTTTCCAGACGATAACTTGATAATGGTTTGACCCACATTCGTGAAACTTCTTACAGTGACCTTGAACATAACTTGTTGTTCATAACAACTGGTTTCCGGACGATAAGTTGATAATGATTAAACCCACTTTTGTGCTGTCACAACTCGACATTGGATCGGTGATCCTATCAGCATTTTTTTGTTTAGCTCCACCTGACAAAGTCAGCAGAGCTTTTTTGATGCTCAGTCATCCGTTGTCAGCCGTCAGTCCATCTGTCTGTACATCCATCTGTCATACTGTCTATCCATCCATCCATCATCAACATTTTGTTTGTCTGGGCCATAATTTCTTAACTGCTGAATATTTTTTAATGAAACTTTATACCAATATGTAATATCAAAATGCAGTGTGTCGCAAATTATAATGTCGTATGTGCCCTGCAAGGTCAAGGTCACAGGCCCTATCATAAGGTGAGTTTGACCGGGCCATAATTTTTTAACCGCTGTATAATTTTTACTGAAACTTTATACCTATATGTAATATCAAAAGACAGTGTGTCATGAATTATAATTTGGTATATGCCCTCAAGGTCAAGGTCCCACAGGTCCTATGATAAGGTGACACTTCGGAAAACTTTGACATTTGTTTTATATTGTTATTCAGTCCTTGTCTGGTTCATATAACTTGGTATGATTGACAGACCTTATTCATAGCTGGTACAATTATTTCACATGACACAAAAGTGTGTAGCGACTTTGATCCAAGGTCATACCATCAAGGTCAAGGTCACAGATAAGAAGGCTTTGATATTGTTATACAGCCATTGTCTGGTCTGTATAATTGAATCTGTGTCTTGTTCATACTTCACACAATTGTTACCCATAGCCTAACCTTGTGTCATGGCTTTTACCCATTGTCATATCATGAAGGTTAAGATCACAGGCAGTAACACTTGGATTCTTGTCTTGTATTCAGCTTCCCGTAAAAGCAGTGACCCTCGGCGGAGCTGTCTAGGCATGGTTGCCTCTTGTTTTCAAAGATATAGCACTACTAGCAAAAGGAACCTTAATTTAGTAAGATGCTGCTCATCATAAATAATTGTTTTGTTTCAATTTATTGGAGAGTGCCATTGTAACAAAACAATTTTATAATAATATTTTTCTTCCACTGCTGAGCCAACAACAAATTAGTGCAAACAGTAGTGGCTTTCACCACTTTTCAGTAGAGCCCGATAGTGGCTTCTAGCAGTCAACCAGTTAACTCCCTTCACTTTGAAGGACATTTCCCAACCTGTCTGCAGCCCCGCCTATCACATGAAGTACTGGGATTTTTCTTTATACCTAAAAAAAGTTAAAATCTGTTTCTCAGGCCCTCCAACATGGTTCTTTTATAACCAATGCAAACTTAAAAAAAATAAAAATTAAATTATTTATGTCTGATATTTTACCCAAGTTAATAAAATTGACAAATTTGTCACTTCAGTGCAACAGGTCTTTGCAATGATTTAACACTCAAGGCAACGGAACACACCACCACCCATGCTATTCTGTAGATTATGAGCTTAAAATATAAAACAAACAAAGAACATGAACTTTTGCTGGTAAAGAAATAAATACAAAAATAAAAAATGAAATAAAAAACCGCCCGCCCACATGTAATTTTACAAAAAATGTCCTGAGAAACAGAAGATCTACTTTGTGGAGCTCAACTGAATACCTTTTTATACGCCCATTTAAAAAACGGTCGTATTATGTTATCTGTCTGTCTGTCTGTCCGTCTTTCCATCTGTCCGTCCGTAAACAATTTGGTTTCCGTTCATTTTAAGTCGAACGCCTTGACGGATCGACATCAAACTTTCAGAAGTTGTTTTTAGCATTAAAATACAGGTCAAGTTCGATATTGGTGTTTCTCAGTCCATCTGCTGCAGAGATATGGCCCTTTGAAAACACAATTTTTCTAAAAAAATTGGTTTCCGTTCATTTAAAGTCGGACGCCTTGACGGATCGACATCAAGCTTTCAGAAGTTGTTTTTAGCAATAAAATACAGGTCAAGTTCGATATTGGTGTTTCTCAGTCCATCTGCTGCAGAGTTATGGCCCTTTGAAAACACAATTTTTCTAAAAAAATTGGTTTCCGTTCATTTAAAGTCGAAAGCCTTGACGGATCAACATCAAACTTTCAGAAGTTGTTTTTAGCATTAAAATATAGGTCAAGTTTGATATTGGAGTTTCTCAGTCCATTTGCTGCAGAGATATGGCCCTTTGAAAACACAATTTTTCTAAAAAAATTGGTTTCCGTTCATTTAAATTTGAACGCCTTGACGGATCGACATCAAACTTTCAGAAGTTGTTTTTAGCAATAAAATACAGGTCAAGTTCGATATTGGTGTTTCTCAGTTCATCTGTTGCAGAGTTATGGCCCTTTGAAAACAATTTTTTTTTAAAAATTGGTTTCCGTTCATTTAAAGTCGAACGCCTTGACGGATCGACATCAAACTTTCAGATGTTGTTTGTAGCAATAAAATACAGGTCAAGTTCGATATTGGTGTTTCTCAGTCCATCCGCTGCAGAGTTATGGCCCTTTGAAACCACAATTTAAAAAAAAAAATTGGTTTCCGTTCATTTAAAGCCAAACGCCTTGACAGATTGACACCAAATTTTTCAGATGTTGATTTTATACACCCGTTTGAAAAACGGGATGTATTATGTGAATGGTCTCTCCACCCGTCTGTCTGTCTGTCCATCCATGGACACATTTCGTTTCTGGACGATAACTTTAGTTGTAATGGATTGAGCCGAGTTAAATTTGGCATGTGGATTTAGTATGACAAAATACAGGATGGGTTCGATTTCCATTTCTAGCGGCCCATTTGCAGTAGAGTTATGGCCCTTTATTTATGGGAATTTAGCCCAACTTTTCGTTTCCGGACGATAACATTAGTTTGCCTTGACCGATTTATTTCAAATTTTCAGTTTTTTGTTTTTGACCACAAAATACAGCTCAAGTTCACTTTTGACCACAATCGCATATACCTTTCCAGAGTTATTCCCCTTGAATGATTGCAAATTTGTGGATTTTGTGGTTTCCGTATGATAACTTTAGTTTGCCTTGACCGATGTTTTTCAAATTCTCAGATTTTGTTTTTGACCACAAAGCACAGCTCAAGTTCACCTTTGGCCATAATCGCATGTACTGTTTCATAGTTATTCCCCTTGAATGATTGCAAATTTGTGAATTATGTGGTTTCCGGATGATAACTTTAGTTTGCCTTGACTAATTTGTTTCAAATTCTCAGATTTTGTTTATGATGACAAAGCACAGCTCAGGTTCACTTTCGGCCAAAATTGCATGTACCTTTCCAGAGTTATTCCTCTTGAATTTGTGCATTTTGTGTTTTCCGGATTACAACTTTAGTATGGCCTAACTGTTGGACATAGAATGCATCAAATATTTGGTTTCCGGATGATAACTTTTATTTGTTTTCCGATTGGTTCCAAACTTGGTATGTTGTTTAATCACAACAAAATACAGGTCAAGTTCGAATATGGGGTTGGTCCAAACAATTTTCACCCTCACCCCCATCCTTACCCCAACCCTTCAAAAATACAAAACGGGCGTATATTGTCCTGCTACGCGGTGCTCTTATTACCAGATATAATAATATCATTAGCAGGACTATTCAATCAGGATTTCGTTACCCTTTACCACCCACATCAGCAAACAATACAAATTGTGACAGCTGGCCACTGATGTCTCTGAACCCATGCTCCAACAAAGTCAGGAGGGGGATACTGAAAGGGTGTTCATTTGTCAGTCCGTCTGTCCATCCATCACAAACTTTGTCCACTTAACTCCTCCTTCAGTTTTCAGTGAATTTTTACGAAATTTGGTCTGAAGTATCATTACCAAGTGTAGATGTGCATGTGGTCAGGAGTTTTCAATGCGATGAATTTTGCATGGTTACGACCCTTGGAAATAGCAAAGTTTCCATCACAAAGGCTTGTCTGCTCAACTCCTACATTTTTTATTGAATTTTTATTAAACTTGGTCTGAAGTATCAGTATCAAGTGTAGATGTGCATGTGATCAGGAATTTTCGATGCGATGATTTTTGCATGGTTACGGCCCTTGGAAATAGCAAAATTTCCATCACAAAGGCTTGTCTGCTTAACTCCTACATTTTTTATTGTATTTTTACGAAGCTTGGTCTGAAGTATCAGTATCAAGTGTAGATGTGCATGTGGTCAGGAATTTTCGATGCAACAAATTTTTCATCGTTACGGCCCTTGGAAATAGCAAAATTTCCATCACAAAGGCTTGTCTGCTTAACTCCTCCTACATTTTTATTGGATTTTTACGAAACTTGGTCTGAAGTATCAGTATCAAGTGCAGATGTGCATGTGGTCAAGAATTTTTTGATGCAACAAATTTTGCCTGGTTACGTCCCTTGGAAATAGCAAAATTTCCATCAGAAATGCTTGTCCGCTTAACTCCTGCATTTTTCATTGGATTTTTATGAAGCCTGGCATGCTGTATGAGTAGCATGTGTACATATGCATATGGAAAGGAAGTTTCGATTTGAATAATTTTTCCAGAGCTATAGCCCTTGTCGACTTTGAATTTACCAAAATTGCTGGTTTTAGGAAGATATCTTTAGTTGTGATTAAAGAAATTAAATGATAATTGGTGTACTGTGACATTATTAGGTATGAATACATGTCCAAGTTGATAATGAGATTATTACTATTATAACATTAAAGTCAGCAGGGGATATGGATGTTGTTAGACTGTCTTGTCCAAAATAAAATGGTAACATTTCTTGAATAATTTGCTCAAAAACTGAACAACTCTCAGCAGAATGATGTTGACTTGAATTTAAATGAATATGAAATATTGTGTAAAATTTAGAAGTAAAAAAAATTCATGATTGGAATGAGCTCACTCCAGTAAGGAATCATGAGCTTTATTTTTCAATTGAAAAATTAAAGTGCTTAGTTTTTAAGAAATCATTTTGCAAGTATCATTGTTTAGTCATGTTTGGTGAAAGATTAACTTCAGTTATACCTGTCATTAAACCCTTACCTAACATGACTAAAGACAACATTTTGGGAAACTTGAAAAACTAAACATTTGTATTTGTTTTCTCTAAAACATAGCTTATGATCCCTCATTGCAATGAGCTTATGAGCTTGTTCCAATATTGGTCATAAACTATGTTTTGGAGATAAATATTTAAACAACTTTGAAATTAGAAATTTGAAATTAGAATTCAAGATTTTTAGCTCAACTTTACAATGTCAAGTATGAGCTATTGGGATGGGTTGCTATCCATATGTATGTACGTCTGTGTGGCCATACATCTGTACATCTGTTCCTCTGTCCATCAACAATTCCTTTAGCCTATGCTACAGGCCACAGCCCTCACTCGATCAGTTCCAAATTTCATATGTCGCTTTGAGGCAATGTCCAGATGGGAGCTATTGAATTTTTCAGAATTTTGTTGAAAAACGTGGTCAGTGGCCGTCTTAGAAAAGGCATATAAATTGTCAACACTTCAGTGGCCATCTTAGAAAAGGCATATAAATTGTCAACCATTCCATTGGCCCACCTTACAGACCGCATCTCACACCCGATCTTTTTAATTTTCCATGTGTAGCTTTGGTGTGATGTCTAGATGGGAGCTATCAAATATTTCTGAATTTCGTTGAAAAACATGGCCATCAGCACCCATCTTGGATTTGGCACATAAATTGTGACTATTCCATTGGCACATGCTACAGACTGCAAGTCACACCCAATCAGTTCCAAATTTCATATGTGACTTTGGTGCAAATTCTAGGTGGACATTATTGAATTTTTCAGAATTTGGTCGAAAAACATGGCCGTCAGTGGCCATCTTAGATTTGACATATAAATTGTCAACAATTCCATTAGCACACCCTGCATGTGGCATCTCTCACTGGATTTGTTTTAAATTTCTTATGTAGATTTGATGTGATGTCTAGATGGGAGCTACCAAATTTTTCTGCATTTCGTATGACTGAAATTATTTGCCATTTTAAAAAACCAAACCTGACAGGCACAAAAACAGACTTTTCAAGGTATAACTGTAAATTATTATAAAAATAGCTCATTTGAAAATATTGTTACAAAGAGAATAGTTTATTTGTATAATGTAAAAAATTACAATTTTGGATGGACCAGCCCCTTTCAAACCATCTTGCATTTGACATATAAATTGTCAACAATTCCATTAACACACCCTACAGGTCACAACCCTCACCCAATCTTTTTCCGATTTCATGTGTAGCTTTGGTGTGATGACTTCTGTAGAAACTTGATTGAACTTGGTATTACAGGAGATTTCTATTTAGTTCAGTCCCTTCTAGGACAAGTTGAGCTGCAGTATCATTGACACTTTCTTTATGAATAACACTGTCTTGATATAGCCAATGCATAAGCTAAAGGGCTAATTATCCCCTGACGACGAAGTTGGGAGGGGGATATTGAAATGGTGTTCATCCGTCAGTCCATCTCAAACTTTGTCTGCTTAACTCCTACAGTTTTCAATGGATTTTTATGAATTTTGGTCTGAAGTATCATTATCAAGTGTAGATGTGCATGTGGTCAGGAATTTTCAATGTGACAAATTTTGTGTGATTATGACCTTTGGAAATAGCAAAATTTCAATCACAAAGGCTTGTCTGCATAGCTCCTACATTTTTATTGGATTTTTATGAAACTTGGTCTGAAGTTTCAGTATCCAGTGTAGATGTGCATGTGGTCAAGAGCTTTTGATGTGACAAATTTTGCATGTTTATGTCCCTTGGAAATAGCAAAATTTCCGTCACAAATATTTGTTCGCTTAACTCCTGCATTTTTCATTGGATGTTTATGAAACTTGGTGTGCAGTATGAGTATGATGTGTACATATGCATCTGAAAAGGAAGTTTCGATTCAAATAATTTATCCAGAGTTATAGCCCTGGTCGACTTTGAATTTACCAAAACTGCTGTTTTTTGGAAGATATTTTCAGTTGTGATTAAAGAAATTAAATGATAATTGGTGTACTGTGACATTATTAGGTATGAATACATGTCCAGGTCGATAATGAGATTATTCCTATTATAACATAAAAGTTGTCGAGGGATAAAAGTTGTCGGGGGGGATATGGATGTTGTTAGACTGTCTTGTTAAGTATTGAATCTATCATATTTTGTTTAGCTGAGCTAGAGCTCTGAAAAACAATATGTAAAGGATAAATTATTTGTGAATTATTGAGGTTAAGAAAGGTCTGTGAACAGAGATATTTTGTAATTGGCTGTGTATATTTCAGATAATTGGTTATTCAATTGATAGGGATTTTCTCTGTAACCCAGATGAAAATAACAGGTCACAACGATCAGAGACTATTCGTTACCCTCTGTCTGTTCACATAGAACACAATTTGACCTATCCAAACACCCATGGGAACCCCAGGAAACTGATTGTTTACTGCAGTAAACAAACTCTGTCTTACTGGTAAAATAGGAGCCAGTCACCAATGCTTTGGGTGGAAGTCCTCTAAATTGGACAGTATGGGTATAAACAATTAACTAAACTTGGCTTTATCTCCATGCTGTGGTCATGATTAGCCATGATGCAAAAATATGTGAACTTAAACACCAGTACAGTAGAGCCTTCTTGAAAGCCCCCCCCCCCCCCCCCCCCCCCCCTTTTGCCAAGCAAAAGTGGTCTCACAATACAGTTGGTCTCTCATTACAGGTTTGAGGTTTTTGCTAGTCAGTGAATGACCAACCAAGAATATTTGTTGCAGAAATGGAGAATTGATTTTTCAACTTTTTGTTTATTATTTTATTTTAATTCAGTTTTAATACAAGTACAAAGGCATTGTTTAATAAATTGCAGTTAAAAGTACATAAACTGAAAAACATTTTGAGATTATGATGTGAAGGGGCTGGTCCATCTAAAATAGTAATTTCTTACTTTATACAAACAAACTGTTCTATTTGTATCAATATTTTCAAATGAGCTATTTTTATAATAATTTACAGTTATACATTGAAAAGTCTGTTTTTGTGTCTGCCAGGTTTTGTTTTTTTAAAATAGCAAATAATTTCAGTCACACTTTGAGTTAACATAAGCTTACCTGAGTGTTTTAGTTTGCTTAAATTTTGATTTTGTCACACAGCAAATACTGGACATGAATTTGTTTTTTTTAGCAATAATCTTTTTCTTTTCATATGGACCTTTATAAAAAATTTCTCAGACTTGAAAAGTTATACAACTGAATACCAATGTAATTGAAAGCTATTTAATATAGTTTTCAGGCAATCCACAGTGAAAGATATTTGCCATACATGTGTAGAATTTCAGATATTAAGGTTTCGTGGGACAGTTGTCCTGACTGACAATTTCTCTGTTGGGCAGTTGTCCTGGTTACATTTTTGAACTATTGATTTCTGTACACATTGCATTAATGTTAATTGATTTTTTATACTCTGAAATTGCAAAAAACTGATTTTCTGGTCTCTCAAAACATGTGAAAAACTGAGTTTTTGCCACAGTTTTGTGGTCTCTCCTGACAGGTGGTCTCTCATGGCAGGTCCATTGCAGAGTGAAACCAATTGGTACATGGCCACAGTGGTCTATCAAGACAGGTGGTCTCTCATGAAAGTGGTCTCTCAAAACAGGTTTACCGTACACGTAAATAAATAAATCTACCTGTCTGAAGTCTGGGGTATGGCTGATTGAGGGTAAGTAAAAACCTGTATAACATGCACAGAGATGAGGGATGAGGTGACAATATTATCCATTCACATCTCTGTTTCGCCACAATTTCATCATCCAAAAACTGCATAAATCTATTTACAGTCATTGTTGTTGAATACATATACATTATCATGACCATGTGCACGTCCTGTAATTTGCATCAGATTCAAGGGTCACGTTTACAACTGTGCTCAATGCATTCCAATTGTAAACACAACCTCTAATCTGATACAAATTACGGGAAATGCACATGGTCATGATAATACATTTATCTGACAATCTTGTTAATTAAAGCCCATTTCCCCCTATTTTTATGCTAATAACCAACGGCCCAGACTAGCTGGTGCAAACTCGATATTATCAAGGGCCAAACACACATTTTGAACCCCCCAGTCCCCAAAATTTGTATACAAAACCGCAAAATTAAAAGTCCTATCTGGCCCTCCATACTTTTACCAACTGCACATGCGCAGTGGTTAGGAAGAGACTCATTCTTTGTTTGGCCCTAAAGTCAGTAACAATGATCTGACATATGTGCTTTAAAATTTTCTTTTTATACGCCCGTTTTGAAAAAACGGGTCGTATTATGGTATACCGCTGTCCATCTGTCCGTCCGTCTGTTTGAGAGATTTTCGTGATTTTTTGGGTAGGTGTGGTGTATATCAATGGAGGGAAACTCCCTTTCGTTTAGTGTCGCCGTTCGATTAGTCATTCCAGAGTTATGGGACTTTATTACTTAGAAAATTGTTGATTTTTTACACGTCGTACGATAACTCGAGAATGCTTCGAGATGATATTCACGATTTTTTGGTAGGTGGTTTATGTTGATGGAAGGAAGCTCCCTTTCGGTTGGTGTCGCCATTCGATTAGTCATTCCAGAGTTATGGGACTTTATTTTTCACATGTCGAACAATAACTTGAAAATGCTTAGAGCAATTTTCATGATTTTTTTGGTACGATAACTCGAGAACACTTCGAGAGATTTTCACGATTTTTTGGTAGGTGGTTCATGTTGATGGAAGGAAGCTCCCTTTCGGTTGGTGTCGCCATTCGATTAGTCATTCCAGAGTTATGGGACTTTATTTTTCACGTCGAACAATAACTTGAAAATGCTTAGAGCAATTTTCATGATTTTTTGGTTGCAAGTATATATTGATAGAAGGAATCTCCCTTTCGATTTGTGTCGCTGTCCGATTTGTCATTCCAGAGTTATGGGACTTTATTCATCAAAATATAGGCAATTTTCCACATGTTGGACTTGGAGCAATTTTCATGATTTTTTGGTGGCAAGCATATGTAACCTGACAAGTACACATGTATACTCATGTTGTGTGGTTCCCTCTTGTAATTAATAATGGGCGTATCTTGCGCTCATGGCGCAGCTGTTTATTTGAGGATACCAGACACAAATGAATGCAAGAATTGGTGGATCCAAGGCTGTTAATGGATGATGGAAGCGAACAATAGTGGTTTCATACGTTCAGGGCTGTAATTTTATAATAATTATAAAAATTATTTCATGTTTCCCATTTTCGGGACATATGCCTGACATCATCATTCTTGCTAATGATTAATCCACTGTTTGTTAAGTATTCCTTCCCTATCCTTCCATGAACTCTTCCTGTTAAACTCTTAAGCTTTTTGGCTATTTTTTATTGAAATTTTTTATAAAATTTTTTGGGAGTTTAACGTGTATTACAGAATATTTATTCTGTTTATCCCCATGGTTACATCCTCACCCTAGGGGGTGTTAGGTCATTTTAGTCTTGCATCTTCAAACCGATGTATCGTGTTTTCTTCGTATAAAGATCTAGCTTTGCATCTGGTAGCATTATATTACTGTAGAATTACTGTAGGATACATTGATTATTATTCCGCTAGTGTAGCTTGGATTTTGTCCACACTTGCTCTATCGGGATGCCCTTGGGCTCATAATGTTCCCTTTGGCTTAGGCATTTTTTCTTTGGAAATTTTTTTTATAAATTTTTTAATTTAATTTTGATTGTAATTATTCATGTATATTTATCATATATCTTGTTGTGGAGTTTGTGGGAGTGCTATTGACTTTGTCTTTTGATTATAATTATGAAAGCTTACTGCTCTAAATGCAAGGTCGAGGAAGACTTCCTCGGGTTTACATGCTTGTTGCCTTGCCTGTAGTCGATGCACTCCTGCGGATTCTTGTCCTACTTGTGTACATAGGCATGACAGACGTTGGAGACGGGTGTCACGATACGTTGTTGGCGGTGAGGTTCCTATGCCAGAACTCTCACCATAATATAATTCAAGTTTTTCAGTTTTTATTTCAGAGGAACATGAACATGGTGATGGTATTGTGACACCCATCCAAAGTGTGCTACCATTGTCGCACTCTGTTGAGCAAATAGAGCTAGCTGCAAGGTGCTCATGAATATAAACAAGGGTTAAGGACTCTAGTTAATGTTCTTAATCCCTTGCAAGCAGCTAGCTCGACCGGTGAAGCGGTTACTCTGTCCGTGGGAACAGTGACACGGGGTAAGTCCGTTGCGGTCAAAGGAAGTGTAGATTTGGGTACAGCGAGCACCTCAAAATCAAAAGCTCACCAGCAACAACAGAAATAGGGAGGAAGTCCGCAAGTTTCTTTTCGGGAGGCTCGGCGAAGTCTGACAAGGCCACGAGCGGGAGAGGTCCCTCTCTTACCCAACAACATTTGGGGCTAAATGTTGTTTTGAGAAACTTGCACCGGCCGGAGCATACATCCACACCTGCCGCTCGGGACACTCTGTCTAGACTGCCTTAGCTACACTCACAGCTTCCTCCGCTATGATACAAAAGCACACACGACAGTATTCTAGCTACCCGAGTTCGGATATTCATCCAGCTGCGCGAAGAATGAGCCAGTCTTCGCCCGTGAAGTCAGACCATCCAGTAGCTAGAGAACTGAGGCTTCGATCATCGGGACGTTCGGAGAAGAGATCCATCTCTGGAACTGCGTCCCAGGATCAGCAAGCGGCTTTAAAACAGAAAACCACTGCTCCTCAAGCCTCGGTAACTGACTTGCTATTGCAGATTACACAGCGGATCGCAACATCCCAGCAAGTGCAAGAGCAGCCTCCCGTAGACTCCAGTACTGATCTGTCGGACTGTGCTGGGTCGGTCCAGTCATCTGGACATGCAGAGGCAATGGTCCAAATGTCACAGCTGAATCAGTCGGATGGTGAAAGGGACAAGGAAGAGGATTACCCTTCCCTTTCGGAACAGCATATGGTAGCGATGAATTTTATTCATCAATACTCTACTGACTTTGTTCCACCTGATCAGAGCAAGCTGCGACTACTAGAGAGAAACTGCTGTCGTCTCTGAAGCAGATTTTGTGTGGAGGAAAGAGGATGTTCTTTCCTTCCTGAAACAGTCTCAACAGGTGTCAGAGGCCTTCGGCCATGTTAACGACGACATATTCAACCCCTCTAGTGCTATTTACCAACACTCGTTCCTGTCACAAGGTGATAACAAAGGTACTCCCAAGAAGTTTCGTGAAGATCAGTTCATAAATACAGACTCTAGCCCGAACCGTCTTGACATGTGCACTTACTGTGTATAAATAGCACTGAACAAATCAAAGTTCATCTAATTTGCATAATTTCTGCACGAGAAAAAAACCTGTATTATATGTGATGTATTCCATATTACTAAACATTCCTACAAAATTTTATTCAAATCAGAACTTTCATACAGAAGTTCTGTACAAAAAACTGATTGCACAAATTTTGGTTCAAAAAGGCTGCTGGCTGCCAGCTTGAATTTTGGACCACACCCAAAAACACTCGTTCTCGTCTCACGGTGATAACAAAGGTACCCAAGAAGTTTCGTAAAGATCAGTTCATAAATACGGCCTCTAGCCCGAGCCGGCTTGTTCCCGGAATGTCGAAAACTAATTAAGAAGATCAGGAGTGTTTATACAAGAAAACAATAGGCTAATCCGTATTGTCTGTTTCAATCTAGTGGGGGAATTTGTACTCTGAATCGGTTGCTCGTGGACTGTGTTACTGAAGAAAAACAAACAAATCATTTCGAATAATTTTATTTTAACTATTATAATCGTTTAAAATTGTTACAGTGGTTAAATAATACTATTAGTTACCCCATGTCTGATCACATGGTACGGGTTTTTACCTACCCGAAGCCAGCCGTATCCCATGAAACCGAATGGGATACGGCTGGCTTCGGGTAGGTAAAAACTCGTACCACGTGATCAGACACGGGGTAACGAATTTATCTATTGACTTTCCGTTTTAGAAGTACAATCTATTTCATGTGTGAACACACACAGCATGAGATCTTTTATCTTCCATTGTTGAGCCATACAGGTTTCTGTGGAATTTTTGTGCAAAAGAGTTTTTGTGAAAATATGCCGATATGACTAGTATATGATGTATATATAAGGAGCAAAAATTGGAACCAAAATTTCAGTAAAGCGACCCACATCATTATATCATCCATCCTAGGGCCGCCCGAAAGGTGGGACATGCAGGATCAATTGTCCCTTGCCCTGAAGACAGCTTCCATACCTTAATGGTAAAAGTAGGGAAAACGCCCTGAAATAAGGCTCCCCCGCCCCCACGTCTTGAGCTTCCGGTGGCCCAGCATCATCCACCCGGTTGAACCACATCACCTAAACCCGCCCTCAAAATCGATCTCAATATGCTTAAAGCTACTTCAGATTTGTGTACAATAGTTTGTATAGTCATGTTATTTATCTTTTTCTCTTCATTGATGTCCCTCTATGCTTTTCCGATTTGGATCTTTGTCTGAAACAAACTCTGGACAAAACTAAACATGATCAGATGACGCCTTTGTACTGCAGTTACCTACTATATAGTGTCTTACACTCATATCACAATAGGGATTGAAATAACACAATATAGGCAGTCGGTGGGCGTCTTCTACAACTCCATGTACTCTAAAGTAAAGGCCTGTCATGGACGCTATACTGCGTCATCGTACGCAAATATCTTGTTTTTGCCCACATTCTTTCTATTTTCTATTTCTGTCGTCTTGAACCTAATAATCGCTCGATGTGGAGACATCCATGTAAATCCCGGTCCTACAAAGACATCAGTTGCCGAATCATTTACTGTAACAATACTAAATTACAACATTCGGAGTATTCGTCACAAACTGCCTCTTCTTATTGATGATATTGACGATTTTGACATACTTTGCTTCACGGAAACTCACCTTGACGAGTATGATATTAGCAATATTTTATTACCCAACTTTTCAATTCCTTTCACGCACAACAGGAACCAGTTTGGTGGTGGCATCGCAGTGTATTTCTCAGACAAAATTTATCACAAGCAAATAGACGGTCTCTCGTTCAACGACGACATTCTCTGGTTCGAAGTTGGAACCAGCCACAAACCGACCCGACAAAGGTTGGCGTCAGTTGCAAACACTATCATTCGTTTATTGGTGCCCATATTTTCATCAAAAATAAGAAATCTTTGACCTGTAGAAGTCTCAGTCAAAAATCATCTTGTCTTGATCAAAAAAAATAGTTCACACAATTTTCAAAAATTGTTATTCTCATGAAAACAGTGTGACTATTTCTCACAAACTATAAAAAATATAAAAAAAACATTCCCCGACAACACCTTTAAAAATCAGTGATTGTCTCTCACAAACTGTCCTCCTAATCACACAAACTGGTCAAACATTAAGATATGGACTATAATGGCTATCAAAACACTCCTGATGAGGTGCGAAAATTAATTTTTCGACGTTCCGGGAACATCCCCTCCCCCCCCCCCCCCCCCCCCCCCCCCCCCCACCGAGCCATATTGGCATTTGCACTTACAGTGCTGAAAATAACACTGAATAAATCAAAGTTAGTCTAATTTGCATAATTTACGCACAAGAAAAAACCTGTATTATATGTGATGTATCCCATGGTACTAAACATTCATACAAAAAAATTATTCTAATCGGAGCTTTCATATGGAAGTTCTGCGTAAAAATCTGATTGCACCTAATTTTGGTACAAAATGGCTGCCAGCAGCCGTCTTAAATTTCGGACCAGACCCAAAAACACTCGTTCTTGTCTCACGGTGATAACAAAGGTACCCAAGAAGTTTCGTAAAGATCGGTTCATAAATACGGCCTCTAGCCCGAGCCGTGTGTACGGCGCGACGGACGGACGACGGGCCATGACAATACCTCGAAGTTGAGCTAAAAATTGAAAAAGATATTTACTTTTGAATGGTGATATTTTGAATAGCCATGATATGCAGGGCAATTTATTTATTGGTGTTTAAGGTTACATACTTCTGCATAATGGCTAATCGTGACCACAACCTGGATGTAAAGTCAAGCCCACCAATTATTTATACACATTTTAGTGGACGTCCACCTCAGGCATTGCTTACCAGGTCTAATTTCACCAGTAAAACAGCTAGTTTACCGCAGTAAACAAGCACACACTTCTTCACTTCCCAGGGTATACGGCGAGAGATATGCTGGGTTACAAGATTTGTCACTAAAGATAACGGAAACAGATAAAAAAGAAAACTCTGGTTACACATGAACCTCCATTTATTACATATATATAATTCAATATCACATGCAAGTCAATAAGTAACAAAAAGTTTGAAATATACTCCAAAGTATTTGCATTGCTAATAAATTATCACATCTTGCTTATGCTACTTTTAAAACCATAGTAAATCCAAACATAAATAATAGTTTAGTCAGTTCAAAGCAATATACACTTTCTAGTGCTAGTCTTAGTATCATTAATTTGTATACATTTATAGGAATATCTTAACTGGTAGAGTGTTAAATTATTTTTTGTTGTCAAAATTCGTTCAAGTCTTTTCCTGTGTTCCAGGCATTGCAATGCCATATTTTTTTTAGGTTTTTCAAGGCTTCATAGAAGTAAAATTAAAAGTTTTTCAACGTTAATCGACTAAAAATCAAGAGTGCAGTACCAGCAGAAATAAGTTGTAGGATAATCACAGGAAAAAAGATTGTTTTCAAGGATTTTCCAGGCCACTTGGAGTTGGGGGGAAATTCAATGACTTTCCTTTCATTCAAAATTGATTTTCAAATCGAGGTTTTTCAAGGCCCACAGGAACCCTGAAATTTATAACGACAAAATAATGTCACTTCAAAGATAATGTGCAGCACGTCTAAAGAAAATGAAATCTTTGAGCTGAGGTTCCTGAACTTCAGAATAATGACCAAATATGGGCTTCTTCATCACTCAACCAGTTAAGAAAGAAAAAAAAGAATGTTAAGCAATCTATCACTGCAGTAAAATAAATATAGTTAGATTTTGCACATGACCTAGTAACATTTTTTTAACACAAATAGAAGGCAATACTTGTAATTTTCTTTCTTAGTCAGGGCCATACAAAGTAGATATTGTGTTTCTGAAGGCGTTTCCTTCATAAATGCAAGTGGACATATGTTTTTTATTTTATTTTGTTGATTATTCTTTTCCAGCAGAAGTTCATATACTTGGTTTGTTTAGGCCTGTGCAGAATCCCATTTGCGGTGGTATATTTTATCCATTTTATTAATTTGTAAAAGTTATCTGTCACAAACCAGTTTTTTATTTTTTTTTTAAAGTTTTCAGGGTAATAAAAAGCGAGCATGCGGCAGCCAAAATGACCCATGTGGTGAGAGCCTGACACACAGATTTGTATTTTGTTGTTAGCCTAAAATGTTCATTTTTCTGTTTTTCTCTTGTTTCAAAGACACAACTTATGATCCCCCTCATTGTGGGGTCATAAGCTATGTTTTACAGGAAAGAAAATCAAAGAAAAAAAATACAAATTGCGATTTTAGTGAAGTGCACTGTCCAGGTATGGCTATTTTAGGTACCCAATGCCGAGAATATTAAAATTTGTTATTTTAATTTTTTTTTTTTTTTTTTTTTTTTTATTTTTCACAATGGTTCAACAAAATCATATCAAGTGACCCCTCATCAGATAGATAAAATATTTTTTTGACAACAAGAAATGTATAAGATAAAAAGGTTTAAGATAGATTTTCATAAGACCTAATTATATTTATTTGTTGGGTATAAGTCCAGTTCACTCAATCATTTACAGTGAGGTTACCTAATTTGGAGACAACGAAAAAAAAAGACAGACACCTTGACATTTTTTGAGAATTTCAATTCTATCAAAAATATACATGAGCACTTCTTCAATAGACTGGGATCTAGAATTCGAAGCCACTATCATGGCTCTATTGTGGCATTACACTGAATGCATTAGTATGATGTTTGCTCAGCAGAAGAACAAAAATGTTTCTATGAAATTGTTTAGTTACAATTCATTGGAAAGTGCCAACAGGCAAATTTAAAATATTTATGTTAAAAAAAATCACCTTTGAAAAGAAATTTAGCACTCTACTAGTTTATTTATTGGGGTTTAATGACACTTTCGACAGCAAGGGTCACCTCATGTCAGACAATTTTATGGGTGGAGGAAGCCCCAGTACCCGGAGAGAAACAACAAGCAACTGTCAGACTCCCCAACGTACCAACTCTGCAAAAGTGGAGCTAGCTTTGGTTGAAGACAAGTGTACCATTGACGTGCAGGTCACCTTAGTACACAGTGCCCCCTCATGGGCAATTGGGATGAAGAGCCTTGCCCAAGGACATTACACAGTTACCCCTGGCAGGGATCGAACTATGAACCTTTCAGTTTGAAGTTCAATGCCATAACCACTGAGCCACAGTGCTCCCACTCCACCAGTTAACCCTTTACCCAAAGCAGACAATTTCAAAATTTATTATTTTAATATCATTTAAATTTTTTCTACAAATCCATATCATGTGACCCCTCTTTGGAACGAGCTCGATGAGCTCGTTCCAAAAAGGGGTCACATGATATGGTTTTGTTGAAATTTTTAAAAAAATAATATTTTTTCTGCTGCTGAATTTGCATATTAAGCAGGCGGATGCAGGCGATTCGTTAGGTAAAGGGTTAAAAAGACATCAAGTAGCCTCTTCCAGTAGAGGGGTTATTCTATGACAGTCCTTCAGAGAGAAAATGGAGTTTTAGGAAATGCAGAAACACTTGATCATTTTTGTAAACACATGTACTCCTTTCTGTAAATTGTTCGTTAGGTTTTAATTGCATTTTCTCATCTTTGAATATATTTGTTTTACTGACTAACAAAAAATTCATATGACCACCAAAATCAAGAAATTTATTTATTGGTGTGAAAGGTCACATATTTCTTCACAATGGTCAATCATGACCGCAACATGGATATAAAGTAAAGTTGAGTCAATCATTTATACCCATGTTGCCAATTTTAGAGGACTTCCAACAAAGCATTGGTGACTGTGTTCTGCTTCACTTCACAGAGCTCCCATAGGGAAAAATCAAGAAATATACCATCATTTATTCATTTATTGGTGTTTGAGGTCACATACATATGCGCAATGGCTGATCATGACCGTGACAGTTTTTTGGGTGGAGGAAGCCGGAGTACCCAGAGAGAACCACCGAGTATCAACCGAGGGGTCATTACCTTTGTTTTTGAGACAAAAAATTTTAAAAAATTAGTTATTCAAAAATTTTGTTTGCAAGTCTCATCTCCTTTCATGTTGGGTAAAGGGTTAAAGAAATATCAGTGTATTCAATGCATTGCCCAAAAATACCCTTGAAAACCAGGCTGAAAGCATGGTATGACAGGGTATTTCAAGAAAATACCAAGATGCACCATGCCTCCTTCCGGTGAGGAGCTCATGGAAAACTTCTGGATACTTTAGAAGCCGAGGACTCAATGATTTGCGATGATCTTTCATTGCCCTCTAATCAGAATTTCAGACTCCATTCCTGCTGATGCTTAGTATAACTACATAAAACAACTGTCATATCCTCCTGAGCAAAATAGGATTTCATATCTCACAACAACCATTAACCCTTTATTCAACTCAAATTGAAGACTGAAGATGGAAAAACATTCTTGAATAACTAAAAATATTCATCTTCTACCTCAAAAACATGGCTTATGACCCCCTTACTGCAACTAGCTCAACAGGCTTGTTTCAAAAGTGTTATCAGCTATGTTTTTTATTATTATATATTCTGCCCTTCCTTCAGCTGAAAGAGATACATATCTGATCGCCTGGACTTACTCTAATCACTCCATATGAATGAGCCACCACTTATTACTGAGTATAAATAAATTCTCCTGTAGGAAACTGCAAGTTAACCCTTTTCCTAATACAAAAAGAGTACATATTCTTTTTCTTAAATGATTTTAAAAAAATGAATGTTATCTTCAAAACACTGCCCTTGATCTTTCATTGCAACAAGCATGTTCAGCTTGTTCCAATTATCGCTAGGGGTCTTACATGATGCTTTGGAAGACAAAAAAAAAAAAAAAATGCAAAAATAGGAAAAAAAATTGGAGTGCTGGATTTGGTCGATTAATTGGGTAAAGGGTTAACTTATTGGGAAAACACACAAGGAATGCAAAATGAACACAAAATGCACAATACTTACAACAAATTTACAAATTTATCCTAATCATTAAGTTTCCAAAACGGCAAACAACTATAAAACAATATCGATAAAAGCACCTACTTGAAATAATAATTTTGACATCAGTGTGCAGGGGTCAAGACACTGAGTCTACAAAATGTATTTAAGAAATTTTTTTTAAAAAGTAGTATTTCAATTACCAGTACTTGAGTGTCAGTGATGAGTTAAGAGCCAATAATTAGTTATCTATTTATGCAGGTTTAATGTCACTTTCAGTATCTATGGCTACATAGTGACATCATATGTATAAAGTCAGATTCAGTCAGGTCTTCACACCTGTGTTGCCCACTTGAGTAAGTTAGTTTAAGAAAAAATATTCTGTTGTCTGGTAGAGTTGGATAAACTGCAAAAACTGTGTTACTAATGTGAAATATTTTTTTATTCTCATGAAAAGAATATCTCCTTGTACTGCTTACATTTCAATGGAAGCTCAAAAATTAATTAATTTGAAAGGAAGCTCAGATGTGATATTTGGTACATGCTGAAGATATACTTGTGCATTTAGATGGACAGTTTCAAGACTAGTATGCAAATCATCAGAGCACAGAATGTATGCATTGCATTTTGATGATGCACACTGCTTTATCATAGGATAATATCAATTAAATATGAAATGGAAAGCACTCCTTCACGATAAAAGACAAATGGGGTTGAAAATTCACAAATATCTCACACAATCAATGTGAGCTGTGTAAAAAATATCAGGAGTATAGTGTGCATTCAAATGTCAAATTCAGGTGTCCAGCAGATGCCAGATACAAACATATCGCAACAGTGAAGTGATCTGGGTTGTAGTATCACATCGAGTTGAGCTGGTCAGCTCACTGAATTTAACGAGCTGCTATAGGTGAGTTTGATCTGGCGATCTGACCTCCTCAACGAGATGTGATGCGACGATTGATTGCCAAGAAAAATTATTGATTTATTACCCCCAACATTTTTGGGCACTTTTACAATTCTGCTTGTTTGCTGATCCTTTTAACTGAATACAATCTTTCCAAAGTGCCAATTATCTGATTTCCGACTTATTTTTGCGATAAAAACCAAATGGCAGACAGAATCAATATTTCACCAGTGTCGGTATACCCCATTTTTGTCAGTGCATTCCCCGGTAACTAGTATTGACCATCCAATGGTCAATACACCTGGCTGTAATAATAAATGTACAGGACACGCACGTGTGAATGTGTTAGTTGATATGGCATAAGTGCCAGTGTTGAAGGATAAAATGAAGAGGCCTAGGCTTCGAGTTTTATCCTTCCACGATGGCACAAGTGCCATATTGATTAACCCATTCACAGGCGTGTCATTCTGTGTTTATTACATGAGATCACGTCTAAAAAAGCACTTATTAGAAGGACACTCTGCAACTCATTTGACAACACATCCCCTGAGTTCCAATGTGTTCTATATGCCAGTAGGCACATAGAACACATTGGAATTCAGGGAACGAAACTATCAACAAAGAGAACTCTTTTTATCACCAACCAAATTTGCAAGGGGAACCCATGTTACTATTTGTAGCTATCGCTAGTGATTCAAATTGAAATTGCAGTGCATGATTTGTAGAAAATTCCAGTGAGATTTCACTTATTTTAAAAATATTCTGTCAACGATTTCCGTTCTGCACATGTGCGGAACAGATTTTCATTTTCTGCATGGTTTAGTGTTGCAGTAGATGGGTATTTCAAAGAACAGGCATGTAATAAATGGCTATGTCATGACTGTAACACAAATCTAAAATCACATCAACCAATCACTTGTACCTACCTTTCCCATTCAGAAGCCTTCCAACACAGGTTTTGGTTACTGGGTTCTATTTTACCAGTGAAACAAAACTTGTTCATGACACAAACAAGCACCGATTGACTTTTTGTGGTTCCAAAAGGGAAATAAATTTGTTCACCTTTTAAGATTTTGCTTCAATTTATTAACGACTTTGAGAAGACACTCACCAATAAACTGTATCAAAACAAAAGTGTGTTATGAGAAACTGTCCAAGTTGAAGCATATGCTAAGAATGTGAATGCTTCATCATGACACTTACACTTTTTAATGAAAGTGTCAATGACACTGTAGCTTAACTTCACTGTGTGTAGTGTTTGATGAAAAGGGTAATGTTCAATGTTTATGAAAGGATTATGAAATAGGACAAGAATTGTGATAATTAAGAATATGTTAATTTCTGTTCCCTATATGCTCTTTTCAATAAGAATAATTTGAGGTGTGGACTGTACTGAAGAACTGAGGCCTGTTAATGTGGCCCTCACTGTTAATGTGTGTGTGTCAACCAAAGTTAACAAGTTACAGTAAAATCATTCCAAAATGGGTCATCCTACCAAGTTACAATCAAATCCCTTCATAAATATAACTCATAGACTTTGCTAAAGGAATCTAGGTCACATGATGGTTTGGTGGTCGCCGTTGACCAATCATGACCAAAATAGGACAGTCTCATCTCTATATCATACAAAGTTATCCTACCATGTTACAATGAAATCCCTTGATAAATACAACCTGCAGACTATGCTAAAGGTTTTAGGGTTCCAGGCTCGCATTGCTGTCACAGTCAATTGATCTCAACCAAAAGGGCACATTCTCATCTAGACGTTATACAGAGTCATCCTACCAAGTTATAATGAAATCCCTTCATAAATACAACCTGTAGACTGTGCTAAAGGTTTTCAGGTTTTGGGCATGCGTATCTATCATGGTTGACTGATCGTCACCAAAAGGGGAAGTTCTCCTCTAGACATGACCTGGAACAGGCATCTGAAATTTTGTGATGATCGGACAAGAACTATGGGGTGTAGCCTGTACTAAAGAAAATGTGAACAGACTGACACACTTATGCATGCTTGATGGCAATAGCTTATCATGACTTTGTGAAGTTAAGCTAATATAGCCCAAAATGGATTTCCACCACTGATCTCGTGTAATTTCATATTCTCAGTAAAACTATCTCTTCACTGAATATTTTTTTCAACACACTGTTGCCATTTTTTTATGTTTTTGGTTCAAACAAAAGATAATTAAGCTCTCACAAAGTCTTTCAGTTTATTAATTTCATGTGTGTAATTTTGGAGTAATGGAGACCCTGGAGCACTTTCTCTTAGAATGTGCCAAACATCAGTCTGACAGAACAGGATTCACAAGGAGTATAACAAGGAAATGGGAAGGGGGGACAGAGGACAGGTGACTACTTGGTGATACAAAGGAGAGGCTGTTAGTATGCAGATCAGTAATATTGGGAAGAAAGAAGTACAGGGTTATATTAAACCATTCATTTCTGCATGTTGGGATGAGAGAAGGGGGCAGTAGAGGTAGAGTATTTAAGAGTACAGGGGTAATCAAGGCCTTCTCATATGTGAACCACAACAAACTAGTAGCTGGTCAAAGAATATTATGTGAAATAAGTTGAGCAAAGACTACTTAACTTTCCTTAAAAAAAACAAAACCCCAAAACTGGATACTCTATTCATGTTTGTGACAGAAAATGGTTAAAGTTAGTTTTTTCACACTTTTCAACAGGAAAACTTAATGGCACAGATATCTGAACAGGTTTTATTCCAAACACTGCTTTTGGCATTTTCTTTTACAGAACCTCATGAAAAACATTAAATTTTGAATCAGTTTATAAGATTAGTATTTATGAAAACTTAACTGAATATACAATTAACACACAATCACATAAGAATTATTTTGACAAACAAGGAAAACACATTCTACATTTAAAAAAAAAGATTACAATAAGAAAAACAATATATATCTGAATATATAAACAACAGAAAAACACACACATATAACAGGCCATACACTTTAACCCTTTACCTAATGCAGACAGTATCAAAATTGATTATTTTCAATATTAGTTTGTCCAAATTTTTCAAAAGATTTCAAGAAAAACATACCATGTGACCCCTCATTGGAACGAGCTTGACAAGTGCGGTCCATTGATGGGGATCACACGATATGGTTTTGTTGAAATTTTTTAAAAAATAATTTTTTTTTTGACTGCTTAATTTGCATATTACAAAGGTGTGCAGCCGATTTTAAGGTAAAGGGTTAAGGAGGCAAGTAAGAGTCAGAAAATGAGTAATTAACAAAGCCAACTGCTATATTCCACACCGAGCAAAAGTAAGAGAAATATTTGACATACTAAGAAAATTATCATGTGCCAAACACCCAAAATAGTTACAAGCCTTTACCAGTTTATTAACTGTAAGAGTGCTGAATTATTTTGGGTTGTCATAGTTTATTCACATGTTTTTGACTTGTTACAATTATGGGAGAGTGCCTTCCATAAATTTTGACAAAGGCAAATTCATGCAGATAAATAATTTAACTTCAAAGAAAATATGAAGCACATCCATTGAATATGTGCCTGCACTTCAGAATAAAGCCCAAATATGGGCTACGAGAATTCAACCAGCTAAATGAGCTTTAAGATCCTGGAAATTTTATATATTTTTGCTACACTTTGACACTGTATGTCTCATGGCTATGCAGTTGTTTCTAGGCATATGCTGGCTGCCTATATATGTAGCCAAGACTTGTGGGTTCAAAGAATGTGATGTGGGAGTTCTCCTAGAGACTGCATGTTGGGATAACTGTTCTGTTGCAGTAAAATATGGTCAAAACAGAAATTAGGCCTTTAAGGGTTAAGGTCACTTTCAGCACTCATGGCTACATCGCAACCACAGTTTGCTGACTTTTAACATGTTTTTTGAAATTTTCAGTGGAAAAGAAGTGAATGCTTTTACCAGTAAAAATCAACCCAATTAACAAAGACAATTCTTGCCAAAAATGAAGTTTTGGTTGAGACCAAAAATGTTCAGCATCCCGGAAATAATTTTGCAAGATGCATCTATTCAAGTGAAAAGGGTGAGTGAACGTGATTGACCTAGAGGAATTTAACCTGAATTATTCAGTGAAAATATCTGAGTATTTTGCAACTACTGCTCAAAGTGGATTACTGAGATTCTTGTTCAGTTGTTCATATAATACATCAGATCATTTAACCATTCAGGTACCGGTAAGTTACTATTTTTGAGATTCTTTATGAACTGTTTAAATACAGAATTAAAATTAGAATTATTAGGTCAAACAAAATAAATTAACAGATTCTCATGAATTTTTTTTCTTCAAATCAGTGATGGTCTTGCATATAGTGAGCATGGATTGAGGGGCTTTCCATTGTCTCTTCACACACAGAATATATAGAAATTGCATAATAATACAGATAAACTCCTTTAATTTTAAAAATAAAATTGTTTTACATCCTTAGGTGTGCTCTCCAGATTTCAGTTACATACATCAATCATAAGATGTAAAAATTTTGAGTCTACTGATTTTATAGTTATACTGGAAGATACGGCAAGGTAATAAAAAAAACTCTGATGTGGAAGGGAGGCAATTTCAGTGAGGGATAGCCTGAGAATCAAAACCATTTTTTAGCCTTATTTTGGGACTATTTTTAGCATAACATGTGACTAAGGCAATAAATTCATAATGAAGACTTTTTCTGTACTTATAAGTTGGGCACAGTGTTAAGTCTGGATTTTTCTACTTTGATTCTGGACATAAACTGGAATTGTCTGTAATTTATTTTTTCAATACAGCAGGGCACAGTGAACAAGAGAATGAGAGTTGTAAACTATAATGAAAATTGGTCCCACTGCTAACCAATGGTAACATTACTCATGTGGCCTTATATGTGTGTGTTGAGAAGACAAAAACAATTAAATTTTGCATCTCAGGTACTCATGCATAAGAATTTTCACTGTTACCAACAATAATACTTCTTTGAAAACTGGAAATGTTTATCAACCCTTTACTCAAAGCAGTTGATATAAAAATTTTTATAAATGTCATTTTTTTTTAAATTTTCCAAAACATTTTTAAAAAACCATATCATATGACCCCTCATAGGTACTAGCTTGTTCCAAAGGTGGGGGTCACATGATATGGTTTTGTAGAGATTTTGTTAAAAATAGTATTTTTTCAGCTGCTGAATTTGCATATTATGCGGGCCGTTGTAGCCAATTCAGTAGGTAAAGGGTTAAAATGATACAAAACTGAAGTAGTTTTTTTACAGAAGATGAAATTCCCGGCTAAACTAAAATCAACATATTTTCCTTCCAGTTTAAAAAATTACGGAGTGTACTTAAGATTTTAAAGGGGAGTACTCATTTTGAAAAGTTAGCTTCGTTTGGAATCCTGTTAATCGAACAGACAAACTATCAGTCAAAAATATTTTAATAACTGGTATATTGTTTTCAGAATGTTGGATACTTCTTTATAACAATATATTATGAATATAATTTGTAGCATTTTCTTTGACAGACCTGATGAAGAAGATAAGTAAAAAGCTATTAATTGAATATCATTCACAATTTATTCAATGAATGTCTAATATGATAAATTTCCAATACCGTTAGTGAGATACTAACAGATCGTATAATATTTCTAAGTTGAAGTGTCTTTGCACTTGATTCATCAACTTTTCATTTTCTTTATCTCCTGTACAATACTAAAACAGTCCCAGTAATTCATTTCAGAAACGTTTTTTTATTTTTTTTCATTTCAAATGTCCATTTGCAAGTGAAAACCTGAGAAGCAAAATTGAGGGATTCTTTTTATGACCCAACTAAATAAAATACAGAATGAAGCAATAAACACAAAAGTATACAATAAACCTTATCTTTAAACAGGCATCACCTGGATATAATTCCACATCTTGATTGAATAGCAGTAACTTTCTACATGGCAGTTATCAGTTTTACCCAGCATTGTACCTGTTCTTTGAGAAAGCATTTTTTAAAGAATGCCTCCAAATTTAGCAATCCCTACACTTTGTCCATTAATAAGATACAAACCAAATTTTTCAGATAAAATTAAATCTTCTTAAAAATGCATACAACTTGATATTTCTTCCAGATCATTCCTCATAACATCCCTGGGTTTGAACAAATCGGGACATCAGTCATTCAATTTTTCGTATTATTTGCCTAAAGAGAAAATTGGGTAACCAGTTTTTTTGTGCTTACCTTTGACAAATTGCTACAAAGATTATTTGAAATGCACTTGGTATTCATTTGTTATTTTTTCCAGAACAGCTACCATATGTTCTTCAATAGTGGTGATTAAATGTACTAATGTAACATACCATTGGAAAGGCCCCCCCCCCCCCCCCCCCCCCCCGAGCCCTTTCCAATGGTTTGTTACATCACAGCAGATCATCATCCTAATGAAAAAACTCATGAAGTAACCAACAATATTCAAGGATGCTCACCTCAAGCTCTGCACTAACACTATTCAACATATCAGCAATACTTTGTCTGATTTGAAAAATCTAAAGGGTTATTTGAAATAAGAGTTGCCTGAAAAAGAGAAATGACCCTTTTTAATTCTTTACTGAACATGACTATCAGATAACAATTGCAAAAGATTTCTGAATAATTAAACATTTCCATTTTTTACTTCAAAACATAACTTAACACCCCTCATTGAACAAATATTGATGATCTTGTTCCAATGAGGGGTTATGAGGTGTGTTTGGATGATATTTATTTATTTATTGGTGTTTAAGGTGACATATTTCTGCATAACGGCCAATCAAGACCGCAACATGGAGATAAAGTCAAGTTTAGTCAATTGTTTGAACTGATGTTGCCCATTTCAGAGGTCGTCCACTCCAAAGCATGGATGACTGGGTCCTATTTTACCAGTAAAATGGAGGTTGTTTACCACAGTAAACAAGCCTTGCATCCCGGGGTTCCCATAGGGGAGTGTTTGGGATATAAAAAAAAATATGTAAATCGTATTTATTGGGATAGGATTGACCATATAAATCCATTAAATTAGATTCAGGGTCAACCTTAACCATTAGCTCCAATATGTATGAACATGTCTCACGGAAATGACCTCACTCATCCAACTGAATGGAGAGTGAAAAGTTGCATTTTGTTAGTAATAACAGTATTTTTTTAACTCTTATTTATCAAGGTTTAACGACACTTTAACAGCCAAGGCCATATCATGTCGGTGACAGTTTTACGGGTGGCAGAAGCCAGAGTACCTGGAGAGAATCACCGAGCAACGACGAGCAGCTGCCAACATCATAACTCCGCACTGCAGCATAGGCAGGGTTAGATTGGTTGAAGACATGCGCACCATCGACGTGCAGTACACCTTAGTACATGGTGTCATCGTGCCCCCATGTGGACAATCAGGGTAAAGTGCCTTGCCCAAGGACACAACATGGGAGTCCAAATCAATTGCTCAGGTGGTCACCCATCCAGGGACTAACCAGGCTTGACGTTGCTTAACTTCGGTGATCTGATAAGAACCGTTTTTTTAACTCTTAACCCACGGAGTAATTTCGAAATATTTTTCAGCAAAACTTGTCATGGCTGCTGTGAAGCAGCCATGACCAGATTTGATTAAACATTCATGAAAAATGGACACAAGAAATCATTAGTTAAAAAGTCTATGCAACTTACAGGGGAAAGTTTGGTTAAATACCCTCAAATTAGACATATTTTAATGGCAAGGGATTTCCTGTCCTGGGTAGGAATATCCACCAGCAACATGCAAGGAGTTGAATATTGGGCAATTTTTTGCATCTACATAGCAGGGGCAGTTTATCAGTTTTGTTACATAACGGAATGAAGGAATTAAATTTTTATTTCTATTTTATAACTGAAAAATGGAAAACATTTTCTTTGTGAGATTAACATGGGAGCTGACATGTACTTGACATAAGTAAACCATGGCAACAACATCTGCAGAAACAAGAAGTTTAAATCCTTCTGTCTAAAAACTGGAGATTTTGTCAATAGCACAGGGCGTATATATGGTTATGTTCAGTCAAGGGTTATGAGAGATGATATGTGCACTGTTTTGGTAATGGCAACAAATTTTCATTTGCAAAGCTCTTTCCAGTCAAAGAATAATTGGTCCATTTTGTCTGAATTACGTAACTTAGACAGATCTGTTCACTGGTTTCGGGCAAAATTTAGTAACCTGTGGTAATTAAATTAAATAGGTGGATTTGATCAATCCATTGTGATAATAAACACTGGGTAATCTGCCACTGCCAAGAGAAAGTAAAGATAATATCTGTCATCTCATTCTGATTTAAGAGATTTGTGTTTCGGAGAATCTGGTATCTGGGTAGTCAGTGGCACGAGACTTAGCAGAAGGATATGACGCTCATACTGAGGAGTCTTGCGAAAGTTAGCATCAGTTCCATGTAATCGATCCAAAATTCCCATTACACCAAAATTCTGGTTGAATCTGTGAAAACAGTAAAATAAAAAATGTTATAAAAGAATGTTCTGATGAACGTTTTTCAAGATTTTAAATTCCAAAGATAATGATCGAAAATTACATTAAAAGTTAGGTGGCATCTATGGTATAAATAAGAAGTTGGTGTGTTTATTAGAGTTTAACCCTTAGGGGCCTGGATAAGTGTCCGGAATTCCCACCAGCCAAGCCTGAAAATAAGCAATCTGTCATTTGCGGAATGAGGTTCCCAGAGGGTGAAATTGATTATGTTATCCCATACAATGGGCAAGAATGCCCCAATTTATCATCTAGGTACCACTAGGCCTGAGACCTTGATTCAGATTGAGGTTCACACAGAGTAAATTTAGTAATGCATAACCAAATTCAACCTCTGGGGATCTCATTTTGCAGATGACAGTCAGCTTATTTCCAGGCTTGTCCACTGCCTCTATATGTCCAGTGGCTTAGCAGTGATTTCTAGTCATGTCTTGGCTGCCGTTAAGGCACTAGAAACCATTGTCTACCTATTGTCTATAGGACTGCCTCATGACGGCAAGTTAAGGGCACCTGTTCTGAGGTTGTAAATGTCAAAAATAGGCCTTTTACTGTTAACAACATATTCAACAGCCAGGCTCATATCCAATCAGATCAAACAAGTGGTACATATCATAAAAACAACCCTGTTTCATTAACTGGTAAAGCACTGGAAGCCCATTTGGGGCTTTATTCTAAAGTGCCAGTACCTCATTTTAAAGGCCGCCTATTCTGTGGATGTGCTTCATATTGGCTTGGTAGTGACATTATTTTATCTGTTAGGATTTGCCTTGTTACAATTTATGGGAGAGTGCATATTGGCACTCTCCCATAAATTTTAATGAGGCAGAAATGCACAGAGAAATTTTATGGACCAAAAATAATTTAGCACTCTACCAGTTATGAAATGAAACATCATATTTTAACTGAAAAAAAATACTGCACTGTTATGTGAAAAAAGATATAAACAAAGAAGAATGCCACTTATGACACTACTTTTGTTGGGTTGTACATAGAAATTTAGATGACCTAAACGTAAGATGCCTCAATATATTCAGGATTCTATCTACCCTTTTTTGGCAAAATGGTTCAAAGTCCTGGGACAACTTAATCGGTATAGGGATTCAAATAAGCAGTGCTGCTTCCTACCCATTCCCTTTATTCCAAAGTTTGATGTAAATTTTGCAATGTGACATTCTGTACATACAGAAATGGAATAATAAAATACAGTTTAGACTAACTTAATCATCAAGGACTTAATTGGGAATTTCCTTACTGTTTACTGAATTGGCCGCATCTACCAATGTAATTTACAAATTTAGCAGTTGAAAATTTAAAACTAATTTCACAATTTTTTTTAAACAAGAGGCCCCACTGGGCTTGAAGCACTCACCTGAACAGAACCTGATATAAACTGATGCCACAAATGAATCTACATTAAACAAACAATCTCCATAAGATCCATTGTCAATCCTTGAGCATCTCAGTAGTGACTAAAATAGTCCAAGCATCATGACTTTTCTTCAGTTAATCATAACGTACAAAGTGGAGCTCCCCTATGGAGCCCCTTGAAATACAACCTATGTGGATTAATCTTAGTTACACACCTCTAGAGGGTACTTAATAAACAAGTCTCCTTATAAAATTAACTTGGAATTATGTTTCTATTTTTAGCACACCTTTTGAATCCCACGATAGCGAGGCCTAATTTTTTTTTTTTTTTTTAAATCAAATATCTGTTTCCCACTTATGCTGCATATCAAGTTTTGTTACAATCAGGCTGAGAGTTCTGAGTAGTGAACTATTTATTTATTTATTTATTGGTGTTTAAGGGCACATACTTATGCACAATGGATAATCGTGACCGTGACAGTTTTATGGGTGGAGGAAGCCGGAGTACCCGGAGAAAACCACCGAGCATCATAGCACCATAGGGAGCCCAAATCTGAACCTAGGATCCAAATTTTAACAAACTTGAATCTGATAACCCCCACCCCCGAGATGTTGTATACCAAATATGAAACCATTCTGACTGGTGGATCTGAAGAAAATTTTTTAAAGATTATTCCCAGGATTGCACTAATTTAAAATTCGCCCAAATCTTAAACAACGCACTCGAGTTGGAGAAATGAAAAAATTTACAGTAATTTATATATTTTTTATACTTACCAATGACCCAGACTTAGCTAGTGCTAACTCTAAATTATTCAGAGCCAAACACAAATTTTGCCCCCTCAATCCCCTAAATGTGCATCCAAATCAAAAAATCCAATGTCCTATATGGTCCTCCATACTTTTGCCTACTGCGCATGCACAGTGTCAAAGAAGTACCGAAACTGACGCCAAATCCTCATTCTTACAACCAGTGCCTGGTAAATGTTATATGATCAGCGGGGAGGTATGAGTTCCCAACTCATGGAAGGGCCATCCCCATCTGGGTCATTGGTAAGTATAAAAAATATATAAATTACTATAAATTTTTTCATATTTTTATACTGTACCAATGACCCAGACTTAGCTGAATAGAAAAAAAGGCTGGAGGGCCTAGGACATAAAGGAAAATCCAATAGGCTCAATTACATATACAGAATTATCCCCTCAAGGAGAAAAGGAGAAACAGAATTTACATATATCTTTCTTGTTTATACAAAATAAGAAAGACACATTACCAATCTGTAATTGAGCACAATAACATCAATGATTTCTATTAACATCCAGTATAACCCATTATACTAATTTCTTAAAGGAAAGCCAATAAATAAAGATAGTCCAGAGAATGAGACTCTTAATACTCATTTAAAAGTGTCCGAGGACTGTATATTAACGCTCATGACACGTGACATGTACAAATGCTTCACACCGAGCTACACTTTAAAAATAAGACATGAATGAATTTAAACATTAATATTACACTTTAAAACCATCTCGGAAGCGACTCAGAAATACTGACTTGGAGGAGGCATTCCCTTGCTTTTCACTATAAAGCAGGTGACCTAAGGGAACACCCGCCCCCCCCCCCCCCCCTTCCCCTTGCCCTGGGTCAAATAGCCCAGAGCGAAGAGGGCAGCCGGACGGAGTCACTGCCGGAACAGAAAGCCTGCATAACTATAGTTGCAACTGTTTAGTGGACGACATTCTGAGCAACAGATAACGGACCTAAACATCTAAGATCGCCAGAAATAGATTCAATATTTGTAAGGTAAAAATTTGTGAATGTAGAAGGCTGAGACCAGTATGCAGCCTTCATCAGATCCGTAATAGCAATACTATTAGCATAAGCCCCAGATGTAGACAGCGCTCTAACTTCGTGCGCTGAAATCTGAAGCACAGACTGCTGAGTTGAAGATAATTTTTCATAAGCAGTACGATTAGTCAACTGAATCCACCTAGAAATAGAATGGACCATAATGTCCCTTCTATTTGGAAGCGGAGACAGAAAGAAACATTTTTGTCCCTTTCTGATAAACTCGGATCTGCGTTTGTAAATACGCATAGCTCTAACTGGACACAGCAAAGGCCTATGGCCATCTGAGGACAGAAGAGCCCTAATAATAATCGGCTCCGGGTACTTATTAGCAACCTGATTCTTAGCCAAAAATCCCACATTGGTAGTTAAAGTAATAGTATTACCAACACTACGATAGTGAGAATCATCAACAGACAGAGCATGAAGCTCACTAACTCTTCTAGCAGAAGCGAAGGCTAAGACAAAAGCTGTCTTATAAGATAAGTATTTGAAGTCTACCGTGTCAAGGGGTTCAAATGGCGCTTCTTTGAGCTTCAGAAGAACCAAAGCTAAATTCCACTTAGGAATTAACCTAAGGGTTCTAGGTCTATTTATCTAAAAGTTTTTAACTAACTTTGATAAAGAGACATTAGATCCAATTTGTAAGCTATCATGATGAGCATAAGTATCCGATAGCATAGACCTATAACCCTTAATAGTTACTGGCTGCAGGTTGATCTCGTCAAACAAGTAGACCAAAAAATTAGCAATGTCTGGAATGGAGGGATCATAAACATCAATCGAATGATCCCTACACCAACGAGAGAAAACCTTCCACTTTGTTGCATAGTTTAGCGAAGAGAAGGCCCTCCTACAATTAGAAATTGCACCCACTGCTCGTCCTGTAAATTGCTTGCTGTGCACAATGGAAATACGTGAAAGTTGAGACCTTGCGGGTTGTGATGCAGTGTGTGCGATTTCCCCTGCGAAAGAAGGTCCTCCCGTGGAGGAAGCTTCCGCGGAATGTCCCAGAACAGACACCTGAGTAGATTTATCCATGGTCTCTGGGGTGACAGAGATGCTACCAACAGAATCTTGCAGTGAGATTGCTTGATTTTTAGCAATATCTGATGAATAAACGGAGCTGGAGGATACGCGTATCCTATCATTCCGTCCCAAGAGATCGAGAGAGCGTCTACTGCAAACGCTCGAGGATCTGGGCATGGCGACACATACGTCTGCAACTGATTGTTGAGATGCGTCGCAAATAAGTATATCATTGGACGATCCCATTGGTAGCAGATCTGATTGAAGACTCGATTGTTGAGAGTCCATTCTGACTGCAACATGCGACCTTTCCGAGAGAGAGAGTCCGCTAGAACATTCAGATGACCCGGAATATGAGGGGCCGACAGAAGAACATGATGCTCTATGACAAACAGAAGGATTCTTTCCGTTAAGTTGAATAACGGAATGGAATGAGTGCCCCTGGTTCCGAATGTACGCTAATACTGTCGAATTGTCGGACAGTATTTGAACATGTGAATTCTGAATTATGTTCATCCAATGACGTAGCGCAAGCCAAATTGACATCATCTCTTTGATGTTTATGTGCTTGTTCAGGAACTGCGGATCTGAAAGACCCTGGCACCTCGAATCTGTGGGGCTTAATGTCGCGCCCCAATCTGTTTGACTCGCATCCATCATAATGGTAAAAACCAGATCCGGCAGTTGCAGTGGAACTCCCGGAGTCAACCACTGAATATCTGCCCAAGTCTGAATCTCTTGTTTTACTTGGTTCGACAAGACGATGTTCATTTCGAGCGAATGAATCTTCACACTCCAATTCTGAGTGAAAAATATCTGGAGTGGATGAGTGCATAAGCGCCCCATCGGAATAAGGTCTGCGGCGGCTCCGCACAAACCCATCAGTCACATAAATTCTCTCGCTGTTACAACATCTGAGTGTAGACAAAAGCGAGCATAACAACTAACTAATTTTGCTCTGGGTAACGGCAGATGAACCAGATTTGTTGTGCGTCTCGCAGCTCATTCCCAAGTGAATGAACGACTGGGACGGAACTAGATGCGACTTTTTTTCGTTTACTATGAAACCGAGACGTCTGAGCAATTGAAGCAGACTCTGAACATCGTTCTGAAGAGTTAATCTGTCGCCGTATCTCTGAAGAATGTCGACCAAGTAGGCCGACGTTACCGCAGATGAATGAGCTCGGAAATGAGTCATTACCGAGTTCATTATTCGAGTGAAAGCCCAGGGTGCTAGATTCAGTCCGAAGCACATTGCTCGGAACTGAAAAACGACTCCTAGGACGGCGAAGCGAAGGTACTTTCTGAATGTCGGATGTACCATGACGTGAAAGTACGCATCCTTGAGATCTATGCTCGCAGCATAATCGTTCACTCGAATGCTCGCTCTCACCGATCGAATGGTCTCCATATAAAACTTCGGAGCCACGATCAGCTTGTTTATCCAGCTTAGATCTATAACTGGACGGAACGTGCCATCTGGTTTTGGTACCAGGAACAGGTGACTGTAAAAACCGGGAGATTCCTGGCTTTCTACAACCTCTATTGCGTTCTTCTCCAGAAGAGATTGCACGTCTGATAGAAGCGAATCTCTCTTCTGAAGGTTGGACGGAAGCTGAGTCCATCGTGGACTTTGTGATAACGGAGGTTTTTCCCTGAGGGACAGTTTTAGACCTTCCGAAATAACCTCCTGTACCCACCGATCGTCCATAATTGACAACCAATTGGTTAAAAATCTTGACAGCCTTCCGCCCACTGGAGCACAATAGAGGTTCTGACCTTCACCTCCTGGACCTGCGAGGCTTGCAGGAGGAGAAACTACGTCCTCCCCGTCCAGCACCTCGACAAGTCGACCTAGGGGCATCTGACTGGTTGTCTTGGCCAGCATTACGTCCCCTACCTGAGTCGCTACTCTGACGGTCTCTGGAGTAAGAGCTAGAGGATTTTTTAGAGACTCTATAGGAGCTTTCCTTGGACGTACCCGCTCCAGAAGCTCCTGACTTACTCCTCTCTGCTGAGTCCAGTTTCTTAGAAACGGACTTAAAGAGCAGAGAATCTGAAACTTTCTTGGTAATCTGATCATAGATTAATGAAAGCTTACCATCAAAGAGAAATTCTCCTGAAACCGGAGTGACTTGAAGAGAGTTTTTCACCTTAGAATCCACCCTAGTGGATGAAGCCAGGGCAGCATCACGTCTGAGTAACTCCAAATTTGCAGACTTATACGTGGAAAATGCGAGTGCCCTAGAAAGAACTCTCAAGGAAGTTTGAACATCCTGGAATTCTTTACCATCGAGACGTTGCACTAACGCTCTGGTAAGGTGATCTGCATATGATAAAGCGTCTAAACTGGCTCTGTTAGACGAGATTGTCGTCTCCAACGTACTGGACAGAATTGACATAGATGCCGGCAAATGCAAAGGCAATTCCAAGTCTTCGGCCTGGTCATCTAAACGCAGAGGAACTCTCGGAACGCCCTTTCCTGCCGTTTCAAATTTATTCCTATTGTTGATGAACGGCAGATGAAGAGCATGTTGCGATAAGAAACTGGATCTGCCTGTCTTAGAGGCTAGCCTAAAAATAGCGTCATTCAGCAATTCAAACGTCTGTGAGACACTGCTGGACTGGACCGGAAACTCAGGAACATCATCCTTAATCTGGCCAAAAAAGTCTGTATCCAGTGATGCTATCAGTCTCTTATCTGGTATCGCAGCTCTCTGGTCCAATGGAACAACCTCTGGAAGGTGTTGACAGATAAAATCTACCGCCACCTTCTGCTGTTCCAGAAGGAAAAAATCCAGCTCCGCAGATTCCTTTCACCATCCAACTGGACCAGATGCGAATCTCGGTCGTCCCTGTCTGACACTGCAGAGGAACGTACCGACCCGGCTCCCTCCGACAGTTCCTGATCTGAAACAGTTTCCGAAGGTTGCTGGGATGCTGCGATAAGTTGTGCTATCTGTGACAGCAAGTCCATCACAGAGGCCTGTGGAGCTGCGGTCTTACGTTGTTTACCTCTTGCATAATCCTTTTATGCGTACATCCTGACTGGTGAGGCCTCGTATCCTTGGATATCGGATGGAGTGACCTAGATGACATGGCATCCTTTGTCGGTGGATATCTGAGGTCACGAAGCCAAGGTGCAGTCGTGTGTGCTGGCATGTGGAAGAGGAAGCCAACTGACTAGCCAACCCCGGCTGTCTATGCAACAGAGCGTCCATAGCAGGAGGAGTGGACGTATGCTCCGGCTGACGAACGTTATGCACAACAAGATCTGGCCCTAGATGTTGTTGTAAGAGAGAGGGGCCTCTCTCACTCGCGTTCCGGGTAGACCTGAACGAGCTAGCTACCGGACTGACTGGCTTCCTCTGATCCATCCTCCGATCTGTTGTCGCAGGGTGTGTGTGATCCGAGATTATAGTGCTCGCAACACCCTTTCTCCTCTCCTGGACCGCAATGGACATACCCGGCGTCACATCACCCACATTACGAGTGATAGATCCACCAGTCGAGCTAACTGGCGACAAGGTCGTCAATCCTACTAAGGATTTAGGCACTTGTCTGATTTCCTTGAGCACTTTTGCCGCTAGCTCTTCATTGATTTACGACAACAGCAGCACACTTCCGGGAGACATCACAGGAACATCACCCTGTTCTTGTTCCTTTGAAAAAGAGACTGAAAAACTAGAGTGACCCTGTGGTGAGAGGACCGGCATTGATCTCTCACCACTAACAATATACTGTGACACATGTCTCCAACGTTTGTCATCCCAACTGGCACAAACTGAACAAGAATTAGTGCGAGTACAGTGACTACAGCAAATACAATGAGCATGAGAATCTGAGGAAGACTTCCTCGAATTACAATTTGAACAATATTCTTTTATAATTAAAAAAAAATATTATACGGCCGTAGTACTCACACTAACCTTCGAAAATACAAAGATACATAATAATAATACAATCCATAACAAAATTTTGAAAAATAATTCAAAAGAAAATTTTCGTAAAAATTCTGAAATGAGCCCAAGTTCCCAAAGGGAACGATGAGCCCAAATGGATCCCAAAAAAAGCCTAAGTGTGGACAAAAATTTTAAAACATTTCTAAAAATTAATGTTACACTTATGGATAATATTAATGTATCTGACTATATAATAAACCTTACAGAAGACAAGGAATCACTAACAGAAAGTAACCGTTGTCAACTTAAACAAAAGTCAATAAAAACCGGAAACAAGACTCCAGGCACTGAAAAACATGGCCTGAAATCAGTAACCAATTTAAAACACTATCCGATGTAAAACAGAATCTTCCACAGAAGAAGCTGCAATACATCAGATGGTAGATGCATGACCAAAATGCCTAAACACCCCAAGAGTGAGGATGTAACCATGGGGATAACAGAATAAACATTCTGTAACTAAGCTAAAACTCCCAAGAAATTTCAATAAAAAAATTTCAAAAATTATACTAAAAGCATGGGAGATTAGCAAGGGGGGTTTCAAGGAAAGGGAGAGAGGAAACACTTAACAGTGGAGATTTCATAGCAAGAATGAAAACATCAGGCCCATGCCCCGAAATTAGGGAACATGAAATAATTTTACATAAAAGTTAAAAAATTTATAGTAATTTATATATTTTTTACACTTACTAATGACCCAGACATAGCTGGTGCTAACTCTTAAAATATAGGGCCAAACACAAATTTTTCCCCCCAATTCCCAAAATTTGCATCTAAAACCAAAGAAAACATGTCCTGAATGGCCCTCCACACTTCACCTCTACTGCGCATGCGCAGTGTCAAGGACGTTCCGAAATTGGCGCCAGTAATCATTCTAATAACCAGTGCCTGGTAAGCGCTATGTACTCAGCGGGGAGGTAAGAGTTCCCAACTCCTGGGAGGGCTATCCCCGTCTGGGTCATTGGTAAGTATAAAAAATATATAAATTACTATAAATTTTTTAACATTTTTATACTGTACCAATGACCCAGACATAGCTGAATAGAAAAAAGGCTGGAGGGCCAAGGACATAGAGCAAAATGGAATACGCTCAATAATATAAAATAGAGTCATCCCCTGTAGGGAAAAAGAAGTATTAGGCCTTACATGTATCTTTCTTATTTATGATAAATTAGAAAGATACAACACCTTCCAAAATTGAGCATCTTACATCCATGTACTCTATTAATATCTAGTATAATCCTTATACTAATAATTTTTAAAGTAAGCCAATAAATAAAGTAAGTCTAGAGAATAGAGACTCTTTATACTCCTTAAAAGTGTCTGAGGATTGTATAATAATGTCCGTTGACACGTGCTATATTCAAAAGCTATACTTTAAAAACTAAGACCTGAATGAATTTTTAAAACATAAACTTCTCACTAAACAACCATCCCAATAACAGCTCAGAATTACTAACTCCGGAGGAGGTATCCCCTTGTTTTCATAGTAAAACAGGTGACCCAAGGGAACACCCTCCCCCCCCCCCCCCTTTTTCTTGCCCTGGGTCAAATAGCCCAGAGCGAAGAGGGCAGCAGAACGGAGTCACTGCCGAAACAGACAGCCTACCTAGCTATAGTAGCAACTGTTAAGTGAATGACATTCTGAGCAGTAGATAATAGACCTAACAATAGAGGCCTCCAGAAATGGACTGATTCTGAGATAAAAATTCCTGAATGTGGATGGCTGAGCGCAATGAGCAGCCTTCAAAAATCTATAATAGCAACACTATTAATGTAAGCCCAAGATGTAGAAGAACTCTTACTTCATGAGCCGAAATCTCAAACACAACTGCTGAGACAATGATATACCATAAGCAGTATCGATAGTTAATTGAATCCATTAGCAATAGAATGGAGCGTAACATCCCTCTATTAGGCATCAAAGACAGAAGAAGCTTACGCCGTAGTAATAAACAGATATCTGTTTATAAATACATAAACTCTAACCGGACAGAGTAAAGGCCTATGCCCGTACGAAGACGGAAGGACCTTAATAACAATAGGTTCCGGATATTAATTAGGAGCCTGACTCTTATGCAAAAATCCAACCTAAATAGTAAAGGAAGTAGTGATTCCGAAACTACGAAAGTGAAAATCATCCACCGATAGTGCATGAAACTCACTGACTCTTCAGAAAAGAGAAGCCGACAGAATTACTGTCTAAAAGGTCAGAATTTGAAAACTACTGTTTCCAGAGGCTCAAATGATTACTTAGCTAAATAAGAACCGAAGTTAAATTCCATATAGGAATTTAATCTAATGATTCTAAGTCTATTTATCGAAAAGTTACTAACTGACTTAGATAAAGAGACATAAGACTCAATTGTAAACTATCATAGAGTGCATAGGTATGAGGTAACATAAACCTATAACCTTAATAATAACAGGCTGCAGTAGATCTTGTCAAACAAGTATACTAAAAAGTTGCAATGACTAGTATGGAGGGATCAACAATATCAACATAGTGATCCCTACACCAACGACGGAAGAGCCTCCACTTTAGCCGCATAGTATAGCGAAGAAGAGGTTCTCCTATAGTAAGAAATCGCGTCCAAAGCTCGTCCAGTACAATGCTTACAATGCAATAAGGACCACACAACGGAATACGTGAAGGTTGAGACCTTGCGGGTTGTGATAAAGATGACACGATTTTATCCAGCGAAAAAAGATCCTCTCATGGAGGAAGATTTCGCGTTAAGTCCCACAGTAGACATCAGAGTAAATTTACCCACGGTCTCTGTGAAGACAGAGATGCTATCAACAGAAATGTATTGTGGTTGTTTATCCTAGTAATACTTGCTGAAACAACAGCGCAGGAGGATACGCATATCCTATCATTCCGTCCTATTAGTTCAATAGAGCGTTAACAACATAAGCTCAGAGATCCGGACAAGCAAACACATACGTCTGCAATTGACACGCAAGTTGTGGCGTAAATAAATTATCATTGGGCGCTCCCATTGATAGCCAATCTGATTGAATACTTGTTTGTTGAGAGTCCATTCTGACGGCAACAAGCGACCCATAAGTGAACGGGAGTCCGGTAATACAATCAGACGACCCGGAATATGACGGACCGAAGCAGAACTTGGTGTACTATAACAAACAGAAGGATTCTTTCTATTAAATTGAATAACGGAAACGAATGAGTGCCTCCCTGGTTCCAGAGATACGCCACTACTGTCGAATTAACGGACAGGATTTGGACATGCGTTTCTGAATAATGTTCATCCAATGACATAAAGCAAGCCTAAAAAAACATTATTCCGTGGAAGATAAGTGCTTGCTTAGAGACTGCGGAACCCAAAGACCCTGGCACTTCGAATCCGTTGGGATCAATATTATATCCCAACCTGTTTGACTGGCAACCGTCATAATTATAAAACTCGGATCCGGCAACTGCAGTGGCACTCTCTAAGTCAACCACCGAATGTTTGCCCCAGTCTGAATCTCTTGCTACACTAGATAGACAAGAGAACGTGTAAATCGAGCAATTCATGGATTGCTGAAAAGTTGCCGTCAAAGAGAAGCTTCTCCGAGAATGAAGCGACTCTGAGAGAGTTCTTCACCTTACTATCCACGCGCGTGGATGTAGATAGGGCTGCGTCACGTCTAACCAACTCCAAGCAGCCACTGAAGGGCGGAGCTATACGTGAACAAACTACTAGCCAAGAGCGGTCGTGTGCGCTACCATGAGAATGAGGAAGCCTTATTGACAGTCTCTCCGGACTGACTATATGTCGGAGCGTCCCGAGCGGCGGACATATGCTCCGAATGCGAAACATTTTGTACCACAACATCTGGGGCCAGATGTTGTTGTACGAGAGAGGGGCCTCTCTCGCTTGCCGTCCGGATGGACCAGAATGAGCTATGAGCCGGACTAAAAGGCTTCCTCCGTTCTCCCTCTAATCCGCCGTCACTGGGTGTGCATTTGGTTGATTTATAGTGCTCGCATCACCCCAAAACTCCTTCTAGACCGCAACGGACGAACCCGGCTGCCGAACCATTCGATGAATGGACGCTACACCGGGCGAGCTAGCGGACGTCAAAGGCCATCGAACCTACTAGGGTCCTCTTAGGCAATTGGCGTATTTACATGAGCACTTTTCCGCTAGCCCTTCATTAATTGTGACGACGGAGGCACACTGTTGGAAGACATCACAGATACATCACCCTAATCTTGATCGTCTGAAATAGAAATTGATAAAGTAGAGTGACCATGCGGGGAAAGGACCGGAATGTCCAATTCCCCACTAACATACCGTGACATACGCTTCCCATGTTGTCATCAAAATCATCAGATACAGAACAGGAGTTAATGCGAGTACACTGACCACATATAGAATATAGACTTCCTCTTATTACAATTGATCAAAATCCTTTCAATGTGAAAAGAAAACAAAGTCTTGGTACTCGCACCAACCCCTGACAATCAAAATACATAATAATAATATGATCCATTAACATAGAAAAAATAATTGAAATCAAAATATTTTGAAAAAATATTTTTTCAGAACAGCCCAAGTTTCTGAAAAGTAACGTTGAGCCCCAATGGATCCCAAGCCTAAGTGTGGACAAAAAATTTAAAAATATTTTAAACAATTTATGCAACACTTACGAACAATAATAATGTATCTAGTTATAATTAAATTAACATCAAGATATTATTTTCAAGAAATCCCCCCCTCACACAGAGGGCTGTTGTAAATGTAAACAATGAGTGTAAAAACACTAAAATAAAACATGGGGAAAAGAACAGAATTCATTCTGTTATTCAGCTAAAACTCCCAAGAAATTTTAGTAATAATAATTACAGAAACTATGCCAAAAGCATGGGAGAATAGCAAGAGGGGACTTAAAGGAAAGGGAGAGAGGAAAACACTGAAAAATCAGTGTAACTAAATAACAAGAATGACAACAAAATATCTGCTGCCTCGAAAATAGGTAACTTAACATAATTTCATTAAAAAATTTTAAGTTACAGCCCTGATAATATTCTGTCACACATTTTTCCTCTCCTCCTTCTCTATCCTCCTTAGAATCACCATTTCACTAATATTTATGTGTCTGGCATCATTTAAACTGAGATTTACAAGCACAAAGATCAGTCAGATGTTAACTGATGAAGGGCCAAACTTAGAATGATTAATGGCGCCAATTTCGGAACGTCCTTGACACTGCGCATGCGCAGTAGAGGTGAAGTGTGGAGGGCCATTCAGGACATGTTTTCTTTGGTTTTAGATGCAAATTTTGGGGATTGGGGGGCAAAATTTGTGTTTGGCCCTATAGTTAGCACCAGCTATGTCTGGGTCATTGGTACAGTATAAAAATATTATAAGTTACAGCCCTGAACACATCCATCCACTGTTCCTTCCTCTCATCCTCTTATTTCATCCTTGGATCCACCATTTCCATCATGATTTTGTGTCTGGCATCATTTTAACTGAGATTATAAGCACCGATATCAGTGAGATGTTACTGATAGAAGGGCCAAACAAAGAATGAGGATTTGGCGCCAGTTTCGGTATTTCCTTGACACTGCGCATGCACAGTAGGCAAAAGTATGGAGGACCATATAGGACATTGGAATTTTTTATTTGGATGCAAATTTTGGGGATTGGGGGGGCAAAATTTGTGTTTGGCCCTGAATAATTTAGAGTTAGCACCAGCTAAGTCTGGGTCATTGGTACCGTATAAAAATACGTGAATCGGATTCCCTCGAATCTGATTCCCCTAGAGATATTGTATACCAAATATGAAACCATTTGGATAGGTTGATCTGGAGATGAAGGTGTTTAAAGAAATTTCCTTGTATTGCACTAAGTTAAAATTCGGGCTATCACAGGGAGCCAAAATATGAGCCCAGGGCCCCAATTTGGACAAAGTTAAAAAATTTATAGTAATTTATATATTTTTTGTACTTACCAATGACCCAGACTTAGCTGGTGCTAACTCTAACAAAACCAGGGCCAAACACAAATTTTGCCCCCCAATCCCCAAAATTTGCATCCAAAACAAAAAGAAATCATGTCCTAAAGGACCTCCATACTACGCCTCTACTGCGCATGCGCAGTGACGCAGACGTCCCGAAATTGGCGCCAATTATCATTCTTACTGGCAGTGCCTGGTCAGCGCTATGTACTCAGCGGGGAGGCAAGAGTTCCCAACTCCAGGGAGGGCCATCCCCGTCTGGGTCATTGGTAAGTATAAAAAATATATAAATTACTATAAATTTTTTAACATTTTTATACTGTACCAATGACCCAGACTTAGCTGAATAGTAAACAGGCTGGAGGGCCTAGGACATAGAGGAAAATCCAATAAGCTCAACTATATAGTAAAGAGGTAACCCCTTAAGGAGAAAAGGAGTATTAGGCTTTACATGTATCTTTCTTATTTAATATTAAATTAGAAAGATACACTACCCTTAATAATTGAGCACAATAACATTCATGTTCTCTATTAACATCCAGTATAACCCTTATACTAATTATTTTTAAAGCAAGCCAATAAATAAAGTAGTCCAGAGAATTGAGACTCTTTATAGTCATTTAAAAGTGTCCGAGTATTGTATATTAAAGCCCGTTTGACACTTGACATATACAAATGCTTCACACCGAGCTACACTTTAAAAATAAGACATGAATGAATTTAAACATTAATATTACACTTTAAAACCATCCCGGAAGCGACTCAGAAATACTGACTTGGAGGAGGCATTCCCTTGCTTTTCACTATAAAGCAGGTGACCTAAGGGAACACCCGCCCCCCCCCCCCCCCCCCCCCCCCCTTCCCCTTGCCCTGGGTCAAATAGCCCAGAGCGAAGAGGGCAGCCGGACGGAGTCACTGCCGGAACAGAAAGCCTGCATAACTATAGTTGCAACTGTTTAGTGGACGACATTCTGAGCAACAGATAACGGACCTAAACAATGCAGGTCTCCAGAAATGGACTCAATATTTCTGAGATAAAAATTCGTAAATGTGGATGGCTGAGACCAATAAGCAGCCTTCATTAAATCTGTAATAGCAACACTATTAGCATAAGCCCAGGAAGTAGAAAGAGCTCTTACATCATGAGCAGAAATCTTAAGCACAGACTGCTGAGAAGAAGATAAATCTTCATAAGCAGTACGGATAGTTAACTGAATCCATCTAGCAATAGAATGGACTGAAATGTCCTTTCTATTAGGCATCAAAGACAGAAAGAAACGTTTCCATCCCTTTCTGATAAACTGAGATCTCTGTTTATAGATACGCAGTGCTCTAACAGGACAGAGTAAAGGCCTACGCCCGTCTGAAGACGGAAGAGCCTTAATAACAATAGGTTCCGGATATTTATTAGGAGCCTGATTCTTAGCTAAAAAACCCACATTAGTAGTGAAGGTGATAGTGTTCCCAACACTACGATAATGAGAATCATCCACCGATAGTGCATGAAGCTCACTGACTCTTCTGGCAGAAGAGAAAGCTAAGAGAAAAGCTGTCTTATAAGATAAGAATTTGAAATCTACTGTCCCAAGAGGTTCAAATGGCTTTTCCTTCAATTTAAGGAGAACCCAAGCTAAATTCCACTTAGGAATTAATCTAAGAGTTCTGGGTCTATTTATCGAAAAGTTTCTAACCAACTTCGATAAAGAGACATTAGATCCAATTTGTAAACTATCATGATGTGCATAGGTATCAGATAACATAGATCTATAACCCTTTATAGTAACAGGCTGCAGTTTGATTTCGTCAAACAAGTATACTAGAAAGTTTGCAATGTCTGGTATAGAGGGATCGAATATATCTACAGAATGATCCCTACACCAACGACGAAAAACCTTCCACTTAGCCGCATAGTTTAGCAAAGAGGAGGTCCTCCTACAGTTAGAAATCGCGTCCACTGCTCGTCCTGTAAAGTGCTTGCCATGCAAGAAGGACCGCACAACGGAAAAACGTGAAGGTTGAGACCTTGCGGGTTGTGATGGAGTTGGCACGATTTCCCCTGCGAAAGAAGATCCTCCCGTGGAGGAAGCTTCCGCGGTAGGTCCCACAACAGACACCTGAGTAGATTTATCCACGGTCTCTGTGGCGACAGAGATGCTACCAACAGAATCTTGCATTGAGATTGTTTTATCTTTAGCAATACTTGTTGAATTAACGGCGCTGGAGGATACGCATATCCTATCATTCCGTCCCAAGGGATCGACAGAGCGTCTACTGCAAAAGCTCTTGGATCCGGACACGGAGACACATACGTCTGCAACTGATTGTTGAGATGTGTCGCAAATAAGTCTATCATTGGCCGTTCCCATTGGTAGCAAATCTGATTGAATACTTGTTTGTTGAGAGTCCACTCCGACGGCAACAAGCGACCCTTTCGTGAAAGGGAGTCTGCTAGCACATTCAGACGACCCGGTATGTGACGGACCGAAAGAAGAACGTGATGTTCTAACACAAACAGAAGGATTCTTTCCGTTAGATTGAACAACGGAACTGAATGAGTGCCTCCCTGATTCCGTATATACGCCACTACTGTCGTATTGTCGGATAGGATTTGGACATGAGCATCGTGAATAATGTCCATCGAGTGACGTAACGCAAGCCAAATTGACATCATTTCCTTGATGTTTATGTGCTTGCACAGGAATTGCGGATCCCAAAGACCCTGGCATCTCGAATCCGTTGGGATTAATGATGCACCCCAACCTGTTTGACTGGCATCCGTCATAACGGTAAAACTCGGATCCGGCAACTGCAGCGGAACTCCTTGAGTTAACCACTGAATGTTTGCCCAAGTCTGTATCTCTTGTTTCACTTGATCTGACAAGAGAACATCTACATCGAGCGAATGAATTTTCACACTCCAATTCTGAGTCAGGAAAATTTGAAGAGGACGTGTGCGTAACCGCCCCATCGGAATGAGATCCGCGGCGGCTCTGCACAGACCTATCAGTCTCATAAATTCTCTCGCCGTGACTTTGTCTGCGTGCAGACAATAGCGAGCGTAACAACTGACTAATTTCGCTCTGGTTAACGGCAGACGAACGAGATTGTTGTGCGTCTCGAAGCTCATTCCCAGATGAGTGAATGACTTGGACGGCACCAGATCCGACTTCTCCTCGTTTACTATAAAACCGAGACGTCGGAGCAATAGAAGAAGATTCTGAACATCGTTCTGAAGCGTTAACTCGTTGCCGTACCTCTGAAGAATGTCGTCCAGGTAGGCCGACGTTACCGCAGACGAATGAGCTCGGAAGTAGATCATTACCGAGTTCATTACCCGAGTGAAAGCCCAGGGTGCTAGATTCAATCCGAAGCACATCGCCCGGAATTGACACACCACTCCTAGGACTGCGAAGCGTAGATACTTTCGGAATGTCGGATGTACCATGACGTGAAAGTACGCATCTTTGAGATCTATGCTCGTTGCATAATCGTTCACCCGAATACTCGCTCTGACCGATCGAATCGTCTCCATATAAAACTTCGGAGCGACGATCAGCTTGTTTATCCAGCTCAAATCTATGACTGGACGGAACGAGCCGTCTGGTTTCGGAACCAGAAACAGATGGCTGTAGAATCCCGGAGATTCCTGGTTTTCTACGACCTCTACCGCGTTCTTCCTTAAAAGAGACTGCACCTCTGATAACAGAGCGTCTCTTTTCTGTGGATTTGACGGAAGATGAGTCCACTTTGGACTTCGAGTTAATGGAGGCTTTCGTTTGAAGGATATCTTTAGACCTTCCGAAGTCACTCCTCTCACCCAAGGGTCGTCTGTAATCGACGCCCACTCTTGTGAAAAGCTCGACAACCTTCCGCCAACCGGAACGCGATAGAGGTTTAAGCCATCACCTCCTGGACCTGCGAGGCCTGCGGTAGGAGAAACCACGTCTTCCACGACCCGCACCTCGCCTCGTCGACCTCGGGGCGTCCGACCGATTGTCCCGGCCTGAAGGACGTCCCGAACGAGAGTCGCTATCCTGACGGTCTCTCGAATAAGACCAAGAGGACGCATCGGAACCTCTATAGGAACCTCTCTTGGGCGCATTAGACCCAGAAGTGCCTGTCTTATTCGTGTCTGCTGTATCCGACTTCTTAGGAGCAGATCTGAACAACAGAGAATCATTAGCTTTCTTTTTAATTTTATCATAAATAGCGGAAAGCTTGCCGTCAAAGAGAAGTTCTCCTGAGACCGAAGCGACTCTAAGAGAGTTCTTCACCTTAGAATCCACTAGTGTGGATGTAGCTAGGGCTGCGTCACGTCTAACCAACTCCAGATTTGCCACTGAAAGGGCGGAGTTACACGTGGAATAAGCTACTGCCCTTGAAAGAAGTCTTAAAGAGGATTGTATATCCTGAAACTCTTTCCCCTGAAGGCGCAGTGATAACGCCTTAGTAAGGTGATCTGCGTAAGATAAGGCATCTAAATTGGCTCTGTTAGACGCAATAGCTGTTTCCAACACCGCGGTTGGAATAGAAGCTGACGACGGTAATGATAGCTCTAAGTCTTCCGCCTCGTCGTCCATACACAGAGGAACTCTCGGTATACCCTGTCCTGCCGTATCGAATTTATTCCTTGCATTAATGAAAGGCAGGTTGAGAGTATTAGCGGACAAGAAACCTGCTTTCCCCGTCCTGGAAGCAAGTTTAAATATAGCGTCGTTCAATAATTCAAATGTTCTTGCAACATTATTGGACTGCGACGGAAACTCGGGAGCGATGTCCCTGAACCGCTCAAAAAATTCAGAGTCCAATGACGCTATAATTCTCTTGTCCGGAAGCGCAGCAGTCTGGCCCGACGGAACAACTTGAGGGAGAAAGTGCCGGATGAAGTCCACGGCAGCTTTATGTTGTTCCGAAAGGGATAGCTCCAAGTCATCCGTATCCCTTTTACCATCCGGTCGGACCTCATGATGTTCCCGGTCGTCCGCCCCCGATGCTTCGGCGGAGCGTACCGACCCAGCGCCGTCGGATAATTCTCGATCCGACACCGTTTCTGTCGGCTGCTGGGATGCTGCGATAAGCTGTGCTATCTGCACAAGAATGTCCGGCATCGAGACCTGCGGAGGCGCAGTCTTTCGCTGCTTCGCCGAGGGCAGCTCCGCATCAGATGGCTCCCGCATACTTTTCCTATGTGAACGTCCAGAGTCCATCGGTCTCGAATCCCTGGCTGCCGGATGGTGTGACCTGGTCGCCGAAGAAACCTTCATCGGCGAAGCTGGTAATATATCGGCGGTCACGCAGCCAAGGTGCGGTCGTGTGCGCTGACGAGAAGAGGAAGCCTTAACAGTCTCTGCGGACTGCTTATACAACGGAGCGTCCCAAGCGACGGACGTATGCTCCGCTAAAGACACATTTTGTACCACAACATCTGGTCCCAGATGTTGTTGTACGAGAGAGGGGCCTCTCTCGCTTGCGGCCCGGCTGGACCTGGACGAGCTAGGAACCGGACTCAAAGGCTTCCTCCGTTCTCGCTTACTATCCGCCGTCACTGGGTGTGCATCTATTATGTTTATAGTGCTCGCATCACCCAAAATTTCCTCTTGGACCGCATCGGACGAACCCGGCTGCCGAACCATTCGGTGAATGGACGCTACACCGGGCGAGCTAGCGGACGACATTTGTCTAATCTCCATGAGCACTTTTGCCGCTAGCTCTGAATTCATTTGTGACGACGGACGCACACTTGAAGAAGATAACATGGAAACATCACCCTGTTCTGGTTCCTCTGAAATAGAAACTGAGAGAGTAGAGTGACCTTGCGGAGAAAGAGCCAGAACCGCTCTTTCTCCAGAAACAACATATCGTGACACACGTTTCCAATGTTTCTCATCCCAATGTTCACATATAGGACAGGGATTAATGCGAGAACACTGACTACAATTAATACAATGATCATGAAAGTCAGAGGAAGATTTCTTCCTATTACAATTTGAACAATGTCCCTTCATTGTGAAAGAACAACAATAAGTCCTAGTTACCCGCAAAAACCCCTGACACAAAGATACATAATAACATGATCCATTAATAAATGAAAAAACAATTGTAAAACAAAATAATTTTGAAAAAATATTTTTTCAGCGAAGCCCAAGTTGCTGAAAAGTAACGTTGAGCCCCGATGGATCCGATGGCAAAGTGTGGTCAAAAATTTTAAATTTATATTAAATAATTAATGAGACACTTTCGGATAATATAAATGTATCTTATAGTGAGATAAACTACAGCAAAGGCAAACAGACCCCCTCAAAAAAGGCTGTTGCCAATGAAAACAAACAGTGTAAAAACACCAGAAAACATGACTCCAGGCACTGAAAAAACTGGCCCGGAATCAGTCATCAATTACACTCTATCTGATGCAAAACAGAGACTCCCAGGGGAGAATCTGTAGAACATCAGATGGAAGATGCAGAACACAAACGTTATACACCCATGGGTGAAAACGTAACTATGGGGAAAATAACAGAAAACATTCTGTAACCAAGCAACTCTCCCAGGAAATTTTAGAAATGAAATTTCTCAAAAATATGCCAAAAGCATGGGAGAATTGCAAGGGGGGACTTTAGAAGGCTAGGGGAGAGGAAACACTGAATAAGCAGTGCAACAATTAGCAAGAATGACAACAAGAGGCCCATGCCTCGAAAATAGGCAACTTAACATAATTTCATCAAAAAATTTTAAGTACAGCCCTGATTATTTTTTGTCACTTCTTTTTCCTCTCCTCCTTCTATCCTCCTTAGAATCACATTTTCTCCAAAAATTACGTGTCTGGCATCCTTTAAACTGAGATTTACAAGCACAAAGATCAGTGAGATGTTGACTGATGAAGGGCCAAACAGAGAATGATAATTGGCGCCAATTTCGGGACGTCTGCGTCACTGCGCATGCGCAGTAGAGGCGTAGTATGGAGGTCCTTTAGGACATGATTTCTTTTTGTTTTGGATGCAAATTTTGGGGATTGGGGGGCAAAATTTGTGTTTGGCCCTGGTTTTGTTAGAGTTAGCACCAGCTAAGTCTGGGTCATTGGTACAGTATAAAAATGTTGATTTTGGCTGTACTAGAAATGTTGTATACCAAATATGAAAGGATTCTGATTCGTGGATCTGAAGAAGAAAATTTTTAAAGAAATTTCCTCATATTGCACTAAATGAAAATTTGTGCTTCTGTATTGAGTCCAAATAGAAATTCATACACTCGAATTGAACAAACTGGAATCTGATCCCTCTAGAGATGTTGTACACCAAATATGAAACCATTTGGATTGGTGAATCTGGAGAAGATTTTTTAAGAAATTTTCTCATATTGCACTAAATTAAAATCCGGGGGCCATAGGGAGCCCAAATATCAATCCAGGGACTCGATTTGAACAAACCTTAATCTGATCTCTTAGAGATGTTGTATACCAAATATTAAAGGATTCTGACTGGTGAATCTGAAGAACATTTTAAAGGAAATTTTATCATATTCCACTAAGTTGAAATTTTGGGCTACAATAGAGAGACCAAATATGAACCCAGAGACCCAATTGAACAAACTTGAATCTGCCCCCCCTCCCCCCCCCCCCCTTAGAGACGACTTCTCTAAGTTAAAAATTCAGGCTCCCGTATTGAGCCCACATATTAACCGAGGGGCTTTATTTTAACAAACTTATATCTGACCCCCTCCCCCTATGGATGCTGTATGCCAAATATTAAAAGATTCTGCTTCTGGTTCTGGAGAAAAAGATTTTTAAAATTTTTGCAAATATGCTGACTCGAGCATATTTTCGACGGCCTTTACAGAACCTGTTACAACCAATGGCAATATTATTGTTACTATTCAGTTCTATGGGTCCAAAAGATGCTTCATATCAAATAACAGTTCTCTGTTCCGTGGTGTTCGGAAAATATTGGAGTTTGAAAATATTTATATTTTTATCTCCTAGGATTCCCACAAGGACAGAGAAAAAAATTTTTTGACATAAATCAAGTACTTATGACCCAATAATATCACAAACCAAATTTGGTTCAAATCGGACCATCGATTCAGAAAATAGAAATTTTGGGTGGGGCCAAAATTCTTTCCCCTCCCAATACAAAGGCAAATGTTGCTTCACGAACTTCCTTTGAATAAACTTGAATCTACACCTCAAAAGGAAGCTCCATTCCAAATATCAAATTATTGTACCCGATGGTTCATCAGAAGATTTAAAAAATATTTTGGAGTATTTTCCTTCAACCCCTCCCTATGGGGCTGGGCATGTTGAGTCGAACAAAAATGCAATGCCCCTTTGGGACCATCACTCACACAAACTTTCACTTGAATTGGCCCAGTGGTTTCGGAGAAGACCAAAACATGGTGTTGACGGTAGTGCTGAGTGGTATAACAGATTTTTTGTACGGTTTCGGTATTACAGGGATACTGAAACCAAATCAAAATATCGCTCATTTTGGTATTTATCTTTTTCTGCAAAATTGACAGAAAGTCAACTCAACAAGGTGGACTGTAACTCTAAAAGCCTGTGGGCACTGTCAGTGCTGACCTGTTCAGTTACTATATGGTTGAATGTTGGTAAATTGGGTCAGTTTGCGACTACTCTCAATTGGAGCATTTTCCCCCATCCCCTCACTATGGGGCTCGGCAAGTTGAGTTGAACAATGAAAGAGTCAATGACACTGTAGCTCAACTTGACAAACTTGAACTTGGTAAGTTATAAATGAAATGGCAAAATTGAAGATCATCGATACCAATGTTATTTGATGAAATTTAAACATAACAGCATTGTGTGTGCACAACTTCAGAGTAATCCATGCATTTTTAAATGTAAACTGTAAGACTGGCTAAAGGAAGAATGTTGATACACAAATGCAGTATGTTCAGAGGTTTCTGTAAATGGCATTTTTTTCACAGAAATGAATGCTAATCAATAGCTCTTTCTGAAGGTCTTGTCTAATGAGCACACCAAGTTCAAAAACAATCCAATGATAAATGTGGCCTGAAGGCCATGTCAAAGAAGAATGCTGATGCACAAATGCAATAAATTCAAAGATTGTTGCTAACAGCAACAGTTTTTGATGGAAATGAAAAGAAAATCAAGAGCTCCTATCTTTGTCACCCTGCATACGCATACAAAGTTTCAAAACAACCTGATAATGAATGTGTACTTTGAGGCATGTCAAAGGAAGATGTTAATGCACGAAGTTTGAAGGTCATTGCTTGTGGCAATATTTTGGGTTTTTTTATGGAAATTCATAAATATACCCTGCAGAGAGTGCAAAAGGGATAAGTTGCTGCACAAATGCAGTAAGTTCAAAGGCTGGTGATAACGACAATAATTTTTATGGAAATGAAAAAAAGCAACAGCTCACATCTAGAGGTCACCCCGAACACACATACCAAGTTTCAAAGTGATCCAATCATAAATGTGCCCTGAAGGGTGTGTCAAAGGGAAATATTGAGGTCTGACTAAACTAAGTTCAAAGGTCAGCGGCAACAATTTTTGATCGAAATGGACGAAAATCGACAGCTCCCATATAGATGTCACCCCTAAACAAGCACACCAAAATGCACACGATCCAATCATAAATGTGCCCTGCAGGGTGTGTCAAAGGGAAATAAATATTGATGCTTAACTGCACTAAGTTTTTACTAAGTTCATCAGAGGTCATTACCAATGGCAACTATTTTTGACAGAAATGGAAGAAAGTTAAAAAATTTATAGTAATTCATATCTTTTTTATACTTACCAATGACCCAAACTTAGCTGGTGCTAACTCTAAAATTTTTAGGGCCAAACGCAAATTTTACCCCCCAATCCCCCAAATTTGCATCTAAAACCGAAAATTACATGTCCTATATGGTCCTCCATACTTTTACTCCACTGCGCATGCGCAATGTCAAGGAAGTCTCGAAAATGCCGCCAAAAGTCATTCTTACAACCAGTGCCTGGTAAGCGTTATGTACTCAGCGGGGAGGTATGAGTTCCCAACTCATGGGAGGGCCATCCACGTCTGGGTCATTGGTAAGTATAAAAAATATAGAAATTACTATAAATTTTTTAACATTTTTATACTGTACCAATGACCCAGACTTAGCAGAATAGTAAAAAGGTTGGAGGGCCTAGGACATAAGGAAAATCCAATAGACTCAATTACCTATAACAGACCTATCCATTTAAGGAGAAAAGGAGAGATAGTCTTACATGTACCTTTCTTATTTGTAACAAAAAAGAAAGACACAATACTATTCTGTAATTGAGCACAATAACATCAATGATCTCTATAAACATCTAGTATAACCCTTTATACTAATATTTTTTTAAGGAAAGCCAATAAATACAGGAGTCTAGAGAAATGACACTCTATATACTTATTTAAAAGTGTTTGAGGATTGTATATTAACGCTCAATTAATCATGTGATATATACGAATGCTTCACACTAATCAACACTTAAAAATATTACACAGATGAGTAAACATAGGCTTAACCCTAAAATCATTTCGGAACCGACACGGAATTACTAAGTCCAAGGGAGGTATTCCTTTGCTTTACACTATAAAGCAGGTAACCTAAGGGAACACCCCACCCCCCCCCCCAAAAGGACTCAATATTTTCAGATACAAAATCGTGAAAATGGAGGGCTAACACCAATATGCAGCCCTCATTAAATCTGTAATAACAATATTAATAGCTTAAGCCCATGAAGTAGAAGAACTCTTACTTCATGAGCTTAAAACTAAAACACAGACTGCTAAATGAAGATATAATCATAAGCAGACCTGACTGTAGATTGAATCCATCTGACCACAGAATGGACCGAAATGAGGAGGAAGCTTCCACAGCATGTCTCACAACAGACGCCTGAGTAAATTCGTCCACAGTCTTTGTGGAGCTAGAAAAGCTACCAACAGAATTTGCATTAAAATAATTACACTAGAGCAATATCTGCTGAATCAACAGCGCTGGAAGATACGCATATCTTATTATTCCGTCTAACAAGATTGATAGAGCGTTTACTGCAAACGCTCGAAGATCCAAACATAATGACACATACGTCTGCAACTGATTGTTGAGATGCATCGCAAATAAGTCGATCATTGGCCGCTCGCCTTGGTAGCAATCTAATTGAAAATTTGTTTGTTGAAAGACGATTCTGGCGGCAACAAACGGCCCGTCCGCGAAGGGAGTCCGCTAATATGTTCAGACGACCTGGAATATGACGGACCGATAGGAGAACTTGATGTTCTAGTAGCAACTGAAAGATTCATTCCGTTAACATGAATAATAGGATGGAATGAGTGCCTCCATAATTCCGAAAATACGCTAATACCGTCGAGTTATCGGACAGAATTAGCATATGAACATTCTGAATTACGTTATCCAATAACGTAGCACAAGCCAAAATGACATCATACTTGATGTTTGGGTGCTTGATAAGGAACCACGGAATCAAAAGAACCTGGCACTTCAATCCGTTGGGCTCAATGAAACAACCCAACCTGTTTTACTGGCATCCGTCAAGACTGTAAAACTCGGATCCGGCAATTGCAGTGGAACTACCCGAGTTAAGCCCAGAAAACTTGCCCAAGTCTGAATCTCTTATTCACTTGGACAAGAAGATGTCCATATTGAGCGAAAGAATCTTCACCCTCCAATTCTGAATTAAAGAAATTTGGAGAGGAGCAATGCGTAACCGCCCCATCGGAATAAAATCGCGGCAGATCCGCCTAAACGTATCAGTCTCAGAAGATCTCTCGCTGAGACTTTGTCTGAGAGAAGACAATAGTGAGCATAACAACTGAATAATTTCGTTCAGCGTAACGGCAGACGAACGAAAAAGTTGTGCGTTACGAAGCTCATCCCCCGGTGGGTGAATGACTTGGATGATACCAGATCCAACTTCTCCTCATTTACTTAAGAAACCGAGACGTTTGAGCAATAGAAGCAGATTCTGCACATAGTTCTGAAGCGTTAACTCACTGCCGTACCTGTATGAATGTCGTCCAGGTAGGCCGACGTTATCGCAGACGAATACGCTCGGAAATGAGTCATTACCGAGTCCGTTATTCGAGTGAAGGCCCAGGGGGCTAGATTCAGATCGAAGCATATTGCTCGGAGCTGATATACGACTCCTATGATAAGGAAGCGAAGATACTTTCTGATGCCTGATGTACCATGACGTGAAAGTACGCATCTTGAGATCTATGCATGTAGCATAATTGTACACCCAAATACTCGCTCTGACAGATAGGGTGGACTCCATATATAAACTTGGAGCCACGATCAGCTTGTTTATCCAGTTCCGAATAATGAGTGAACGGAACGGGCCGTCTGGTTTTTGGAACCAGAAAAGGATGGTTGTAGATCCTACTGACTTGGCAGAAGCTGAGTCCATCTTGGACTCCGAGTTAACAGAGGATTTCGTTTGAGGAACAATTTAGTCCTTCCGAAATCACCCCTTGAATCCAATGGACGTCCGTAATCTATTCCCAAATAATTGAGAAACTTGACAGTATTCCGCTCACTAGTACACGATAGTGGTAAAAACCATTACCTCCTGGTCCTGCGAGGTTTGCGGAAGGAGAAGCCATGTCCTCCACGGTCCGCACCTCGCCCCGTCGACCTAGGGACGTCTGACCGGAATTACGGCCCTTATATGAGTCGCTACCCTGACGGTCTCTAGAATAAGACCTAGAGGATGCATAGGAACCTCTATAGGAACTTCCCTTGTACATATTCATCCCAGAAGTGCCTGTCCTACGCTTCACTGCTGAATCCGACTATATGGAAGCGAATTTTAATAGCAGAGAGTCAAAAGCTTTCTTAGTTAACTGATCATAGACTGCAGAAAGCTTGCCGTCGAAGAAAACTCTCCGGAGACCGGAGCGACTTTGAGAGGGTTTTTCACCTTACTATCTACACGCGTGGATGTAGCCAGGGCCGCGTCACATCTAACCAACTCAATATTGCCAAGGACGGAGTTTTACGTGAGGCCCTTGAAAGAACTCTTAAGGATATTATCATCCTAGAATTATTTTCCCTTTGAGACATAATGATAGCGTTCTGGTAAGGTGATCTGCGTACGATGATGCGTCTAAGCTGACCCTGCTAGACGATATTATTATTTCCAACATCGTGGTTGGAATTGACATAGACAACAGTAAAAAACAATACTAGGTCCTGCCCTGGTCGTCTAGATGCAGAGAACTCTCAGAATGCTCTGTCCTGCCATTTCAAAATATTTGTTGAATTGATGAAAGGCAGATGTAGAGCATAGTGCCGATAAGAAACCTGATCTGCCCATTTAGGTAGCAAGTTAAATAAATATAGCGTCGTTCAACAGATCAAATGTCCGTGAGACATATCTGGACTATGTTGGAAACTGAGGGATGATGTCCCTAAACCAATTAAGAATTCTGTGTCCAATGGCGCTATCAGTCTTTTATCCAGCAACGCAGCATTTTGGTCTGGAGGAACAACGTCAGATGATAATGCCGGATGCACTCTACGGCAATTATGTTGTTCCGAAAAGGGAAAATACAACTCATCTGTATCCCTTTCGCCATCCTGTCGGACCACTTGTAATTCTTGGTCGTCCGTGCCTGAACCTGCAGCGGAATGTACCAAACCCAGCTTCCTCGGATAATTCCTGATCCGACAGAGTTACTGTCGGTTGCTGGGATGCAGCGATAATTTGTGCTATTTGCGATAGCATGTCCGTAACAGAGGCCTGTGGAGCTGCGGTCTTACAGGATTTAGCCGCTGGAAGCTCCTTGGACGTTCACTCCTGCATACATCTAATATGCTGACATCCGGAGTATGAAGGCCTCGTATCCTTGGCTACCGGATGGCGTGACCTGGTCGCCGTAGAATCCCTGGTCGGCGATGTTGGTTGAATATCACAGGTCACGTAGCCAAGGTGCAGTCGTGTGTGCTGCCGTGAGGATGAGGAAGCCGAAAGAGCGGACTGTCTATATAACGGAGCGCCCCAAGCGGTGGACGTATGCTCCGACTGAGGAACGTTTTGTACCACAACATCTGGGCCCAGATGTTGTAATACAAGAGAGGAACCTCTCTCGCTCGCAGCCTGGATGGACCTGGACGAGCTAGGAACCGGACTAATAGGCTTCCTCCGTACCATCCTCGTATCCGTTGTCACTGGGTGTGCACATTGTATTTTATAGTGCTCGCATCACCCAAATCACCTTCCTGGACCGCAACGGACGAACCCGGGTGCTGAGCCATTCAGTGAATGGTCGCGACACCGGGCAAGCTAGCGGACGCCAACGTCGTCGATCCTACTTGGGACCTCTTAGGCAATTGAAGTATCTGCATGAGCACTTTACCGCTAGCTCTTCATTAACTGTGACAACAGAAGCACACTTACGAAGACATCATGGTAACAATACCTAGTTCATGTTACCCTATGAGACCTGTGGAGCCGCGGTCCTACATGAAATATCCACTGGAAGCTCCCAGGACGTTCATTCCTGCATTTATATAATATGCGAACGTCCCAACTGGAAAGGTCTCGTATCCTTGGCTAGCAGATGGAGTGACCTGGTCGACGTGTATTCCTTGGTCGGCAAAGCAGGAGCACCAGGGATGTTCAATTCTGCATTTATATAATATGCGAACGTCCCCTGGAAATCTTTGGTCACATAGCCAATGTGCGGTCATGTGTGTTGACGAGGATGAGGAAGCCACTATATCAGCCGCGTCGGACTGTCATACGACGGAGCGTCCCGAGCAGGAGGAGTGGACGTTAGCTCCGACTTAGAGAACAACATACAACAACATCGCGGCGCAGATGTTGATGCAAGAGAGAGGGAGCCTCTCTCGCTCGCGGTCTGGAGGACCTGGACGAGCTAGCTACCGGACTGACAGGCTTCCTCCGTACTATCCTTGGATCCGTCGTTGCTGGGTGTGAACATCTGAAGTTTTATAGTGCTCGCATCACCCAATCTGCTTCCCTGGACCGCAACGGACTAACCCGGGTGCTGTACCATTCTTTCCTGGTGAATGGACGTGACACCAGGCGGACTAGCGGGCGATCAATTGCTTTCGATCCTACTAGGGAACTCTTCAGCAATTGTCGTAATACCTTGAGCACTTCCCGCTAGCCCTAATATTGCAACGACAGAGACACACTTATTGAAGACATCACGGAAACATCACTTTGAATTCTGAAAAAGAAACTGATAATATATAAGTGACCCTACGGAGAGAGGACCGTAATGGACCCTTCACCGCTAATAAAATACCGTGACACACGTCTCCAACGTTGTCATATCAATCAACACACACAGAGCAAGAATTCATGCGACTACATTGACTATAAGAAACACAATGAACTTGTGAATTAGAGGAAGATATCCTCGCATTACGAATGAAGAATATTTTTTCCAACCAGAAAAAATATACACCGTCATATTACTCGCACTAACCCTTGAAATAATTATACATAATATATTAATTCATTATAACATTTCAAAAGAAAATAATTTTCAAAAAAAAAAATTTTTGAAAAAATTTTCAGAAGAGCCCAAGTTCCCAATGGGAACCATGAGCCCAAAGGATCCCAAAAAAGCCTCAGTGTGGACAAAAATTTTTAATCATTTTGAAAAATTAATGTAACACTTACGGACAATATTAATGTATCTTGCTATGAACTAAATTAAGCAGAAGACAAGTAATCACTGTCAGAAGTAACAGTTGTCAACACAAGCAAAAGTGTCAACAAACCGGAAACATGACTCCAGGCACTGAAACAAACATAGCCCGAAATCAGTTACCAATTTAAACACTATCCGATGCAAAACAAAGGCTTCCAGAGAAGAAACTGTAGAACATCAGATGGTAGATGCAGACCAAAACGCCTAAACACCCCTAGGGTGAGGACGGAAACATGGGGAAAAAACAGAAAAAAATTCTGTTACCAAGCCAAAACTCCCAAGAAATTTTAGTAATAAACATAACAAAAAATAAGCCAAAAGCATGGGAGAATAGCTAGGGGGGAATAAAGGAAAGGGAGAGAGGAAACACTGATTAAACAATGGAGCATTCATAGCAAGAATGACCACAACAAGGTCATGCCTCGAAAATAGGTAACATGAAATAATTTCGTAAAAAAATTATATGTTACAGACTTAAACATTGTTTCCACTGTTTTTTCCTCTCCACCTTCTATTTCCACCATATATCCACCATTTCTCTCATAATTATGCGTCTGGAATCTTTAAAACTGAGATTTACAAGCACAAATAACAGTGAAGTGTAACTGTATTGAGGGCCAAACAAAGAATGACTTTTGGCGGCAATTTCGAGACCTCCTTGACACTGTGCATGCACAGTGGAATAAAAGTATGGAGGACCATATAGGACATGTAATTTTCGATATTAGATGCAAATTTTGGGGATTGGGGGTAAAATTTGCGTTTGGCCCTAAATATTTTAGAGTTAGCACCAGCTAAGTCTGGGTCAGTGGTACAGTATAAAAATATCGATAGCTCCCATCTAGAGGTCATCCCAAACAATCACACCAAGTTTCAAAGCGATCCGGTCAAAAATGTGCACAGCAGGATGCCCCAAAGAAATACTGATGCATAACTGCTTGAAGGTCATTGCCAGCGGCAACACTTTTTGACAGAAATTGAAGAAAATCGGTAGCTCCCATTTAGAGGTAACCAAACATACCAAGTTTCAAATCATTCTGATCATAAATGTCCCCTGTAGGACATGTCAAAGGAATATGTTGATGCCTGACTAAACTAAGTTCAAAAGTCGTTGCCAGTGGCAACATTTTTTGACTGCAATGGAAGAAAATTGATAGCTCCCATCTAGAGGTCTCCCCGAACAATCATGCCAGGTTTCAAAGTGATCTGGTCAAAAATGTGCACTGCAGGGTGTGCCAAAGGGAAATATTGATGCATAACTTCACTAAGTTCATCATCAAAGGTCATTGCCAGTGGCAACATTTTTGATGGAAATTGAAGAAAATCGATAGCTCCCATCTAGAGGTAATCCCAAACAAGCATACAACGTTTCAAACCGATCTGATCATAAATGTGCCCTGTAGGGCATGCCGAAGAAATATATTGATACCTGACTAATTTAAGTTCAAAGGTCGTTGCCAGCGGCAACATTTTTTGATGGAAATGGAAGGAAATAAATAGCTCCCATCTAGAGGTCACTCCAAACAAGCATGCCAGATTTTAAAGCAATCCGACCCAAAATGTGCACTGTAGGTTGTGCCAAAGGGAAATATTGAGGTCTGACTAAACTAAGTTCTAAGAATGTTGCCAGCGGCAACATTTTTTCACGGAAATGGAAGAAAATCGATACCTCCTGTCTAGAGGTCACCCCAAACAATCCTACCAAGTTTCAAAATGATCCAATAATAAATGTGCCCTGCAGGGTGTGCCAAAGGGAAATTTTGACGCATAACTGCCCTAAGTTCTCTAGAGGTCACCCCAAACAAACGTACCAAGTTTCAAAATGATCCAATAATAAATGTGCCCTGCAGGGTGTGCCAAAGGGAAATTTGATGCATAACTGCACTAAGTTCATCAAAGGTCGTTGCCAGGGGCAACATTTCTTGGCAGATATCGAAAAAAATCGATAGCTCCCATCTAGAGGTAACCCCAAACAAGCATACTAAGTTTCAAACCGATCTGATCAAAAATGTGCCCTGTACGGCATGCCAAAGGAATATATTGATGCCTGACTAAACTAAGTTCAAAGGTCATTGCCAGTGGCAACATTTTTTGATGGAAATTGTAGAAAATTGATAGCTCCCATCTAGAGGTCACCCCAAACAAGCATACCAAGTTTCAAAGTGATCTGATCATAAATGCGACCTGTGAGGTGTGCCAAAGGAAATTGTGGACGTAGGTACGTCCGGATGTACGTACATAGTAGGCCGACGGATGAGAAGTGATGGCAATAGCTCAGCTTGATTTTGTCAAGTTGAGCTAAAAATGAAAGTTTTAACTACACTGCAGCTCAAAACTTATCCAATAAGAGACTGAGCTAAACAGATTGCCTTTTTTATGAAAGTGGCAATGCCCGATGAGTACTGAAGTCATTTTTACTGCAGGAATATTTAGTTGCAGTTTCTGTTGATGTGTTTGAAGACAATGCTCCTTTCAAGTTTTTTAGATAGTGTAAATGGAATGCGTGTCTATACCACTCCATTATCCAAACAAATTTGCACACAAAACAACTTTTTTGTTTTCCTTGTTTTATCAAATATATCTGAGACATGATACTAAGAAAGGCACTCAATAAAAATTAGTGTTGGCCCATAGGGGGATCGAACCTGTGACCTTTGCGGTATTAGCGTGATGGTCTAACCAACTGAGCTAATGGACCTAGACCCTGATTTTGTCAGCCCCTTTTCACCCAATTCTTAATGTGTCAATCAAATCAAATGTAGCTGCCAAATGTGAGGTTTACTGAAAACAGAACAAAACAAATCATTGACATCATCCACACATTGTGATCAGTGCTGTTTGGGAGGTTTACCATGTAATTTAGGTAGCATAATTTTTCCATACCTATTCTATTTTTAACCGGCATCTACCAGAGTTCGCCTCTGTCCACTTCCAGTGCAGCTGCATTATTTGATCCCGTTATCCACCGACCCACATTATTTTGTAGAATCTCCAAGTTCCTCACTACAGTGAAGCCCACTTAATTGTATCTCTTAACTGAATAATCCTGTTAACTGAATATAATTACCCAACACAAAACCATTTACCATACCTCCAGTACAAAACTGACCTGGTAACTGAATATAGGTTAGGGAGTAAAATCCTGTTAATCTGAATAAAAAATCTTGTAACCTATTGAGAAATACCGACTTTCCACGGTTTTCCTTTGTTTATAGACCTATTTGGCCTCCGTACATAAAATACTGGTATTCAATCTATTATATCTTGTTTGACAGAGTCCTTACAGAGCTCTGTCAAACAAGATATAATGGAATAAATGCTAAGTTTATCTCTAGAGTACAGGAAAGTGGCACAATCCCTGTTAACTGAATACTCCTGTTAATTGAATAATATTCAATGGCAAAGTAGCTATTCAATTAACAGGGTTCCTCTGTACCATTTGGTTTAGAGGGATCGCATCTGTTCCATATGTTATACTTGGTAATCCCACCCTCTCCTAAATAGTTTTTCCAACGAACACCTTGTTAAAGGTATTTCTTCCCAAAAGTTTTAACTGATTGAGTATTCTTTTCCCCTTTGTCTTAAGTTTATCCCTTGGCTTTCTGTATATGTCTGGGGCTTCACGGTATTTCGGTATTTCTATTTTTGCATCAAAAACAAGCTCAATAAGTTTGTTCCAATGAGGGGTCAAAATCTATGTTTTTGTGATGAAAAAGTAATAATAAAAATTGAATGGTGAATTTTGTGAGTAGACCTGGCCAGTTTGGGCCGTTACGTTGGGTAAAGGGTTAATCCATGCCCCAACAAATCAGCCATATCTGCCCACGTAATATGCAAATTCAGCATGTAAAAAAAACTCCAAATTTTTCCAAAAATTTCAACAAAGAATTATCATGCGACCCCTCAATGGAACGTGTACAGCAAGCTCATTCCAATAAGGGGGTCACATGATATGGTTTTGTTGACATTTTAAAATAATAAATTTTGATATAATCTGTGTTGGGTAAATGATTAACAAGTTTACACTTACTTGAGGTGGTGGTAGTCATGAGCCTCTGGTGAAGGAAGGAGAGGGAAGTGGTATCCACTATGAGCAATAGTCGTTGACAGAAGAGCCATTCCAAACCAAAGCCAGGTTGTTGAAAGATGAGAACCCATGATTAGAGGACCCATTGCAATGGGAAGCATGTTGCTCATTATATGTTCCAAAGGGTGTGCGTAAATTGATGTTATACCAATTGGTGCCGTCCATTCATGATGGCGTTTATGAATATGCTTGTACAATAAAGGATGATGGAAAAGCCTGAAAGAGAAAATGAAAAACATATGGAGTATCAAAATCATTCAATAAACTGTCAGAATTCACCTGAAGGGAGAGTGGTGGCTCAGTGATTATGGCATCAAACTTTAAACCAAAAGGTCCATGGTCCGATCCCCGCCAGGGATAAATGCATTGAGTCCTTGGGCAAGGCACTTACTCCTAATTGCCCTCATGGGGACACGGTGGTGCTGTGTACTAAGGTGTACTGCATGTTGATGGTGCACTTGTTTTCAACCAATGCTAACCCAGCAGAGTTAGTATGTTGGGGAGTCTGACAGTTGCTTGCAAATGCTTGGTGGTTCTCTCCAGACAACCCCAACTTCCTCCGCCCATAAAATTGTCCGACACGAGGTAACCCAGGCTGTCAAAAGTGTTGTTAAACCTCAATAAATAAATAAATTCATCTGAAACTTTCATTCATGTTCATGAAATGTTTTTTTGTATTTAATGTTACTTTCAGAAACAATATGCTATTACTATGACAGCTGGAGAGTGTAGGACCACAAATTGGCTTATGCGTCCTATAAGACCAGTAAAATGGAGTTTTCTTCACACAGTGATCAAGTACTGCTCCATTTCCTGGGGTCCCCAAAAGGAGTTTGTAAAATAAAATGAAAGTGTCAATGACACTGTAGCTCAGCTTGTGTAAGACATGTACATGTCTAGTATGTGACACAGCAATGACACAGCAATGACAAAGGTACATGTAAAGTATTGTAAAGGTCTGTACGTAAATACTGACCGTCGCCTTTTTTTACAGGTAAAGTATTGTGAAGGTGGGTGACAGTTAGATACTAAACTAGAAAAGAAATCTCCATGGGGTTAATGTTACAATGGAGATTCTTGTATGGTGCACCAAAAGCCAAATTTTAGCAATTGTTTTGGCCTGTTTCATTCAAACCCTTCTAAGGCTGATTCATACTAATTAATAAATATTTGTCCAGTCCTTCTTAAAATATAGGTATTTGAATTTTTTATCTTTAGCTCATAGGGTTCCCACGGGTGAAGAAATTTTATTTTTCTCATTGGAAATAGAAAATCGGGTTATGGTAATAATGTTCACCCTCTTCAAACTACACAAAATATTAACACAGGAACTTGGCTTCAACACATTTGAATATACACATCCTAGCGACGCTGAATTCAAGAAACATTTTTGATTTTGTCTGGTGTTTTTGGAAAAGATTTTTATTTATCTCCCTTTTTGAGTCACCGAGTGGGTCTGACTGAAATCCAAAATATTTGTTCTCATACCACAGTGACAACAAAAGCACCCAATCAATTTATAGCAAACATTACTGACATAAAAAATCTTCTTTACAGGTTCTGTACAAAAAATGTAATACACACAATTTCCGTAAATATCACTGCCGACAGGCATTTTGAATTTTGGGCAGAGCCCAAAAGCAGTTGTTACCATCCCATGATGATAACAAACATAGACCTAGAAGTTCTGTACAAAAAACTGATTGCACCTAATTTCGGTATAAAATGGCCACTGGCAGCCATATTGAATTTCGGATTGCAACCAAAAACACTCACTCTCATCCCAAGGTAATAACAAAGGGACCCAAGAAGTTTTGTGAAGATCAGTTCATAAATACAGCCTCTAGCCCAAGCCATATTGACATGTGCACTTACTGTGTATAAGTAGCACTGAATAAATCAAAGTTCATCTAATTTGCATAATTTCTTCAGGAGGAAAAATCTGTATTATATGTGATGTATTCCACGTTACTAAACATTCATTCAAAAATGTATTCAAATCAGAACATTCATATAGAAGTTCTATACAAAAAACTGATTGTACGTAATTTCGGTACAAAATGGCTGCCGGCAGCCATCTTAAATTTTTGACCGCACCCAAAAACACTCGTTCCCATCCTAAGGTGATAACGTAGGTACCCAAGAAGTTTTGTGAAGATCGGTTCAGAAATACAGCCCTTTGCCCAAGCCGTATTGACATGTGAACTTACTGTGTATAAGTAGCAGTGAATAAATCAAAGTTCATCTAATTTGCATAATTTCTGCACGAGAAAAAAACCTGTATTATATGTGATGTATTCCATGTTACTAAACATTCATACAAAAATTTATTCAAATCAGAACTTCCATACAGAAGTTCTGTACAAAAAACTGATTGCACTAATTTCGGTACAAAATGGCTGCTGGTGGCCATCTTGAATTTTAGACTGCACCCAAGAACACTAGTTCTCGTCCCATGGTGATAACAAAGGTACCCATGAAGTTTCATAAAGATCGGCTCATAAATACGGTCTCTAGCCTGAGCCGTATTGAACTGTTGACGGATGGCTGACGGGCCATGACAAAACCTCAAATTTGACTACGTCAAAGTTTGAGCTAAAAATTACATCAGTAATATTTTGTGCAAAAGGCAACACCTTAATGAGTAGTCCTCTATGAAGTTGTACCTTTCACCAAACACATCTGAGACATTCACAATCTTCTTTTCCAAATAACTAAATGGTTTATTTACATTGAAAACCTAGTTTATGACCCCACATTGGAATGAGCTTACTGAATATTTTTAGTCATTGAGGACAAAGAAAGCAATTGTCTTCCTCTACATGTTAAGTCGGGCCCAAATGGGGGTGCTGAGTGCATTCAAAGAAAGCAATTTTTGAAATAATAATAATAAAGGAATATTTCCAATCTGTTTCAATTATTATTGTTTTAAAGAAGTATCTTGAGGTAGGTTTCAAGTTCATACTTGTGGTCAACGACACAGGGACACTATCATAAAATTTTAACTCTTGCCCCACCACCTCGGAAAATTTTGAGAACCTAGCTTTGGGCCTGTGTTAAGTAGTGGTTTAGCTATGAAAAATTAACAAAACCGGAACAGCAAATTTGTGTATAGTGTACACTGTATTTGGAAAATTTGTTATCTGAAGGGTCAATAAATAGCAAAATCTATCCAAGTTATTTACTGACTGTTGAATTACAAAATTTTAAATTCCATTTTTTTGATGCCTGAGCTTAGGATTATGCAAGTTTTTCTTCACATTGAAAGTAGTAAATTTCACGAAACAATTATAATAATCTAGTTTCAATACCTGTGACTGTAGTAGAATCCAAACTCTTCAACCAGAGTAAAGACAAAAAATTCTATGAGAACCCACTGGAAGGTTGGAAGTTCTCCACCAAATGAGCAGCCTCGCCATTTATATACCAAATAAAGACTGTACACGAAGGGAATACCAACCAACATTTGGCTCACAAGCATAACATACAGCAAAGTTTTCTTAAATTTTCTCATATCCATCTGTGAATAGAAAAGAGAAGAAAAGAATAGAATAGTCTTAGCAATCAAGCTAGTTTATCACTGTATGACAATAGATATCAAAGAAAAATAATTTCAGAGTTGATTTCACAGACTATTTTGGTGCTTTTATACAGAATATCCCAAAGGACCTACAAAACCTTGACACTGACATCTTAAAAAATGATGAGGGAGGGGGTTTCAGATATAATTCTTTGTATTTTTGGATGTTTTTCTGCAAATACTTTGCTCCGAAAATTTAAATTGAATGTAACAAAATTCTATGGCAATCTGTCTGCAATTTAACCTGGAAACAAAAACTCAAACAACATCAACTACTTTCCTCCTGCTTCCCTCATGCCTTCAAAGTAATGTCTGCCGAAGGGTCAAAGTACTGATTCAAAGAACTGGGTACGGCATTCTTCAATTGTCTCTTATTCTAAGAATTTTTTTACACATATTGTTTCTCATGGAATCTGGTCTACAGCATGTAAGAACACATCTGATTGGTCATTGTGCATCAGTGGGTATTCCTGTTAGTGATGCAGGGATTCATGTGAGCCAACAGACTTGAACTTTGTGCTAATGAAATGCTTTGACATAAAACAACAGTGTCATGCAAGACAAAAAACCCAGACAGCCAAAGGCGATATTTTTTGGAAGGCCCCAAGGCACTTGTGAAACACTTGAAGAACTCCAGCTCAGGTTGTTGGTTCCTCTTCCCATACTCCACCCTTATCATGTTCTATCTTAGTATTTGAAATGAGACAGTGTTAAATCTGAAATTTGCACGCCTGCAACAAAAATTGTTTTTTGTTTTTTTGAAGTGAAAAAAATTGTTTAAGGCATTTTTTTCTGAGCATGTGGCAGTAGGGGGAAATGTTTTTTTTTCCTCCCACCAAATTTGTTTTATGCTTGTCCAAAACAAACATGTTGACTTTACAAAGCCTTATTTAGTGACTTGTAGGAATAAACCGCAGACAAGCAAACTTCTTTCCTCCTCATTTTCTGTCTAGGCAAGTATTTTATTTTTGGAGAGTAATTTTCAAAATTGAAAATTTTCTTGTTCAGTTTAATGTCAACTGAATAGATAAGAGTAGAAATAAAGGGATGTGAAGTGATGTTTATCCGAGGTGTGAGTGAAGTTGACTGGTGATTTATCTGAATTTCGTTATTTCATCAGTCCAACAAATATAATTTATTTAATCTTGTTAACCCAGATCTTATGAAGTATCTACTACAGTAGAAGTCAAGAAGGCTTTAAGTGCAATAACAATGCCATATCTCCATTACCATCTGTTTGCCACCAGCAGCATATTACTGTTCTCCTTGGAGACTTAAACTTATCTGGGCAAATGAAGATGTCAAATCAGGGCATCAAATTTTTCACACTGAAAAGGTGTACTCAAAAGATTGCATTTGCAAAAAGTGATAGAAGTAAGTATTTCACTGTTGCAAAAACGATATTTCTCACACGAAGGCAGTCGCATAAATTCTTGTGATGGTCACGCTTTACATGCATCTGGGCATACAGGCTGTTAAAACCAGTGTTTACTTCCACCTTTACATAATCCGCTTCATCTGTCCTTGTCATGTAATATACAAATTGAGCAGTTGAAAAAACAAGAGGCCCCACAGGGCCTGAAGTGCACAACTTAAACAGAACCCGATATAAACTGAGGCCACAAATGAATCTACATTAAGCAATCAATCTCCATAGGATCCACTGTCAATCCTTGAGCCCCTCAGTAGTGACTAAAATAGTCCAAGCATCATGCCTTTTCTTCAGTTAATCATAATGTACGAAGTGGAGTTCCCCTATTCAGTTAATCATAATGTACAAAGTGGAGTTCCCTATGGAGCCCCTTGATGTACAAACTATGTGGATTAATCTTTAGTTACATACCTCTAGAGGGTACTTAATAAACATGGCTCCTTATAAAATTAACTTGGAATTATGTTTCTATTTTTAGCACACATTGAGTCCACGATAACTTGGGTTAATTTTTTCATATAAATCAAATATCTGTTTCCCACTTATGCTGCATATAAAATTTTGTTAAAATCGGACTAAGAGTTCTGAGTAGTGAACTATATTCTGAAAGGATTCTGACTGGTAGATCTGAAGAGGAAGTTTTTAAAGAAATTTCCTTATATTGCACTAAGTTAAAATTTGGTCTACCATAGGGAACCCAAATATGAACCCAGGAACCCAATTTGAACAAACTCGAATCTGACCCCACCTCCTCCCCCCCCCCCCCCCCCCCCCAGATGTTGTATACCAAATATGAAAGTATTCTGCCTGGTGGATATGAAGAAGGAGATTTTAAAAGAAATTCTCTCATATTGCACTAAGTTAAAATTCAGGCTACAAAAGGGAGCCCAAATATGAGCTCAAGGGCCCTATTTGAACAAATTTGAATTTGATCCCACACCCCCCTCCCCCCTAGAGATGTTGTATACCAAGTATGAAAGGATTCTGACTGGTAGATCTGAAAAAGAAGATTTTTAAAGAAATTTCCTCATATTGCACGAAGTTTTTTTTGTTGTTTTTATTAAGGTTTAATGACACTTTAACAGCTAGGGCCATATTGTGCCGGTGACAGTTTTACAGGGGGAAACTTCAGTGATCTGACGAGAACCGGTTACCGCAACGTCAGCGTGCCCCCTTGGACTAAGTTAAAATTCGAGCTCCTGTATTGAGAACAAATATACACTCAGGCAGTCAAATTGAACAAACTGAAATCTGATCCCCCTAGAGATGTTGTATACCAAATATGAAAGGATTCTGACTGGTGGATCTGAAGAAGATTTTAAAAGAAATTTCATCATATTGCACTAAGTTGAAATTTTGGGCTACAATAGCGAGCCCAAATATGAACTCTGAGACCAGATTTGAACAAACTTTAATCTTACCCCCTAGAGATGTTATATACCAAATATCAGAGCATTCTGACTGGTGGGTCTGAAGAAGAGTTTTAAAGATTATTCCCCATATTGCCCTAAGTTAAAAATTTGGGCTCCTGTATTGAGCCCAAATATGAACCGACAGGCTTCATATTAACAAACTTATTTCTGACTCCTCTATGGATGCTGTATACTTTTTTTTTAGAAACAATAATTTTATCTCATTTAATTGAAATTGGTTTTGGTGAACAGGCTGTACACCAAATATCAAAAGATTTTGATCATTGGTTCTGTAGAAATTTTTATTTTTTTTTATTTTTGCAAATATGCCGACTCAGCATTTTTTCAACGCCCTCTACTGAACATCCTGTTACAATCGTTGGCAATTTTTTTACCATTCAGTTATGTGGGTCCTAAGGATGCTTCATACCATATAAGAGTTTTTTGTTCTGCGGGGTTTGGGAAATATTGGAGTTTGAAAATATTTCTATTTTTAGCTCCTGGGGTTCCCACGGGGACACAGGAAAAAATTCTTTGGCATGAATCAAGTACTTATGACCCAATAATATCATAAACCAAATTTGATTCAAATCAGACCATTGGTTCAGAAAATAGAAAATTTTGGGAGGGTCCAAGAATGTTTCCTCTCTGATTACAAAGGCAAATATTGCTTCACAAACTTCCTTTGAACAAATTTGATTCCACACCTCCAAATGAAGTTCCATACCAAATATCAAGTCATTGTACCTACTGGTTCATGAGAAGAAGATTTCAAAAAAAAAATTTGGAGCATTTTCCCCCACCCTCTCCCTATGGGGCTGGGAATGTTGAGTTGAAAAAGCAAGATGCCCCAGGGGGCTTGAGGGCGCTCACCTGCCATGGTAGTCTAAATATCAAACCAGGGACTTGACTTGAATAAGCTGCATACGCCCCTCCTAAAAAAAGCATATACCAACTTGATGAAGCGATCCTGCACTTTTACATCCCAAACTTGAGAAATAAACACATAAAAAAACAGATTTTTTTTTATTTTTGCTTGGAAATTTTTGAAGTCCCAAACAAAATATTTTCAAACCCAAATTTTTTTTTTTTCTTAAAATTGACCAAAATGCATAAAAAAAAAACCCAAAACTAATTTCAGGATTTTGGTCCAAAATTTCTAAGTCCCACCCAGACCCCAAATTTTCAGTGTAAAAAAAAAAAAATTGTCTTAAAATTGACCAAAACACCTAACCCCCCTGACCCAAGAAGTTTCGTGAAGATCGGTTGATAAATACAGCCTCTAGCCCGAGCCTATTGACATGTGTACTTACTGTGTAAGTAGCACTGAAAAAATCAAAGTTGATCTAATTTGCATAATTTCTACACGAGAAAAAAAATTATATGTGATGTATCCCATGGTACTAAACATTCACACAAAAAATTATTCAAGTCAGCACTTTCATATGGAAGTTCTGTGCAAAAATCTGATTGCACCTAATTTTGTACAAAATGGCTGCCATCGGCCATCTTGAATTTCGGACCGCACCCAAAAACACTTGTTCTCATCCCACGGTGATACCAAAGGTACCCAAGAAGTTTCGTAAAGATCAGTTTATAAATACGGCCTCTAGCCCGAGCCGTATTGGCATTTGCACTTACAGTGCTGAAAGTAACACTAAATACATCTAAGTTAGTCTAATTTGCATAATTTACGTACGAGAAAAAAACCTGTATTATATGTGATGTATCCCATGGTACTAAACATTCATACAAAAAATTATTCAAATCAGCGCTTTCATATGGAAGTTCTGTACAAAAAACAGATTTCTGCATTGTCGGTACAAAATGGCGGCTGGCGGCCAACTTGAATTTCAGATCGGACCCAAAAACACTCGTTCTCGTCCCACAGTCAAAACAAAGGTACCCAAGAAGTTTCGTAAAGATCTGTTCATAAATAGCCCGAGCCATATTGAATTGTTGACGGGCAGACGAACAGACGGACAACTGGCCATGGCAGAAGCTCAAATTTGGCTTTGCCAAAGTTGAGCTAAAAATTCCGGATTTTGGTCCAAAATTTTCATGTCCCACCTGGACCCCAAATTTTCAGTGTAAAAAAATAAAAGAAATTTTGTCTTAAAATTGGCCGAAACACATAAAAAACAAACAAAAAATTTCCGGATTTTGTTCCAAAATTTCTAAGTCCCACCCAGACCCCAAATTTTTAGTGTGAAAAAAAAAAAAATTGTCTTAAAATTGACCAAAATGCATAAAAAACAAAAAATAATTCCGGATTTTGGTCCAAAATTTCCAAGCCCCATCCAGACCCCAAATTATCAGTTTAAAAAAAAAAAAAAATTTCTTCAAATTGACCAAAATGCATAAAAAACTAAAAACAAATCCAGATTTTGGTCCAAAATTTCCAAGTCCCACCCAGACCCCCAAATTTTCAGTGTGAAAAAAAAAAAATTGTCTTAAAATTGACCAAAATGCATAAAAAACAAAAACAAAAATCCGGATTTTGGTCCAAAATTTCCAAGTCCCACCCAGACCCCAAATTTTCAGTTTAAAAAAAAAAAAAAAATTCTTAAAATTGACCAAAATGCATAAAAAACAAAAACAAAATTTCAGATTTTGGTCCAAAATTTCCAAGTCCCACCCAGACCCCAAATTTTCAGTGTAAAAAAAAAAAAATTTCTTAAAATTGACCAAAACGCATACAAAATTAGAAAAAATTCCGGATTTTGGTCCAAACTTTTCAAGTCCCACCCGGAACCCAAATTTTCAGTGTAAAAAAAAAAAATAATTTTTTTGTCTTAAAATTGACCGAAACGCATAAAAAACAAAAAACAAATTTCCAGATTTTGGTCCAAAATTTCTAAGTCCCACCCGGACCCAAAATTTTCAGTGTAAAAAAAAAAAAAATTGTCTTAAACTTGACCAAAACGGATAAAAAAAGCAAAAAAAAATTTCCGGATTTTGGTCCAAAATTTCCAAGTCCTACCCAGACCCCAAATTTTCAATTTTCAGTGTAAAAAAAATAAAATTTCTTAAAATTGACCAAAACGAAAAAAAAAAACCCCAAAAATTCTGGATTTTGTCCAAAATTTCCAAGTCCCATCCAGACCCCAAATTTTCAGTGTAAAAAAAAAAAATTTGTCTTAAAATTGACCAAAACGCAAAAAAAAAAAAAAAATAAATTCTGGATTTTGGTCCAAAATTTCTAAGTCCCACCCGGACCTCAAATTTTCAGAGAAAAAAATAAAATTGTCTTAAAATTGACCAAAACGCATAACCCCCCCCCCCCCCCCCCCCCCAAATTTCCGGATTTTGGTCCAAAATTTCTAAGTCCCATCCGACCCCAAATGTTCAGTGTAAAAAAAAATGAAAGTGTCAATGACACTGTAGCTCAACTTGTCAAGACATGTACATGTATAGTATGTGACACAGCAATGACAAACATCTAGGTAATGACCTGATAACAAAGGTACATATAAAGTATTGTAACGGCCTGTACATAAATACTGATCGTAGCCTGTAACAAATGTATAGTCGTTCGATAAATACAGCCTCTAGCCCGAGCCGTATTGACATGTGCACTTACAGTGTATAAGTAGCACAAAATAAATCAAAATTCATCTAATTTGCATAATTTCTGCACGAGAAAAAAACCTGTACTATATGTGATGTATTCCATGTTACTAAACATTCATACAAAAATTTATTCAAATCAGAACTTTCATACAGAAGTTCTGTACAAAAGACTGATTGCACTAATTTTGGTACAAAATGGCTGCTGGTGGCCATCTTGAATTTCGGACCACACCCAAAAACACTCGTTCTCATCCCACGGTGATAACAAAGGTACCCAAGAAGTTTCGTAAAGATCGGTTCATAAATACAGCCTCTAGCCTGAGCCGTATAGAAGTTGTGTACAAAAAACTGATTAGACCTAATTTCGGTACAAAATGGCCATTAGAAGCCATCTTGAATTTTGGACCGCACACAGAAACACTCGTTCTCGTCCCAAGGTGATAACAAAGGTACCCAAGACGTTTCGTGAAGATCGGTTCATAAATACAGACTCTAGCCCGAGCCGTATTGACATGTGTACTTACTGTGTGTAAGTAGCACTGAAAAAATCAAAGTTCATCTAATTTGCATAATTTCTGTACGAGAAAAAAACCCGTATTATATGTGATGTATCCCATGGTACTAAACATTCACAAAAAAATTATTCAAATCAGCACTTTCATATGGAAGTTCTGTGCAAAAATCTGACTGCACCAAATTTTATACAAAATGGCTGCCATCGGCCATCTTGAATTTCGGACTGCACCCCAAAACACTTGTTCTCGTCCCACGGTGATAACAAAGCTACCCAAGGAGTTTCGTAAAGATCGGTTCATAAATACGGCCTCTAGCCCAAGCCGTATTGGCATTTGCACTTACAGTGCTGAAAGTAACACCAAAAAACATCAAAGTTAGTCTAATTTGCATAATTTACGTTCGAGAAAAAAACCTGTACTATATGTGATGTATCCCATGGTACTAAACATTCATACAAAAAATTATTCAAATCAGAGCTTTCATATGGAAGTTCTGTACAAAAAACAGATTTCTGCATCGTCAGTACAAAATGGTGGCTGGCAGCCATCTTGAATTTCGGACCGCACCCAAAAACACTTGTTCTCGTCCCACAGTCATAACAAAGGTACCCAAGAAGTTTCGTAAAGATCGGTTCATAAATACGGCCTCTAGACCGAGCCGTATCCAATTGTTGACGGACAGACGGACGACGGGCCATGGCATAAGCTCAAATTTGGCTTCGCCAAAGTTGAGCTAAAAAAAACTGTCTTAAAATTGACCAAAACGAATAAACCCCCCCCCCCCCCCCCCAAATAATTTTCCGGATTTTGGTCCAAAATTTCAAAGTCCGGACCGGGACACCAAATTTTCAGCCTAAATATGAACCCAGGGACTTGGCTTGAACAAACTTAAATCTCACCCCTCTAAGCATGCTGCATACCAAATATCAAAAGATTATTATTGGTCGATCTGAAGAAGATTTTTAAAGAATATTCCTCACATTTGGGCTCCCATAGGGAACCCAAATATGGACGGAGGGATTTGATTTCAACAAATATGTCAATCAATGTTCCAAAGATGTTGGGGGGGGGGGGGGGGGGGTGGCGAGACGTCACACTTAGAACTTTGTTTTTTCTGAGTTATGAATGTGTATAGAATATGTGGAGGTGCAGTGGCAGATCGACTAATTGAACAAGAAATACTGGTGTGAATTCATGAATTTAGTATACATGTATGATGTAATATAGATATATAGCCCACAAGTACAAGCAGGGCTCGATTCAACCGAATTTCCATCGCTATTTGCGATGCATAATTTGTGATCTGCGATACATTCTGCGTAATTCACTAGCTATTTGCGAATCAACTTTATTGAGAATTTCATACGATAATTGATAATTTCTCCCAGACATCGGATTCATAAACGGTACTTTCGTTTGAGAAAATGTGGCCTGAATCAAAAGTCATTTTTTCGTTTTCAATTATTCAGCAAAGCTCTTATGCTAACTGCACTCTCATTGGTCGGCTTCTCGCAGTGCAGTCAATAATAGACTATTACCAGCCACTGGTGTATTGAAACGTACATGTATGGAAAGCCAGTTGTGACATGCTATTTGCAAAATCAGATGATCAATGGTTTCGTGTGCCAAATGCAGGCATGAACGATTTGAGACCAATCCCTTTCGATCCTTCTCTGATGTTTTAGATTGAAGTTTTACGCAGGTCGTGACCATGGCAGAAGACAGCAGAGGAGGAAAGGCTGTGGGAGAAGGCTTTGACCTTCTTGTTTATGCTCTGGTTGAAGTTATCTTCCCTTGGGTGAGGACCAGTGTGAGGGGGGTCCTCTCGACAAAGGTGCTACCTCTCCCCGAGGGTGATGTGGTAGGGTCTTCAGGCAAGTACAATCTGCCACTTGCTTTGTTTTTGTTTCTCAGTCCATCATTGGCAAATATAGTCTGCCTCTGGCAATTTTTGGAGGGGAAGAGCACTTTTCTGCTTCAGAGTCAAGCAACCAAACAACTTTCACAACCAACAGCTTTTTTTGGGGTACCGCCCATCTTTCTAAATAATAGCAATCGGAAGGGTGTGTGGATTGGTGCTAAATAAAATAAACAAATAAATGAAAGTGTCAATGACACTGTAGCTCAACTTGTTAAGACATGTACATGTATAGTATGTGACACTGCAACGACAAACATCAAGGTAATGACCTGATAACAAAGGTACATATAAAGTATTGTAACGGTCTGTACATAAATACTGACCGTAGCCTGTAACAAATGTATAGGTAAAGTATTGCAACGGTGGGTGACAGTCAGATGCTGAACTAGAAAAGAAATCATTGAGTCCCAGAGTGGGTCTGACTGAACCCCAAAATATTTGTTCTCATAGCACAGTGATAACAAAGGCACCCCAAAACACACTCGTTCCTGTCCCAAGGTGAAAACAAAGGGACCCAAGAAGTTTCGTGAAGATCAGTTCATAAATACGAGCTGTATAGAAGTTGTGACAAAAACTGATTGGTTCATTTAATTTGCATAATTTCTGCACGAGAAAAAACCCATACTATATGTGATGTATTCCATGTTTCAAAACATTCATACAAAAATTTATTCAAATCAGAACTTTCATACAGAAGTTCTGTACAAAAGACTGATTGCACTAATTTTGGTACAAAATGGCTGCTGGTGGCCATCTTGAATTTTGGACCACACCCAAAAACACTCATTCTCATCCCACGGTGATAACAAAGGTACCCAAGAAGTTTCATAAAGATCGGTTCATAAATACGCCTCTAGCCTGAGCCGTATAGAAGTTGTGTACAAAAAACTGATTAGACCTAATTTCGGTACAAAATGGCCACTGGCAGCCATCTTGAATTTTGGACCGCACCCAGAAACACTCATTCTCGTCCCAAGGTGATAACTCAAAATGTTTCGTGAAGATCGGTTCATAAATACAGACTCTAGCCCGAACCGTATTGACATGTGTACTTACTGTGTGTAAGTAGCACTGAAAAAATCAAAGTTCATCTAATTTGCATAATTTTTGCACGAGAAAAAAACCCGTATTATATGTGATGTGTCCCATGGTACTAAACATTCACTCAAAAAATTATTCAAATCAGCACTTTCATATGGAAGTTCTGTGCAAAAATCTGATTGCACCTAATTTTGTACAAAATGACTGCCATCGGCCATCTTGAATTTCAGACCGGACCCCAAAACACTCGTTCCACGGTGATACCAAAGGTACCCAAGAAGTTTCGTAAAGATCGGTTCATAAATATGGCCTCTAGCCCGAGCCATATTGGCATTTGCACTTATAGTGCTGAAAGTAACACCAAAAAACATCAAAGTTAGTCTAATTTGCATAAAGTACGCACGAGAAAAAAACCTGTATTATATGTGATGTATCCCATGGTACTAAATATTCATACAAAAAATTATTCAAATCAGAGCTTTCATATGGAAGTTCTGTACAACAAAACAGATTTCTGAATCGTCGGTACAAAATGGCGGCTGGCAGCCATCTTGAATTTCGGACCGCACCCAAAAAGCACTCGTTCTCGTCCCACGGACATAACAAAGGTACCCAAGAAGTTTCGTAAAGATCGGCTCATAAATGCGGCCTCTAGCCCGAGCCGTATCCAATTGTTGACGTACGGACAGACAGACGACGGGCCGTGACAAAAGCTCAAATTTGGCTTCGCGAAAGTTGAGCTAAAAATGAAATGTTTTGTATTATACAAATCATTTTATTAAGCCCACCCCCCCCCCTCCCCTCCCATGTGGAAAGCTGCACGAATCATGCAGCATAAGGCTTATTTCATTTAGCACCACCTCCCCCTCCCCCCCCCCCCCCCACACACACACACACATACACACAGTCCACCCAGATGTGGAACGCAAAGTTTTCGCAATTGGCAATTGCTATATTTCATAAAGATGAATACGCTTTAAAAAGCTGTTAAATTATTCACTGCCCCCCCCCCCAGATACACACACTCACAAGTACTTGACAGCATTTTTGGAATGATGCCGATGGGACCCCCATAATGGTATATAAATATTAACGTTAATATTTATACACCATCATGGGGGCACGTCAGCATGGATTTTTTTTCATTTCTCAGATTTCCCTCCCCAAAATATGAAGCAAGCGCCGGGGTAAACTTAAATAATGGCGAGTATCTTCTCCACAGCTCCTCCTGTATTTACTGTTTTCTATTTTTGAACCTGTACTCTGTACATTGTAGTTGTCAGAGGAAATTAGTAAAACATAATGTTGAATACCGATACGCTTTGATAGTGTTAATATTTGTGAAACCCGCCAACAGCCGTACTAGTGCGCGCATGCTGACCTCATTATCGTTTGATCTATTTTTAATCATCTAGTTCCTTATATTACCTGAACCAAACAATCATTTTCATCTCACGATTCTCATCTTTCTTCATCCTGGCTGTGAAGGAAGAAATTACAGTCTCCCACTGGGCCGGTGGGCCTCACACAATTCAAAGCAGATGCCAAGTGATGTAATTAAAACATGGTGTACACTAATCTATGAGATACATCAGTGACAAAAAATGTTTTAAAACATGAAGGAAGTATACCTAACATTATCCTCAATTCTCAAAAAGAACCAGTGCAAATTGCAATGTATGCAACTGATGTTTTGAACATCAGTCCCATACACTGCAGTTTGCACCGGTTCTTTTTGATAGACCAGGGCATTTTCAGCAGTTTTTTCATCTTTTCAAACTCAATGCAAAAATGCTAATCAAATTGACTAAATTGCTAATCAATTCCCAGTTATGTCTAGCAAAATGCTAATCAAAATTTTCAAATTGAATTGACCCCTGAGTACAAGAGTATAGTCTTCTATCTGCAGAGGTACTCACAACTTGGTACTGGAAAGATGCTATGCAATTTTCGAAAATGTGTAGCATTTTGCTATGCATTGAAAAAAATTTATTTTGAGCCCAGCCAATGACATGAAACCAATAAGCATCACTTGAGTTTCATTTCATTAGAATGGTTCTGTCAGACAGCTTACTGTTTGTCCTTATATGGATGAAATGCCCGATGCATTTATATTTATTATTTGTATGGTTTAAACAAGCAACACATTAATTTATCACAAATTTATTCCTTCTTCTACGGATTAAAGAATTTGATTGGTGCAATTTATGAGCTGAGCATTGACAAAATAGTAAATGGACCCCAAAGCCATGAAATTTGGAACTCATGGTTGGCTGGGCTAAATGGTAGTTGGTTAGCTGGCACAATGGCTAATCATGACCGTGACAGTTTTATGGGTGGAGGAAGCCGGAGTACACGGAGAGAACCACCGAGCAACTGTCTGCTCCCCAACATACCAACTCCACACAAGCAGGGTTAGCATTGGATGAAGAAAGGTGCACCAGTGACGTGCAGTACGCCTTAGTACACAGCGTCACCGAGCCCCCACATGGGCAATGGGGGTGAAGTGTCTTGCCCAAGGACACAACGCGGTTGCCGCAGGTGGGATTCGAACCGAAGACCTCTCAGCTTGCAGCCTGCACCTCTACCAACTGAGCCACCGTGCCCGCAGATACATGTGTATATAATCGCAGTCAATGTGCAGAATCTTTCACTCAATCATGAACCAAAAATCTTGAAAGTAAGCAGGCGACTTGCACAATATGTATATTATGAGTGAAAATAAGATGTAGCATAACCACAAACTAAGTATCTCACTGCTTCTATGTTGATAATACTAGAATCTAACATCAGTTTCTGGAAAGCTCTGTAAGAGCTTTCCAGAATCTGATGTCAGATCCTGGTGTTATCAACATAGAAGAAGCAGAACACATAGTTTCTAGAGGCTATGCAGTGACTTGTACTGTAAATTGTAAGATTAGCAACACAGCATAGTGCAACCCACATGGTTTGATTCTTTGAGTAACCTGGAAGTTGTACAATTTCTGCCACCACAAGGCTTTCTGAAGAAGCCATCCTCGGCAGTATTTTTGCTGTGGATATTTTTTGTTTCCTCAGCATTTTCCTCAGCACTGCTGATTGCTGAGGGTGAATTACCAGGGCTGAGTTCTAACTACTGACATGGCCTAACCGACTTGAGAGATACAGATTCAAACAAGTATTGATTTGCATCACTGTGTAATGTCAAGAGTGAATTTTACATGTGACTTGGATAAATACAGTAACAGTAGATGCTATCCATTCTAGTATATCACCATGATGGGCCTGGCTCAATGGACATTTATAAGACAGGTTTCAATGCCATATGAAAACCAAAAAGCGACAGGTCTCGGACATGATGCTCAAGACGTAACTTATGCAGACATATCAGGAGGGTCTGTGTGCACATCTTATGAGTTTGTGGCATAGGTTATGCACCAAAAGAAACATGCACTGATATACATTCAAATTTAAAATATTACAGCAGCTAGCCAGCTGGATATTTTCATGGCTGACAAATTCTTTGGCTGGAAGAATTTAGCAGCTGGCTATGGCTTAGAAGGTTTGCAGCTGCTGGCAGCAGCTCTGGTGTCTAATGGTAAACTAAGGAATTTTCCTGTTATATGACCAATTATGTTTTTGAAATATATTTCTGTAGGCTAACATGATCGGGTGGAGAGGGGGGGTGGGCATGGAATGAGGTATTTTGAACAAGGCAAAAAAATTATTAGGGCTGGTTCTGACAGAACATGAAAACCAAGTGTAATTCAAAAAGAATTTTCATGCTTTTCTGCACAATCTAACAATGTATGCAAATAAAAAATTGGTAGCCCACTTTCTTTCAAGACAAAGAATGGAAATCAGAATGCTTAACCCTTTACCCAATGTACACATCAACAAAATTTATTATTTTAAAATTATTTATTCAAATTTTTCCCCAAAATTGAACAAAACCATAGGTGATCCCTCATTGGAACAAGCTCATTCAAATTAGGGTTCATGTGATATGGTTTTGTTGAATTTTTGAAGAAATAATAGTTTTCCAACTGCTCATTTAGAAAATTACACGGCAGATGCAGCCAATTCGTAAGGCAAAGAGTTAACCATTAGATTTATGCATGCATGTTATAAGAGCCAGAAGACTACAAAGGTCAGAAAATGGATAAAATATTCATTTTGTCAGATGTTTTCTGTCATATATGAGACTATATTGATTAACATGAAGACATTTTCCAAATTCATCACACACATAAGATTATCAACCTTACAGCATGCCTAATTCTGACCCCTTGGGCATGGTTTTCACAAAATTAATTGTACCTAATTTGGTTAAAAAAATGTGGTCATGACCTTTGAGTAAGTTTGAGAACCCAAGCCAGGGTTTGCAGAATCGTCAGAACGTCTGTTCTAACATCACCCATGTTTCTATTTCTATCTTTTGCACTGCAATATTAGTGGCTGAAAATAATTATGAAGTCTACTTACAGGAACATTTTTGTCTTCTTGTATTTTATACTTTTGAAGGAATTGTGGGAATCCTGTTATATCTAAACAAAGCAACAGAGCATTTCCAACCCAGAACAAACCATTTGTGAATATCAGAGTTCCTGCAAATAAAGGGAAAATGAAAAAACATGAAGCTTAACCACTAACAAATTGAAAATTTTGGCATATGAGTATGTTCACCTGTTAGTGACCATGTTTGAGAAGTTTCATCTAAAACAGTTCATAAGTGTAAGGGAGCTTCATACACAAAAAATACATCAAGAAATCTATGTTAAATCTTTCTAATTCAACAAATTCAACAGGAAATAATTGGATTAAAATGTGTGCACATTAAACATTTGGAAATATAAGCATGTTAACTGTGTTAACTAAGATATGTCAACTCCCAAAGCCAAACATTCCCTGTCTGAAGTCGATATATATGTAAAGAAACACCACCATCACAGAGAAAGAAAAACTTAATCAAACCTTTCACTGAAATTCATTCAAATCACCCTCAAGTACACTGAAGTGCATTCCGATTTTTGGACTGTCAAAACACTTACATTTCTGGTCGAAAATGAAAAATTTGTGTTACTTCCGCATGTCTGACATGGTAATCAATTTCAGAATTTTGTTAAAGGTTTTTTTTCCATTTTGGGCTGTTTTGGGGGATGAAATGTTATGCATGTCCCACAGGGTTGACAGATATTTTGGGTAAATTTAAAGGTCCACAAATCCACTCTGCTGCTGCAAACGAAAACTGTAAATGCAAACTTTATTTATTTTTCATTTTATCTTTTCAAACTAAAACTTATGACCCCATTTGAAACAAATGTGTGCTTGATTTGCTCAAACAAATTCACTCTGGACAAATTGTGTATGCAGATTGGATTACAAATAAAACATTCAAAGAATGGGGTTTCCACTAAGAAAATAATAAAACTCAGATTCAGCTCAATAGCCTACCAGTTGAGTTGCAGTCAATTTTTCCACACCATATGAGTTTTTACAGTTAAAACTAGAAGTCCTGTCACGAACTGTGCACTTATCTAGGCTTAATTGCACATAGGATTTGCACTCAATTGCCATATCGAATGCCATCCAAAGCACGGCAGGTTCTTCTGGTTACTCATAGCAAACACAGGCAATGTTTCGGCCAATGGACCTCCGGGTTACCCGGAGGTACTTTGGCTGAAACATTGCCTGTGCACAGGCCATATGTACAGAATTTGATAGCCTTACTATGGACATAACGCATAGATTAACGCGCAGATCGACGTGCTATTTGTGCACATTTCATGACAGGACTTCTAGTTTTAACTGTACCTGAATGGAAAATCCACTCAGTGTGTGTTTTATTGATAATCCAATCTCCATAAAATTATCTATCAACTCTGCTTAATACTACAGTAGAACCTGTCTTGAGAGGCCATCCTTTTTTGCCAGGCAAAAGAGGTCTCATAAAACAGGTGGTCACTCATGACATGCCCATTACAGAGTCGAACAACCAAACGGTACAAGGTTAAAGGGGTCTCTCAAAACAGGTGGTCTCTCAAGATAGTGGTCTCTCAAAACAGTTTTTACAGTATTTCCCAATAGCACACTTTTCTCTAGCAATTTACTGACACATCACTTGTACTCAAGGATCAATATTTACAGGACTTAAGCCACCAAGCAGCAGCAACTTTCAGACACCACAACGTACTAACTCTGCACAAGCTGGGTTAGCATTGGTTGAAGACAAGTGCACTATTGACATGCAGTAAACCCTAGTACATCATGCCACCATGCACCCATGTGGGCAACCGGAATTAAGTGCTTTGCCCAAGGACACAACTCAGTTATCCCTGGTGGGGATCGAACCATGGACCTTTTGGTTTGAAGTCCAATGCCATAAGCACTGAGCCCCCATGTTCCCAAACATACCAAATATTATGAAACTGTAACACAGTACCCTTAATTAAACTCATCATGTACTGTCTTGTAATAAACCAACATACAAGATTTCTTTCAATTCGGTTCAACATACTTGAAGATTTCAACCAGAATGGCCATAACTCTAGTGCAAATAGACAGACTGATCCCAAATCGAAGCCATCCTGGATTTTGTCATAATAAACCTACTTACTAAATTTAAGTCAGTTCATTCTATTACAAGTAAAGTAATCATCTGGAAATGAAAAAGTTAGCTGAATTCTCAACAACAAAGAGCCATAACTCTCATGAAAATGGGCAGACAGAACCAAAATCGAACTCATCCTGTATTTTCTAGTAATAAACCAACAAACCAAACTTCTTTCTATTCGGTCTATTGGATGTATAACAAATTAATGTCTGGAAATGAAAAATTAAGCTGATTTTTTTTTCTTTTTTGCCGGCTCAACAGCATTATCTAACTTAACCCTTTACCCAACGAATCGCCCGCATCCGCCTGCATAATATGCAAATTCAGCAGCTAAAAAAATATTATTTTTCGGAAAATTTTAACAAAACCATATCAAAACCATGAGCTCGTTCCAAAGAGGGGTCACATGATATGTTATTGCTGAAATTTTTTGAAAAAAATTAAAAGTTGATATTTTGCGTTGGGTAAAGGGTTAACCGGCTCTTTAACAAGCGATTCAGACACATGCAAAGATCTGGCAGTCCCAATTTCTTGTTGCACAGACTCTATTCATTTGACAAATAGTGATTTTTAGCTCAACTTTGGCGAAGCCAAATTTGAGATTATGCCATGGCCCGTCGTCCGTCTGTCCGTCAACAATTGGATACGGCTCAGGCTAGAGGCCGCATTTATGAACCGATCTTTACGAAACTTCTTGGGTACCTTTGTTATGACCGTGGGACGAGAACGAGTGTTTTTGGGTGAAATTCAAGATGGCTGCCAGCCACCATTTTGTACCGACGATGCAGAAATCTGTTTTTTGTACAGAACTTCCATATGAAAGCTCTGATTTGGATAATTTTTTGTATGAATGTTTAGTACCATGGGATACATCACATATAATACGGGATTTTTTCTCGTGCGTAAATTATGTAAATTAGACTAACTTTGATGTTTTTTGGTGTTACTTTCAGCACTGTAAGTGCAAATGCCAATACGGCTCGGGCTGGAGGCCGTATTTATGAACCGATCTTTACGAAACTTCTTGGGTACATTTGTTATCACCGTGGGACGAGAACGAGTGTTTTTGGGTTCGGTCCGAAATTCAAGATGGCCGATGGCAGCCATTTTGTACAAAATTTGGTGCAATCAGATTTTTGCACAGAACTTCCATATGAAAGCGCTGATTTGAATAATTTTTTGTGTGAATGTTTAGTACCATGGGATACATCACATATAATACAGGTTTTTTTCTCACGCAGAAATTATGCAAATTAGATGAACTTTGATTTTTTCAGTGCTACTTATACACAGTAAGTACACATGTCAATACGGCTCGGGCTATAGTCTGTATTTATGAATTGATCTTCACGAAACGTGGGGTACCTTTGTTATCACCTTGGGACGAGAACGAGTGTTTGTGGGTGCAGTCCAAAATTCAAGATGGCTGCCAGTGGCCATTTTGTACCGAAATTAAGTCTAATCAGTTTTTTGTACACAACTTCTATACGGCTCAGGCTAGAGGCCGTATTTATGAACCGATCTTTACGAAACTTCTTGGGTACTTTTGTTATCACCGTGGGATGAGAACGAGTGTTTTTGGGTGTGGTCCGAAATTCAAGATGGCCACCAGCAGCCATTTTGTACCAAAATTAGTGCAATCAGTCTTTTGTACAGAACTTCTGTATGAAAGTTCTGATTTGAAAAAATGTTTGTATGAATGTTTAGTAACATGGAATACATCACATATAGTATGGGTTTTTTTCTCGTGCAGAAATTATGCAAATTAGATGAACTTTGATTTATTCAGTGCTACTTATACACTGTAAGTGCACATGTCAATACAGCTCGGGCTAGAGGCTGTATTTATGAACCGATCTTCACAAAACTTCTTGGGTACCTTTGTTATCACCTTGGGACGAGAACGAGTGTTTCTGGGTGCGGTCCAAAATTCAAGATGGCTGCCAGTGGCCATTTTGTACCGAAATTAGGTCAAATCAGTTTTTTGTCACAACTTCTACACAGCTCATATTTGTGAACTGATCTTCACGAAACTTCTTGGGTACCTTTGTTTTCACCTTGGGACAGGAATGAGTGTGTTTTGGGGTGCCTTTGTTATCACTGTGCTATGAGAACAAATATTTTGGGGTTCAGTCAGACCCACCCTGGGACTCAAAGATTTTTTTCTAGTTTAGCAACTGACTGTCACCCACCTTTACAATACTTTACCTATACATTTGTTACAGGCAACGGTCAGTATTTATGTACAGACCGTTACAATACTTTATATGTACCTTTGTTATCAGGTCATTACCTAGATGTTTGTCATGGCTGTGTCACATACTATACATGTACATGTCTTTGTCTTGACAAGTTGAGCTACAGTGTCATTGACACTTTCATTTTACTCTAGAGTTTAGAAATGAAGCAACAGAAATTATTTTTCAAGTTTAGAGTCCTGTCATGACACTATTTGTCACTCATTGAACCCTTTACCTAATGAAAAGGCCAAAACTGGCCAACGCTATTCACAAAAATCAACATTCAATTTTAATCATTTTTAAACATTTTTGTCTCAAAAACATAGCTCATGACCTCTCATTGAAATAAGCTCATGTGATCATATCTATTTTGAACCTCAGCTTGTTGGGTAAAGAGGTATAAGCGAATGCTGCAATGACCTGAGTTCTACTTGTAAAGTTGCAAAATTAAAGTCTGTTTTGCCAGCTTGTTTAAAACTTTGACACAATAGAACTATATGTACGCACACCCATCATTCGAGAAAATGATAAATTTAAAGTAATTTGTATATTTTTTATACTTACCAATGGCCCAGACTTAGCTGGTGCAAACTCAATAATTTCAAGGGTCAAACACAAATTTTGACACCCCCCCCCCCCCACCACCTCCCAAATTTGCAATCAATACCAAAATTTGAAAGTCCTATCTGTCCCTCCATACTTTTAGTACTGCACATGCACAGTACCCAGGAAGAGACTGGAATTGATGCCAAGCATGATTCTTCCTAGTTGTGCCTACTAATGTTATAACTCAGCAGGGAGATATGAGTGTCCACTCATGGGAGGGCCATCCCCGTCTGGGCTATTGGTAAGTATACAAAATATACAAATTACTTTAAATTTATCATATTTTTATACTAGAACCAATGGCTCAGACTTAGCTGAATAGTATAAAGGCTGGAGGGCCTAGGACTTGAAAGAATAGCAGACTAAAATTCAGCTCCTTAGCCTGTAGTAGGACTCCCAAGGTGAAAAGGAGATTAAAATTTGAGGTATTACATATATCCCTCTCTATACAACAATAGAGAAGGATATACCACCAAAACAATGGGCAATATCCAAGTGATTCCTTATTACTTAGCATAAATGATTACGCTAATTGGGTGTAACAAGCCCCCAACTTTAAAGCTCGTCCGGAATAAGACGCTTAAAATTAGGAAAGCGGCCTGGAATCAGTGATAAAGCGGTACTGAATAATATATTGTTGCCTAAAAGGCTCCCAGTTAATCAAATCTAAAGCTTCTAAAAAGTACGTCACATTCAGAATACGGAGATAGGTCAAGAACCTGCTATATTAATATGTACAACCTTAAACTTGTCCAACTGAATCCCAATGGAAAGTTATCTGAGAGAACTTATACGCTTCTGAGCCAACCATTAACCAACAGCCAACCACGTTACGGTGTACAAGTAAATTCCAATAATGAACTTCCAAATTGTAACTGTTCAATCTACGAGAAAGAGAGAGTAGGATTTCCATTTGTGTACCGCTTCCGGTTGAAGACTGGATTCAGGACCTGGAGCAGGATATGAATAAAAACCCTATCAAGGACCGCCCTCAAATAAATTGTTGTTCCCTAGGTCCGTTAAAACCAATGACAGTTCGGAGAATGAATATACAACTCCGAATAATGAAGACAAAAATAGAGAAAGTATGCATAGACAGCCTGTAGGAATATCCATTATTGATCCAACTAGCCCAAAATTCTCATAAGCTCTTATACTGATACTGAGCAAGAATTTAAGAGAATCTATTCAAGAAATACATCTGCCTAATGATTAATACATATTAAGCACACAACCAACAGAAACTTGCATGTACCCTCGCCTGAATACAGCCTGTATCATCGGCATAACCGAGAGAGACAAAATATAACCAGGAAACTGAAGAAATGAAATGGCAGTTAATGCAATTTATAACATGAGGAACAGACTTATATATTGTAACAAAAGCAGGACAACTCTGAACGAAACTTCTCAGAACAGACTAATTGCCATATTTGTAGAATGTTGCCCAGATAACCGACATGCCTGCCACACAGGTACACGAAGGCTAGCAATATCAACTGAATGAATTCATGAAAGAATTCGGAATCCAAAAACAGTTACTGTTCAGGAATCATATGCTCTATATGAACTATGAACGAACAATCGCAAGAAGCAAACCAAACCAACTTAAAGAGTGGATGCGCCCCTAAAGTCGCTGTTAGACCACAGCCCAGCCGCCAATCGAAGAGCAATGAAAGACTTGCATATAATTGAATGCATACAAGGCTTATGGGAAGAGAACTACGTCCTGCCCTGTAATCGCCTCTTAACATATTGGCTGGGGTGGAAGGGGGTCGACATATTTCCAACTATAGGAAAAGGAAACCTCACGCTACATTCCAAAAGCTATGCTGCTGCTATTCTCAATAAAAGAGTAATAATGGCGAATAGAAGCTTATCATAACAAAATAACTAGTCAATGAAAGTGTCAATAACACTGTAGCTCAACTTGTCAAGGCATGTACATGTATAGTATGTGACACAACAATGACAAACATCTAGGTAAGGACCTGATAACGGTCTGTACATAAATACTGGCCGTAGCCTGTAACAAATGTATAGATAAAGTATTGTAAAGGTGGGTGACAGTCAGATGCTAAACTAGAAAAGAAATCTTTGAGTCCCAGAGTGGGTCTGACTGAACTCCAAAATATTTGTTCTCATAGCACAGTGATAACAAAGGCACCCCAAAACACACTCATTCCTGTCCCAAGGTGAAAACAAAGGTACCCAAGAAGTTTCGTGAAGATCATAAATACGAGCTGTATAGAAGTTGTGACAAAAAACTGATTGGACCTTATTTCGGTACAAAATGGCCACTGGCAGCCATCTTGAATTTTGGACTGCACTCAGAAGCACTCGTTCTCATCCCAAGGTGATAACAAAGGTACCCAAGAAGTTTCGTGAAGATCGGTTCATAAATACAGCCTCTAGCCCGAGCCGTATTGACATGTGCACTTACAGTGTATAAGAAGCACTGAATAAATCAAAGTTCATCTAATTTGTATAATTTCTGCACGAGATAAAAACCCATACTAAATGTGATGTATTCCATGTTGCTAAGCATTCACAGAAAAATTTATTCAAATCAGAACTTTCATACAGAAGTTCTGAACAAAAGACTGATTGCACTAATTTTGGTACAAAATGGCTGCTGATGGCCATCTTGAATTTCGAACCACACCCAAAAACACTCGTTCTCATTCCACGGTGATAACAAAGGTACTCAAGAAGTTTCGTAAAGATCGGTTCATAAATACGGCCTCTAGCCTGAGCCGTATAGAAGTTGTGTACAAAAAACTGATTAGACCTAATTTCGGTACAAAATGGCCACTGGCAGCCATCTTGAATTTTGGACTGCACTCAGAAACACTCGTTCTTGTCCCAAAGTGATAACAAAGGTACCCAAGACGTTTCGTGAAGATCGGTTGATAAATACAGCCTCTAGCCCGAGCCATATTGACATGTGTACTTACTGTGTGTAAGTAGCACTGAAAAAATCAAAATTCATCTAATTTGCATAATTTCTGCACGAGAAAAAAACCCGTATTATATGTGATGTATCCCATGGTACTAAACATTCACACAAAAAATTATTCAAATCAGAGCTTTCATGTGGAAGTTCTTCGCAAAAATCTGATTGCCTCTAATTTTGAACAAAATGGCTGCCAGTGGCCATCTTGAATTTTGGACCACACCCAAAAACACTCGTTCTCGTCCCACGGTGATACCAAAGGTACCCAAGAAGTTTCATAAAGATCGGTTCATAAATGCGGCCTCTAGCCCGAGCCGTATTGGCATTTGCACTGACAGTGCTGAAAGTAACACTAAATACATCAAAGTTAGTCTAATTCGCATAATTTACGTACGAGAAAAAAACCTGTATTATATGTGATATATCCCATGGTACTAAACATTCATACAAAAAATTATTCAAATCAGCGCTTTCATATGGAAGTTCTGTGCAAAAAGTTAAAAAATTTATAGTAATTTATATATTTTTTATACTTACCAATGACCCAGACATAGCTGGTGCTAACTCTTAAAATATAGGGCCAAACACAAATTTTGCCCCCCAATCCCCAAAATTTGCATCTAAAACTAAAGAAAACATGTCCTGAAAGGCCCTCCACACTTCGCCCCTACTGCGCATGCGCAGTGTCAAGGACGTTCCGAAATTGGTGCTATTAATCATTCTAATAACCAGTGCCTGGTAAGCGCTATGTACTCAGCGGGGAGGCAAGAGTTCCCAACTCCTGGGAGGGCCATCCCCGTCTGGGTCATTGGTAAGTATAAAAAATATAGAAATTACTATAAATTTTTTAACATTTTTATACTGTACCAATGACCCAGACATAGCTGAATAGTAAAAAGGCTGGAGGGCCAAGGACATAGAGCAAAATGGAATACGCTCAATAAAATAAAATAGAGTCATCCCCTGTAGGGAAAAAGAAGTAATAGGCCTTACATGTATCTTTCTTATTTATGATAAATTAGAAAGATACAACCCCTTCCAAAATTGAGCTTCATACATCCATGAACTCTATTAATATCCAATATAATCCTTATACTAATAATTTTTAAAGTAAGCCAATAAATAAAGTAAGTCTAGAGAATAGAGACTCTTATACTCCTAAAAGTGTCTGAGGATTGCATAATCATGTCCGTTGACATATGCAATATTCAAAAGCTATACTTTAAAAACTAAGACTTGAATGAATTTTAAAAACCTAAACTTCTCACTAAACAACCATCCCAATAACAGCTCAAAATTACTAACTCCGGAGGAGGTATCCCCTTGTTTTCATAGTAAAACAGGTGACCCAAGGGAACACCCTCCCCCCCCCCCCCCCCCCCTTTTCTTGCCCTGGGTCAAATAGCCCAGAGCGAAGAGGGCAGCCGAACGGAGACATTGCCGAAACAGACAGCCTACCTAGCTATAGTAGCAACTGTTAAGTAATGACATTCTGAGCAGTAGATAATAGACCTAACAATAGAGGCCTCCAGAAATGGACTCGATATTTCTGAGATAAAATTCATGAATGAGGATGGCTGAGTGCAATGAGCGGCCTTCAAAAATCTATAATAGCGACACTATTAATGTAAGCCCAAGAAGTAGAAGAACTCTTACTTCATGAGCCGAAATCTTAAGCACAACTGCTAAGTCAATGATATACCATAAGCAGTACCGATAGTTAATAGAATCCATTAACAATAAAATGGAGCGTAACGTCCTTCTACTAGACATCAAAGACAGAAGAAGCTTACGCCCATAGTAATAAACAGATATCTGTTTATAAATACATAAACTGTACCCGGAAAGAGTAAAGGCCTATGCCCATACGAAGACGGAAGGACCTTAAAATAATAGGTTCCGGATAATAGGAGCCTAACTCTTATGCAACAATCCAACCTAAATAGTAACGGAAGTATTGATTCCGAAACTATGAAAGTGAAAATCATCCATCGATAGTGCATGAAACTCACTGACTCTACAGTAAAAGAGAAACCAACAGAATTACTGTCTAAAAGGTCAGAATTTGAAAACTACTGTTTCCAGAGGCTCAAATTATTACTTAGCTAAATAAGAACCAAAGTTAAAATCCGTATAGGAGTTTAATCTAAAGATTCTAAGTCTATTTATCAAAAAGTTACTAACTGACTTAGATAAAGAGACAAAAGACTCAATTGTAAACTATCGTAGAGTGCATAGGTATGAGGTAACATAAACCTATAACCTAAATAATAACAGGCTGCAGTAGATCTTGTGAAACAAGTATACTAAAAAATAGCAATGAGTAGTATGGAGGGATCAACAATATGAACATAATGATCCCTACACCACGACGGAAGGTTGCGACCTTGCTGGTTGTGATAAGATGACACGATTTACCCAGTGAAAAAGATCCTCACATAGAGGAAGATTTCACGTTAAGACCCACAGTAGACAAGAGAGTAAATTACCCATGATCTCTGTGAAGATAGAGATGCTATCAACAGAAAAGTATTGTGGTTGTTTATCTTAGCAATACCTGCTAAAACAACAGCGCCGGAGGATACGCGTATCCTATCATTCCGTCCTATAGATCAATAGAGCGTTAACAATATTAGCTCAGAGATCTGGACAAGCCAACACATACGTCTGCAATTGATTAGCAAGCTGTGTCATAAATAAATCATCATTGGGCGCTCCCATAGATAGCAAATCTGATTGAATACTTGTTTGTTGAGAGTCCATTCTGACAGCAACAAGCGACCCGTAAGAGAACGGGAGTCCGATAAAACAATCAGACGACCCGGAATATGACGGACCAAAACTGAACTTGGTGTACTATAACCAACAGACGGATTCTTTCCATTAAATTGAATAACGGAAACGAAAGAGTGCCTCCCTGGTTCCGGAGATACGCCACTACTGTCGAATTAAAGGACAGGAATTTGGGCATGCGTTTCTGAATAATGTTCATGCAATGACATATAGCAAGCCTAAAAAACATTATTCCGCAGAAGAAAACTGATTGCTAAAAGTCTGCGGAACCCAAAGACCCTGGCACTTCGAATCCGTAGGAATCAGTATTATATCCCAATCTGTTTGACTGGCAACCGTCATAACAGCCACACTCGGGTCCGGCAACTGCGGCGGCACTCTCTGAGTCAACCACCGAATGTTTGCCCCAGTCTGAATCTCTTGTAACACTAGATAGACAAGAGAACGTGTAAATCGAGCAATTCATGGATTGCCGAAAAGTTGCCGTCGAAGAGAAGCTCCTCCGAGAACGAAGCGACTCTGAGAGTTCTTAACCTTACTATCCACGCGTGTGGATGTAGCTAGGGCTGCGTCATGTCTAAGTAACTCCAATCAGCCACTGAAGGGCGGAGTTATACGTAAACAAACTACTGCCCTCAAAAGAAATTACATTGAGAATAATATCCCGTAAATCTTTTCTTGAAGATGTAATGATAACGCCTCAGTAAGGCGGATTACGTATAATAAAGCGTCTAAGTTAAGTCTACTATACATAATGTCGTTCCCAACATTGAAATTGGAAAAGACATAAACGGCGAAAAAGAATATATGCAGTCTTTAATCACACCGTCTAGACGCATATGAACTCTCGGTATGCCCTGCTCTGCCAAAATAAACTATTTGTATAAATGATAAAATGGCAGAAATGAGCAACGCGGACAAGAAACTAAACTATCATGCTTAGTAGCAGGCTTGTATATATATATATATAGCGTCGAAAAATAAAACACATGTTGTAATGACAATATTGGACTGCGTCGGTAAGTCAGGGACAATGTCCCTGAACCGATCGAAAAATCCGAGTCCAATGACGCTATAAGTCTCTTATCCAAGATCGCAGCAATGAAGTCCGAAATAATAATCACTGGAAGATAATGCCAGAAGATATGAAAGGCATCTTCCGATACTACTAAAGGGAAAACTCGAAATCTTTCGAATCCCTTTCGCCATCCTGTCGGACCCTATAAAGCGTTCGGACGTCCGTACCTGATGCAACTGCGGACCGCACCGACCCAGCGCCGTCGGATAATTCCTGATTCGACCGAGAAACTATCAATTGCTAGGATGCTGCGAAACAACTGTGCTAACTCGGATAGCACGTCCGTCACTGAGGCCTGAGGAGAAGCGGTCTCGTTACCCCGTGCATACTACCAATATGCGAGCGAACGGAGTGTATAGGCCTCGTGTCCCTTGGCTACCGGATGGCGCGACCTATTCGCCGTGGAATCACTGAATGCCGAAACTGATCGGATACTCGAGGTCACGTAGCCAATGTGCGGTCGTGTGCCCTGCTGTGAGGATGAGGAAGCATTAAAGACAGTCTCTCGGACTGTCAATACAACGGAGCGTCCCGACCAACGGACATATGCTCCGAATGTAAAATATCTGAACCACAACATGCGGTCCCCTATGTTGTTGGGCGAGAGAGGGACCTCTCTCGCTCACAGCCCGGACGGACCTGGACAAGCCAGGAACCGGACTAACAGGCTTCCTCCGATCTGTCCTCAATCTGCCGTCACTGGGTGAGTACTAAAGTAATTAAAGTGCTCGCATCACCCAAATCTCCTTCCTAGACCGCAACGGACGAACCCGGCAGCCGAACCATTCGATGAATGTACGCTACACCGGGTGAGCTAGCGAATGTCACTCCGTAGGCGATAGACATATTCCATGAGCACTTATTGCCGCTAACTCTTCATTAACTATGACGACAGAGGCACACTTTTGAAAGACATCTCCATAACTCTTCGAACAAGAAACCAGAAATGCTTGGTTAGCAAGCATAAAATAACAAGAACTATCACTGAAGGTGATTAATACCCCCGCTTTGGGTTTTTAGAGGAATGCACTTCTGATCATGTAGGCGAAGGCCATAAGGAAATGTATACATAAAGATCATTTTTTGTTGTTGAAATTTGTATTTGCATGTGGCCTTCCACAGAACAGCACTGAATACTTAAAGAGCCCACACATATATGGTTTACATTTGGAAAAACACATTTACAATGTGCAACATGTATTCAAAATCGGTTCATTAATGTAGGAGGAGTTGCACACACAAGAATCCCATTTGAAAACCCATAATAAATCCAAGTTAAAGGGAGATAACCTGGTTAAAATTGTCGCAGATCAAAAATTTGGGAATATGCGTATGTTCACTTAGTTGTGATAATGTTTGAAAGGTTTCGTCAAAATTGATTGATAAATGTAGGAGGAGTTGCACGCACAAGAATTTCATGTAGAAACCCATAATAAATCTAAGTTAAAGGGAGATAACCTAGTTAAAATTGCGACAGCTCAAAAATTTTGGAATATGCGCATGTTTACTTAGTAGTGATGATGTCTGTAAACTTTCTTCCAAATTGATTGATAAATGTAGGAGGAGTTGCGCACACAAGAATTTCCTGCCGAAACCCATATTAAATCAAAGTTCAAGAGAGATAACCTGGTTAAAATTGTCGCAGATCAAAAAGTTTGGAATATGCACATGTTCACTTAGTAGAGATGATGTTTGAAAGGTTTCATCAAAATCGGTTCATTAATGTAGGAGGAGTTGCGCACACAAGAATTTGTTCGAACGGAAAGACATAATAAATCTAAGTCAAAGGGAGATAACCTGGTTAAAGTTGTCACAGATCAAAAATCTTGGAATATGCGCATGTTCACTTAGTAGTGATGATGTCTGAAAAGTTTTGTCCAAATTGATTGATAAATGTAGGAGGAGTTGCGCACACAAGAATTTCATGTAGAAACCCATATTAAATCAAAGTTCAAGAGAGATAACCTGGTTAAAATTGTCGCAGATTAAAAAGTTTTGAATATGCACATGTTCACTTTGTAGAGATGATGTTTGAAAGGTTTCATCAAAATCGGTTCATTAATGTAGGAGGAGTTGCGCACACAAGAATTTGTTCGGATGGAAAGACACAATAAATCTAAGTCAAAGGGAGAAAACCTGGTTAAAATTGTCGCAGATCAAAAATCTTGGAATATGCGCATGTTCACTTAGTAGTGATGATGTCTGAAAAGTTTTGTCCAAATTGATTGATAAATGTAGGAGGAGTTGCGCACACAAGAATTTCATGTCCGGAAAGACGTACGGACGGACGGACGGACGGACGGACGGATGGACGGACGTACGGACGTACGGACGTACAGGGCGATTCCTATATAGCCCCCACTTCTTCGAAGCGGGGGTATAATAATATATATAGCGTCGTTCAATAATTCGAAAGTTTGTGTGACATTATTGGACTATGCCGGAACTGAGGGACGATGTCCCTGAACCGAATCAAAAATTTCTAAGTCCACCGACGCTATCAGTTTCTTATCTGGCATCGCAGCATTCTGGTCCGATGAAAGAAGCTGTAGAAGACCAAGTCAGATGACATACACAACAGCATATGTTGTTCCGAAAGGGAAAGCTCGAAATCCTCCGAATCCCTTTCGGTATCCCGTCGGACCGGATGAAACTTTCGGACGTCCGTACCCGCTTCCGCGGAGCGTCCCGACCCAGCATCGTCGGATAAAATATATGCGACAGATTCAGTTGATGCTGGGATGCTGCGATAAACTGTGCTATTAAGGAAAGCACGTCCGTTCCCGAGGCCTGTGCAGTAGCGGTCTTACGATACATTGCCGCCGGAAGCTCCGTGTACGTTGACTCCCGCACACTTCCTATGCGAACGTCCGGAGTCTGCAGGCCTCGTGTCCCTGGCTACCGGATGGTGTGACCTGGTCGCCGAAAAATCCTAGATCGGCGAAGCTGGTAATATATCGGCGGTCACGCAGCCAAGGTGCGGTCGTGTGCGCTGACGAGAAGAGGAAGCCTTAACAGTCTCAGCGGACTGCCTATACAACGGAGCGTCCCGAGCGACGGACGTATGCTTCGCTTGCGACACATTTTGTACCACAACATCTGGGGCCAGATGTTGTTGAACGAGAGAGGGGCCTCTCTCGCTTGCCGTCCGGATGGACCGGAACGAGCTATGAACCGGACTAAAAGGCTTCCTGCGTCCTCGCTCCGATCCGCCGTCACTGGATGTGCATTAGGTTAATTTATAGTGCTCGCATCACCCCAAAATTCCTTCTAGACCGCAACGGACGAACCCGGCTGCCGAACCATTCGGTGAATGGACGCTACACCGGGCGAGCTAGCGGACGTCAAAGGCCGTCGAACCTACTAGGGTCCTCTTAGGCAATTGGCGTATTTACATGAGCACTTTTCCGCTAGCCCTTCAATAATTGTGACGACGGAGGCACACTGTTGGAAGACATCACAGATACATCACCCTAATCTTGATCCTCTGAAATAGAAATTGATAAAGTAGAGTGATCCTGTGGGGAAAGGACCGGAGTGTCCAAATCCCCAACAACATACCGTGACATACGCTTCCCATATTGTCATCGAAATCATACGATACAGAACAGGAGTTAATGCGAGTACACTGACCACATATAGAATGATAATAAAGTCAGAGGAAGACTTCCTCTTAAAACAATTGATCAATATCCTTTCAATGTGAAAAGAAAACAAGTCCTGGTACTCGCACTAACCCCTGGCAATCAAAATACATAATAATAATATGATCCATTAATATAGAAAAAATAATTGAAATCAAAATATTTTGAAAAAATATTTTTTCAGAACAGCCCAAGTTTCTGAAAAGTAACGTTGAGCCCCAATGGATCCCAAGCCTAAGTGTGGACAAAAATTTTAAAAATATTTTAAACAATTTATTCAACACTTACGAACAATAATAATGTATCTAGTTATGATTAAAATAACATCAAGATATTATTTTTTAGAAATCCCCCCCTCACACAGAGGGCTGTTGTAAATGTAAACAATGAGTGTAAAAACACTAAAATAAGACTCCAGGCACCCAGGCCCGAAATCAGTTACCAAAAATACACTATCTGATGCAAAACAGAGACTTCCAGGGAAGAAACTGCAGAACATCAGATGGTAGATGCAGAACACAACGCCTAACCACCCGTAGGTGAAGACGTAAACATGGGGAAAGAACAGAATTCATTCTGTTATTCAGCTAAAACTCCCAAGAAAATTTAGTAATAATAATTACAAAAACTATGCCAAAAGCATGGGAGAATAGCAAGGGGGAACTTAAAGGACAGGGAGAGAGGAAAACACTTAAAAAACAGTGTAACTAAATAATCAGAATGACAACAAAATGGCTGCTGCCTTGAAAATAGGTAACTTAACATAATTTCATTAAAAAATTTTAAGTTACAGCCCTGATAATATTCTGTCACACATTCTTTTCCTCTCCTTCTCTATCCTCCTTAGAATCACCATTTCACTAATATTTATGTGTCTGGCATCATTTAAACTGAGATTTATAAGCACAAAGATCAGTCAGATGTTAACTGATGAAGGGCCAAACTTAGAATGATTAATGGCGTCAATTTCGGAACGTCCTTGACACTGCGCATGCGCAGTAGGGGCGAAGTGTGGAGGGCCTTTCAGGACATGTTTTCTTTAGTTTTAGATGCAAATTTTGGGGATTGGGGGGCAAAATTTGTGTTTGGCCCTATATTTTAAGAGTTAGCACCAGCTATGTCTGGGTCATTGGTACAGTATAAAAATACAGATTTCTGCATCGTCGGTACAAAATGGTGGCTGGCTGCCATCTTGAATTTCGGACCGAACCGAAAAACACTCGTTCTCGTTCCACGGTCATAACAAAGGTACCCAAGAAGTTTCGTAAAGATCGGTTTATAAACACGGCCTCTAGCCCGAGCTGTATTGAATTGTTGACCGACAGAAGGCCAGAAGGACGACTGGCCATGGCATAAACTCAAATTTGGCTTTGCCAAAGTTGAGCTAAAAACCAAGCATGACCAGTTTTTTGACCCGGCACGACTCATTACGCTCTAGTGTTAGTCATCTAGAATAGTATAAAACTGTTGGGCTCCATCATGTATGACCAACTCCATAATGCCACTAAAGGACGCAGAGGGACGTGATGAACATGGCACTAATGCAAGGAATACACCCGCCGATATAGCGTCAACATATCACATGAAATGAAGACAGTACACCATGGCCCCAAAAAGTTAAAAAATTTATAGTAATTTATATATTTTTTATACTTACCAATGACCCAGACATAGCTGGTGCTAACTCTTAAAATATAGGGCCAAACACAAATTTTGCCCCCCAATCCCCAAAATTTGCATCTAAAACCAAAGAAAACATGTCCTGAAAGGCCCTCCACACTTCGCCTCTACTGCGCATGCACAGTGTCAAGGACGTTCCGAAATTGGCGCCATTAATCATTCTAATAACCAGTGCCTGGTAAGCGCTATGTACTCAGCGGGGAGGCAAGAGTTCCCAACTCCTGGGAGGGCCATCCCCATCTGGGTCATTGGTAAGTATAAAAAATATAGAAATTACTATAAATTTTTTAACATTTTTATACTGTACCAATGACCCAGACATAGCTGAATAGTAAAATGGCTGGAGGGCCAAGGACATAGAGCAAAATGGAATACGCTCAATAATATAAAACAGAGTCATCCCCTGTAGGGAAAAAGAAGTAATAGGCCTTACATGTATCTTTCTTATTTATGATAAATTAGAAAGATACAACACCTTCCAAAATTGAGCTTCATACATCCATGTACTCTATTAATATCCAATATAATCCTTATACTAATAATTTTTAAAGTAAGCCAATAAATAAAGTAAGTCTAGAGAATAGAGACTCCTATACTCCTAAAAGTGTCTGAGGATTGCATAATCATGTCCGTTGACATATGCAATAATCAAAAGCTATACTTTAAAAACTAAGACTTGAATGAATTTTAAAAACCTAAACTTCTCACTAAACAACCATCCCAATAACAGCTCAGAATTACTAACTCCGGAGGAGGTATCCCCTTGTTTTCATAGTAAAACAGGTGACCCAAGGGAACACCCTCCCCCCCCCCCCCCCTTTTTTCTTGCACTGGGTCAAATAGCCCAGAGCGAAGAGGGCAGCAGAACGGAGACACTGCCGAAACAGACAGCCTACCTAGCTATAGTAGCAACTGTTAAGTGAATGACATTCTGAGCAGTAGATAATAGACCTAACAATAGAGGCCTCCAGAAATAGACTCGATATTTCTGAGATAAAAATTCATGAATGTGGATGGCTGAGCGCAATGAGCAGCCTTCAAAAATCTATAATAGCGACACTATTAATGTAAGCCCAAGATGTAGAAGAACTCTTACTTCATGAGCCGAAATCTTAAGCACAACTGCTAAGTCAATGATATACCATAAGCAGTACCGATAGTTAATAGAATCCATTAACAATAGAATGGAGCGTAACGTCCTTCTACTAGGCATCAAAGACAGAAGAAGCTTACGCCCATAGTAATAAACAGATATCTGTTTATAAATACATAAACTCTACCCGGAAAGAGTAAAGGCCTATGCCCGTACGAAGACGGAAGGACCTTAATAACAATAGGTTCCGGATATTAGGAGCCTAACTCTTATGCAAAAATCCAACCTAAATAGTAACGGAATAGTGATTCCGAAACTACGAAAGTGAAAATCATCCATCGATAGTGCATGAAACTCACTGACTCTACAGTAAAAGAGAAACCAACAGAATTACTGTCTAAAAGGTCAGAATTTGAAAACTACTGTTTCCAGAGGCTCAAATGATTACTTAGCTAAATAAGAACCGAAGTTAAAATCCATATAGGAATTTAATCTAAAGATTCTAAGTCTATTTATCAAAAAGTAACTAACTGACTTAGATAAAGAGACATAAGACTCAATTGTAACTATCCTAGAGTGCATAGGTATGAGGTAACATAAACCTATAACCTTAATAAAAACAGGCTGCAGTAGATCTTGTGATACAAGTATACTAAAAAATTCCAATGAGTAGTATGGAGGGATCAACAATATGAACATAATGATCCCTACACCAACGACGGAAGAGCCTCCACTTTAGCCGCATAGAATAGCGAAGAAGAGGATCTCCTATAGTAAGAAATCGCGTCCAAAGCTCGTCCAGTACAATGCTTACAATGCAATATGGACCACACAACGGAATACATGAAGGTTGCGACCTTGCAGGTTGTGATAAAGATGACACGATTTACTCAGTGAAAAAAGATCCTCACATTGAGGAAGATTTCACGTTAAGACCCACAGTAGACAAGAGAGTAAATTACCCAGGATCTCTGTGAAGATAGAGATGCTATCAACAGAAATGTATTGTGGTTGTTTGTCTTAGCAATACCTGCTGAAACAACAGCGCCGGAGGATACGCGTATCCTATCATGCCGTCCTATAGATCAATAGAGCGTTAACAACATTAGCTCAGAGATCTGGACAAGCCAACACATACGTCTGCAATTGATTAGCAAGCTGTGTCGTAAATAAATCATCATTGGGCGCTCCCATAGATAGCAAATCTGATTGAATACTTGTTTGTTGAGAGTCCATTCTGACAGCAACAAGCGACCCCTAAGCGAACGGGAGTCGGGTAAAACAATCAGACGACCCGGAATATGACGGACCAAAACAGAACTTGGTGTACTATAACCAACAGACGGATTCTTTCCATTAAATTGAATAACGGAAACGAAAGAGTGCCTCCCTGGTTCCGGAGATACGCCACTACTGTCGAATTAACGGACAGGATTTGGGCATGCGTTCCTGAATAATGTTCATGCAAAGACATAAAGCAAGCCTAAAAAACATTATTCCACGGAAGAAAATTGGTTGCTAAGAGACTGCGGAACCCAAAGACCCTGGCACTTCGAATCCGTTGGGATCAGTATTATATCCCAATCTGTTTGACTGGCAACCGTCATAACAGCAACACTCGGGTCCGGCAACTGCGGTGGCACTCTCTGAGTCAACCACCGAATGTTTGCCCCAGTCTGAATCTCTTGTAACACTAGATAGACAAGAGAACGTGTAAATCGAGCAATTCATGGATTGCCGAAAAGTTGCCGTCGAAGAGAAGCTCCTCCGAGAACGAAGCGACTCTGAGAGAGTTCTTAACCTTACTATCCACGCGTGTGGATGTAGCTAGGGCTGCGTCACGTCTAACCAACTCCAATCAGCCACTGAAGGGCGGAGTTATACGTGAACAAACTACTGCCCTCAAAAGAAATTACATTGAGAATAATATCCCGTAAATCTTTTCTTGAAGACGTAATGATAACGCCTCAGTTAGGCGGATTATGTTAAGTCTACTATACATCATGTCGTTTCCAACATTGAAGTTGGAAAAGACATAAACGGCAAAAAAGAATACTTCCAGTCTTTAACCACACCGTCTAGACGCATATGAACTCTCGGTATGCCCTGCTCTGCCAAAATAAACTATTCGTATAAATGATAAAACGGCAGAAATGAGCAACGCGGACAAGAAACTAAACTATCATGCTTGGTAGCAGGCTTGTATGCATATATAGCGTCGAAAAATAAAACACATGTTGTAATGACATTATTGGACTGCGTCGGTAAGTCAGGGACAATGTCCCTGAACCGATCGAAAAATCCGAGTCCAATGATGCTATAAGTCTCTTATCCAAGATCGCAGCAATGAAGTCCGAAATAACAATCACTGGAAGATAATGCCAGAAGATATGAAAGGCAGCTTCCGATACTACTAAAGGGAAAACTCGAAATCTTTCGAATCCCTTTCGCCATCCTGTCGGACCCTATAAAGCGTTCGGTCGTCCGTACCTGATGCAACCGCAGACCGCACCGACCCAGCGCCGTCGGATAATTCCTGATTCGAACAAGAAACTGTCAATTGCTGGGATGCTGCGAAACAACTGTGCTAACTCGGATAGCACGTCCGTCACTGAGGCCTGAGGAGAAGCGGTCCTACAGTGCATTTCCGCTGGAAGCTCCGTGATCGTTACCCCGTGCATACTACCAATATGCGAGCGAACGGAGTGTATAGGCCTCGTGTCCCTTGGCTACCGGATGGCGCGACCTATTCGCCGTGGAATCACTGAATGATGAAACTGATCGGATACTCGAGGTCACGTAGCCAATGTGCGGTCGTGTGCCCTGCTGTGAGGATGAGGAAGCATTAAGGACAGTCTCTCGGACTGTCAATATAACGGAGCGTCCCGACCGACAGACATATGCTCCGAATGTAAAATATCTGAACCACAACATGCGGTCCCCTATGTTGTTGGACGAGAGAGGGACCTCTCTCGCTCACAGCCCGGACGGACCTGGACAAGCCAGGAACCGGACTAACAGGCTTCCTCCGATCTGTCCTCAATCTGCCGTCACTGGGTGAGTACTAAAGTAATTAAAGTGCTCGCATCACCCAAATCTCCTTCCTAGACCGCAACGGACGAACCCGGCAGCCGAACCATTCGATGAATGTACTCTACACCGGGTGAGCTAGCGAATGTCACTCCGTAGGCGATAGACATATTCCATGAGCACTTATTGCCGCTAGCTCTTCATTAACTATGACGACAGAGGCACACTTTTGAAAGACATCTCCGTAACTTTGCGAACAAGAAACCAGAAATGCTTGGTTATAGCAAGCATATAATAATAATATATATAGCGTCATTCAATAATTCTAAAGTTTGTGTGACATTATTGGACTATGTCGGAACTGAGGGACGATGTCCCTGAACCGAACCAAAAATTTCTAAGTCCACCGACGCTATCAGTTTCTTATGCGGCATCGCAGCATTCTGGTCTGACGAAAGAAGCTGTAGAAGACCAAGTCAGATGACATACACAACAGCATATGTTGTTCCGAAAGGGAAAGCTCGAAATCCTCCAAATCCCTTTCGGTATCCCGTAGGACCGGATGAAATTTTCGGACGTCCGTACCCGCTACCACGGAGCGTCCCGACCCAGCATCGTCGGATAAAAAATATGCGACAGATTCAGTTGATGCTGGGATGCTGCGATAAACTGTGCTATTTAGGAAAGCACATCCGTTCCCGAGGCCTGTGCAGGAGCAGTCTTACGTTGCATTGCCGCCGGAAGCTCCGTGTACGTTGACTCCCGCACACTTCCTATGCGAACGTCCGGAGTCTGCAGGCCTCGTGTCCCTGGCTACCGGATGGTGTGACCTGGTCGCCGATGATTCCCTGACTGGCGAAGCTGACTGGATATCCGTGGTCACGTAGCCAAGAGCGGTCGTGTGCGCAACTATGAGAATGAGGAAGCCTTATTGACAGTCTACTCCGGACTGACTATATGTCGGAGCGTCCCGAGCGACGGACGTATGCTCCGAATGCGAAACATTTGTACCACAACATCTGGGGCCAGATGTTGTTGAACGAGAGAGGGGCCTCTCTCGCTTGCCGTCCGGATGGACCGGAACGAGCTATGAACCGGACTAAAAGGCTTCCTCCGTTCTCCCTCCGATCCGCCGTCACTGGGTGTGCATTAGGTTGATTTATAGTGCTCGCATCACCCCAAAATTCCTTCTAGACCGCAACGGACGAACCCGGCTGCCGAACCATTCGGTGAATGGACGCTACACCGGGCGAGCTAGCGGACGTCAAAGGCCGTCGAACCTACTAGGGTCCTCTTAGGCAATTGGCGTATTTACATGAGCACTTTTCTGCTAGCCCTTCATTAATTGTGACGACGGAGGCACAATGTTGGAAGACATCACAGATACATCACCCTAATCTTGATCGTCTGAAATAGAAATTGATAAAGTAGAGTGACCCTGCGGGGAAAGGACCGTAGTGTCCAAATCCCCAATAACATACCGTGACATACGCTTCCCAAATTGTCATCGAAATCATACGATACAGAACAGGAGTTAATGCGAGTACACTGACCACATATAGAATGATTATAAAGTCAGAGGAAGACTTCCTCTTATTACAATCGAACAATATCCTTTCAATGTGAAAAGAAAACAAGTCCTGGTACTCGCACTAACCCCTGGCAATCAAAATACACAATAATAATATGATCCATTAATATAGAAAAAATAATTGAAATCAAAATATTTTGAAAAAATATTTTTTCAGAACAGCCCAAGTTTCTGAAAAGTAACGTTGAGCCCCAATGGATCCCAAGCCAAAGTGTGGACAAAAATTTTAAAAATATTTTAAACAATTTATTCAACACTTACGAACAATAATAATGTATCTAGTTATGATTAAAATAACATGAAGATATTATTTTCCAGAAATCCCCCCCTCACACAGAGGGCTGTTGTAAATGTAAACAATGAGTGTAAAAACACTAAAATAAGACTCCAGGCACCCAGGCCCGAAATCAGTTACCAAAAATACACTATCTGATGCAAAACAGAGACTTCCAGGGAAGACACTGCAGAACATCAGATGGTAGATGCAGAACACAACGCCTAAACACCCGTAGGTGAAGACGTAAACATGGGGAAAAGAACAGAATTCATTCTGTTATTCAGCTAAAACTCCCAAGAAAATTTAGTAATAATAATTACAAAAACTATGCCAAAAGCATGGGAGAATAGCAAGGGCGGACTTAAAGGACAGGGAGAGAGGAAAACACTTAAAAAACAGTGTAACTAAATAATCAGAATGACAACAAATTGGCTGCTGCCTCGAAAATAGGTAACTTAACATAATTTCATTAAAAAATTTTAAGTTACAGCCCTGATAATATTCTGTCACACATTTTTTCCTCTCCTCCTTCTCTATCCTCCTTAGAATCACCATTTCACTAATATTTATGTGTCTGGCATCATTTAAACTGAGATTTACAAGCACAAAGATCAGTCAGATGTTAACTGATGAAGGGCCAAACTTAGAATGATTAATGGCGCCAATTTCGGAACGTCCTTGACACTGCGCATGCGCAGTAGAGGCGAAGTGTGGAGGGCCTTTCAGGACATGTTTTCTTTGGTTTTAGATGCAAATTTTGGGGATTGGGGGGCAAAATTTGTGTTTGGCCCTATATTTTAAGAGTTAGCACCAGCTATGTCTGGGTCATTGGTACAGCATAAAAATATACACCATATAGACATAACATCCATAATCATCCGAGTGAAAATATAATCCATTACAATAGATTGGGCTTAAAATGAAGCGGGCAACGAATGAAAGTGTCAATGACACTGTAGCTTAACTTGTGTGTTGTGTTTGATGAAAAGGATAATGTTCAATGTTTATGAAAGGATTATGAAATAAGACAAGAATTGTGATAATTGGGAATATGTTCATTTCTGTTCCCTGTGTGCTATGTTTATGATAAAAATAATATGAGGTGTACACTGTACTAAAGAACTGAGGAGTGGGTTAATATCACCTCACAGTTAATGTATGTGGCCCTCACAGTTAACGTATATCAACAAAAGTTACCAAGTTACAGTGAAATTATTCCAAAACGAGTCATCCTATCAAGTTACATTAAAATCCCCTCATAAATATGGCCTGTACAACTGTGCTAAAGGTTTTCGGGCTTTGGGCCCCTGTAGCCGTCAGTTTCCCAATTGCGTCCAAAGGGGACGTTCTCATCTAGACATTATTTGAAGTCAATCTACCAAGTTACAATGAAATCCCTTAATAAATATGACCTGTAGACTGTGCTAAAGGTTTTTGGGCTTTGGGCTCTGGCAGCCATCATGGTTGAATGATCGCAACCAAAAGGGGACATTCTCATCTGGACACTATTTGGAGTCATCCTACCAAGCTACAATGAAATCCCTTAAGCTACAATGAAATCCCTTCATAATTATGACCTGTAGACTGTTCTAAAGGTTTTTGGGCTTTGGGCCCCTGAAGCCGTCACAGTTGCCCAATCATGTCCAAAAGGGGACGTTCTCATCTAGACATTATATGAAGTCAACCTACCAAGTTACAATGAAATCCCTTCATAAATATGACCTGAAGACTGTGCTAAAGGTTTTCGGGCTTCGGGCTCGGGCAGCCATCATGGTTTATGATCGCAACCAAAGGGGACAATCTCATCTGGGCATCATCTGGAGTGATCCTACGAAGTTACAATGAAATCCCTTCATAAATATGACCTGTAGACTGTGCTCAAGGTTTTTGGGCTTCGGGCACTTGTAGCCATCACAGCTGACCAATCACAACCAAAAGGGGATGTCATCATCTAGGCATTATATGGAGTCAACCTAATAGGTTACAATGAAATCCTTCCATAAATATGACCTTTTACCTATACTAAAGGTTTTTGGGCTCGGGCACCCATCAAGGCTGAATGATCGCGATCAAAATGGGATGTTCTCATCTAGACATTATTTGGAGTCATCCTACCAAGTTACAATGAAATCCCTTCATAAATGTGACCTGTAGACAGTGCAAAAGGTTTTTGGGCTTCGGGCACCTTTAGCCGTCAAAGTTGCCCAATCATGTCCAAAAGGGGACATTCTCATCTAGACATTATATGAAGTTAACCTACCAAGTTACAATGAAATCCCTTCATAAATATGACCTGTAGACTGTGCTAAAGGTTTTCGGGCTTTGGGCTCGGGCAGCCATCATGGTTGAATGATCGCAACCAAAGGGGACAATCTCATCTGGGCATCATCTGGAGTGATCCTGCGAAGTTACAATGAAATCCCTTCATAAATATGACCTGTAGACTGTGCTCAAGGTTTTCGGGCTTCGGGCACCTGTAGCCATCGCAGATGACCAATCACGACCAAACAGGGATGTCATCATCTAGGCATTATATGGAGTCAACCTAACAGGTTACAATGAAATCCTTCTATAAATATAACCTTTAGCCTATGCTAAAGGTTTTTGGGCTCGGGCACCCATCAAGGCTGAATGATCACAGCCAAAATGGGACGTTCTCATCTAGACATTATTTGGAGTCATCCTACCAAGTTACAATGAAATCCCATCATAAATATGACCTGTAGACTGCGCTAAAGGTTTTTGGGCTTCGGGCACCTTTAGCCGTCACAGTAGCCCAATCATGTCCAAAAGGGGACGTTCTCATCTAGACATTATATGAAGTCAACCTACCAAGTTACAATGAAATCCCTTCATAAATATGACCTGTAGACTGTGCTTAAGGTTTTCGGGCTTCGGGCTCGGGCTGCCATCATGGTTGAATGATCGCAACCAAAGGGGACAATCTTATCTGGGCATCATCTGGAGTGATCCTGCGAAGTTACAATGAAATCCCTTCATAAATATGACCTGTAGACTGTGCTCAAGGTTTTCGGGCTTCGGGCACCTGTAGCCATCACAGTTGACCAATCACGACCAAAAGGGGATGTCATCATCTAGGCATTATATGGAGTCAACCTTACAGGTTACAATGAAATCCTTCCATAAATATTACCTTTTGCCTATGCTAAAGATTTTTGGGCTCAGGCACCCATCAAGGCTGAATGATCGCGATCAAAATGGGATATTCTCATCTAGACATTATTTGGAGTCATCCTACCAAGTTACAATGAAATCCCCTCATGAATATGACCTGAACACTGTGCTAAAGGTTTTCGGGCTTTGGGCACCTTTAGCCGTCACAGTAGCCCAATCACGTCCAAAAGGAGACATTCTCATCTAGACATTATATGAAGTTAACCTACCAAGTTACAATGAAATCCCTTCATAAATATGACCTGTAGACTGTGCTAAAGGTTTTCGGGCTTTGGGCTCGGGCAGCCATCATGGTTGAATGATCGCAACCAAAGGGGACAATCTCATCTGGGCATCATCTGGAGTGATCCTGCGAAGTTACAATGAAATCCCTTCATAAATATGACCTGTAGACTGTGCTCAAGGTTTTCGGGCTTCGGGCACCTGTAGCCATCACAGATGACCAATCACGACCAAAAGGGGATGTCATCATCTGTGCATTATATGGAGTCAACCTAACAGGTTACAATGAAATCCTTCTATAAATATAACCTTTAGCCTATGCTAAAGGTTTTTGGGCTCGGGCACCCATCAAGGCTGAATGATCACAGCCAAAATGGGACGTTCTCATCTACATATTATTTGGAGTCATTCTACCAAGTTACAATGAAATCCCTTCATAAATATGACCTGTAGACAGTGCAAAAGGTTTTCAGGCTTCGGGCACCTTTAGCCGTCAAAGTTGCCCAATCATGTCCAAAAGAGTACGTTCTCATCTAGACATTATATGAAGTCAACCTACCAAGTTACAATGAAATCCCTTCATAAATATGACCTGTAGACTGTGCTTAAGGTTTTCGGGCTTCGGACTCAGGCAGCCATCATGGTTGAATGATCGCAACCAAAGGGGACAATCTCATCTGGGCATCATCTGGAGTGATCCTGCGAAGTTACAATGAAATCCCTTCATAAATATGACCTGTAGACTGTGCTCAAGGTTTTCGGGCTTCGGGCACCTGTAGCCATCACAGTTGACCAATCACGACCAAAAGGAGATGTCATCATCTAGGCATTATATGGAGTCAACTTTACAGGTTACAATGAAATCCTTCTATAAATATAACCTTTTGCCTTTGCTAAAGGTTTTTGGGCTCGGGCACCCATCAAGGCTGAATGATCATGGCCGAAATGGGACGTTCTCGTCTAGACATTATTTGGAGTCATGCTACCAAGTTACAATGAAATCCCATCATAAATATGACCTGTAGACTGTGCTCAAGGTTTTCGGGCTTCGGGCACCTGTAGCCATCACAGATGACCAATCACGACCAAAAGGGGATGTCATCATCTGTGCATTATATGGAGTCAACCTAACAGGTTACAATGAAATCCTTCTATAAATATAACCTTTTGCCTTTGCTAAAGGTTTTTGGGCTCGGGCACCCATCAAGGCTGAATGATCATGGCCGAAATGGGACGTTCTCGTCTAGACATTATTTGGAGTCATGCTACCAAGTTACAATGAAATCCCATCATAAATATGACCTGTAGACTGTGCTAAAGGTTTTTGGGCTTCGGGCACCTTTAGCCGTCACAGTAGCCCAATCATGTCCAAAAGGGGATGTTCTCATCTAGACATTATATGAAGTTAACCTACCAAGTTACAATGAAATCCCTTCCTAAATATGACCTGTAGACTGTGCTAAAGGTTTTCGGGCTTCGGGCTCGGGCAGCCATCATGGCTGAATGATTGCAACCATAGGGAACAATCTCATCTGGGCATCATCTGGAGTGATCCTGCGAAGTTACAATGAAATCCCTTCATAAATATGACCTGTAGACTGTGCTCAAGGTTTTCGGGCTTTGGGCACTAGTAGCCATCACAACTGACCAATCACGACCAAAAGGGGATGTCATCATCTGGGCATTACATGGAGTCAACCTAACAGGTTACAATGAAATCCTTCCATAAATATGACCTTTTGCCTATGCTAAAGGTTTTTGGGCTCGGGCACCCATCAAGGCTGCATGATTGCGATCAAAATGGGACGTTCTCATCTAGACATTATTTGGAGTCATCCTACCAAGTTACAATGAAATCCCTTCATAAATATGACCTCTAGACTGTGCTAAAGGTTTTCGGGCTTTGGGCCCCTGTAGCCGTCACAGTTGCCCAATCATGCCCAAAAGGGGACTTTCTCATCTAGACATTGTATGAAGTCAACCCACAAAGTTACAATGAAATTCCTCAATAAATATGACCTGTAAACTGTGGTAAAGGTTTTTGGCTTTTGGGCTCGGCAGTCGTCACGGTTGGCAGATCATGCCCAAATGGGGAAATTCTCATCTAGACATCATAAGGAGTCATCCTACCAAGTTACAATGAAATCCCTCCACATTAAACATGACCTGCAGACTGTGCTAAAAGTTTTTGGGTTTCGGGCTTGGGCAGCCATCACGGTTGATGCCCAAAAGGGGACGTTCTCATCTAGGCATTATACAGAGGCATCGTACCAAGTTACAATGAAATCCCTTCATAAATACGACCTGTAGACTGTGCTAATGGTTTTCGGGTTTTGGGCTCGGGCAGCCATACCGGTTGCCCGATCGCAACCAAAAGGGTACGTTCCCATCTAGACATGACCCCAAACCTGCATATGAAATTTTGTGACGATCAGACAAGAACTGCAGGGTGTAGCCCATGCTAACGGAAAATGTGAACAGACGTCACAGACTAACAGACTCACAGACTAACAGACTTCCGCACGCGTGATGGCAATAGCTTATCTTGACTATGTCAAGTTAAGCTAAAAACTAAGTTCTGGCACCCGATCATAAAAACCTAAATGAACTCCTTGTGCCTAGTTCTGATTATTGCAGGAAACATATTCCTGAAAAAGGAACTGACTACAGGCATCTGAAAGAATGCTCATTATTTCTCACTATGTTAATATGGGTCAGCAATAGGGCTAAAAGCCTCAGACAACTAACACAAAACCAGAGGCTCAAGTGAGCCTGAAATGCTCACCTAGCTCATATTTTCAAAACAGATGAGTGTATCAGTAAGTGATCAGCAGCAAGAGCAATTTTTTGATTGGGTATGACACAACCAAAGGCAACTTTTTTGGCCACTCATTTCTGCTGGTCCTAGGAAAGCATTCTAGCAAGCTCTGTTCTGTGAAGTATTAAAAAACAACAACCGAACAAATTTTTGTTTTGCTTTAAACTACTGTGGTTCTCTCGAGCCACGCCACCCCCCCCCCCCCCCCCCCCCCACAATTTTTTTTTTTTTTTTTTTTTTTTAAAACAAGCGAATCGATTTGAACAAACTTGAATTTGACACCCCTAGAGATGTTACATACCAAATATGAAAGGATTCACACTGGTGGATCTGAAAAAGAAGAATTTTCAAGAAATTTTCTCATATTGCTCTAAATTAAACTTTGGGCTTCAATAAAAAGCCCAAATATTAACCCAGGGACCTGATTTGAACAACCTTCAATCTACCCCTCCCAGAGGTGTTCTACACCAAATATCAAAAGAATCTGACTGCTGGATCTGAAGGAGGTTATTTTAAACGATAATTCCCCATATTGCACTAAGTAAATATTTGGGCTCCCTTGGGGAACCCAAATATTAACCCAGGAACTCGATTTGAACAAATTTGAACCTTACACCTCTAGAGATGTCACATACTAAATATGAAAGGATTCTCACTATTAGGTCTGAAAAAGAAGATTTTTTGAGAAATTTTCTCATATTGCACTAAGTTAAAATTTGGGCCCCAAATAAAGAGCCCAAATTATTCATTTAGGGATCCCATTTGAACAAATTTGAATCTACCTCTAACCCCCCCCCCCACTCTCCCCCCCCCCCCCCCCCCACCCCCACCTCCAGAGATGCTGCATACCAAATATCAAAAGAACCTGACTCGTGGATCTGAAGAAGATTTTTAATATTCAGCTCCAACCGGAAGTCCAAATATTAATATTAACCTAGGGACTCGATTTGAACAAATTCAAATCTTACACCTCTAGAGATGTCACATACCAAATATGAAAGGATTCTCACAAGTGGGTCTAAAAAAAGAAGATTTTTAAGAAATTTTCTCATATTGCACCAAGTTAAAATTTGAGCTCCAAGAGCCCAAATATTCATCCAGGGATCCCATTTGAACAAACCTGAATCTAACCACCCTAGAGATGCTGCATACCAAATATCAAAAGAATCTGACTGGTGGATCTGAAGAAGAAGATTTTTAAAGATTATTCCCCATATTGCACCAAGTTAATATACAGGCTTCCATAGGAAGCCCAAATATTAACCTAGGGACTCAATTTGAACAAACTTCAATCTGACCCCTGTAGAGAAGTTGTATACCAAGTATCAAAAGAATCTGATTGTTTGATCTGAAGAAGAAGACTTTTAAAGCTCATTCCCCATAGCACCGTAAGTTAATTATTTGGGCTCCTCTGTTGAGCCCAAATATGAAACAAGGGGGTCGATTTGAACACACTTGTATTCGACTAGACTAGGCTACCATAGCAAGCCTAAATATTAACCTATGGATCCGATTTGAACAAACTTGAATCTGACCCCCCTAGAGATGTTGTATACCAAATAGGAAAGCATTCTGACTAGTGGATCTGAAGATTTTTGAAGAAATTTCCTCATATTGTATTAAGTTAAATTTCATGTTCCCTTATGGAGCCCAAATATTAACCCAGGCACTCGAATTGAACAAACTTGAGTCTGATCCCTCTAGAGGTGTTGTATACCAAATATGAAAGCATTCTGACTGGTGAATCTGAAGAAGATTTTTAAAGAAATTTCCTCATATCGCACTAAGTAAAAATTTGGGCTACCATAGTGAGCCCAAATATATACCTAGGGATCTGATTTGAACAAACTTGAATCTGCCCCCCCCCCCCCCTCCAGAGATGTTGCATACCAGATATGAAAGCATTCTAACTGGTGGATCTGAAGAAGATTTTTAAAAATGATCCTCCATATTGAACAAAGTTAAAATTTGGGCTTCTGTAGGAAGCCCAAATATTAACCTAGGGACTTGGTTTGAACAATCTTGAATCTGACCCTCATAACAACACTTTTTTCCGTGTGGTTTGGGAAATATGGGTGTTTGAAAATATTTCTATTTTTAGCTCCCAGAGTTCCCATGGGGACGTGGGAATTTTTTTTTTGCATGAGTCAAGTACTTATGACCCAATAACACCACATACCAAATTTGGTGCAAACTGGACCATCGGTTCAGAAAACAGAAATTTTGAGCAGGCCAAAAATCTTACCCCTCACATTACAAAGCCAAATATTGCTGCATGAACTTCGTTTGAACAAACTTGATTCCACACCTCAAAAGGAAGCTCCATAGCAAATATCAAGTCATTGTACACACTGGTTTATGAGAAGAAGATTTTAAAAATATTTTGGAGCATTTTTCCCCACTCCCTCCCTATGGGGCTGGGCATGTTGAGTTGAACAAAAATGCAATGCCCCTTTGGGACCATCACTCACATAAACTTTCACTTGAATTGGCCCAGTGGCTTTGGAGAAGACCAAAACATGGTGCTGACAGACGACGGATGACGGGCGATGAGATTAGCTCAGCTTAAGATGAGCTAAAAACAATAGCTGTTCTTAACTGAACATTGAATTAATATGTATCCAAAACATTGAGCACACACCAACGTCAAGAGGAAAAACTGGAAACTAACAAACAACAGGCACAACAGAGGCCCAAAGTCAGTAACCGATCAACAACCACCTAATGCAAAGCTAGATCTTCACAGGAAGAAAAAACAATGCATTTGGTAGAAGATGCAAAAATACAAAAGGTCCTGAACAGAAAACGAAGATGTAAACACAGGGGATAAACGGAATACCCATTCCGTAAAACAAGTTAAACTCCCAAGAATTTTAATAAAAAATTCTCACTAAAAAAGGCGAAAGAGCTTGTGAGTATAACAGGAGGGTTCAGGAGAAGGAAGGGAAGTAATACTAACAAAACAACCATGGAGTCTAGTAATTATGACGACGTCCAGAAGCATATCCCGAAAATGGGAAACATGAATAATTTGACATAAAAAATATAAAGTTACAGCCCTGAACATCCAAAACCACCATTATTCACTTCCAACATCCCACTACACTGTTGAATTAACTTGATTGTGTGTTGTGTTTGATGAAAAGGATAATGTCCAATGTTTATGAAAGGATTATGAAATATGACAAGAATTGTGATAATTGAGAAAATGTTAATTTCTGTTCCCTGTATTCTATAGTTTCAATAAATATAATTTGAGGTGTAGACTGTACTAAAGAAGTCAGGGGTGGGTTAATGTGGCTCTCACAGTTAATGTATGTCAACCAAAGTTACCAAGTTACAGTGAAATTATTCCAAAATGAGTCATCCTATCAAGTTACAATGAAATCCCTTCATAAATATGGTCTGAAGACTGTGCTAAAGGTTTTTGGGCTTCGGGCCGGTGTTGCCATCATGGTTGACCCATCCCAACCAAAAGGGGACATCCTCATCTAGACATTATACTGAGTCATCCTACAGAGTTACAATGAAATCCCTTCATAAATATGTACCTGTAGTCTGTGCTAAAGGTTTTGGGGCTCGGGCAGCCATCATGGCTGAATGATCATGACCAAAAGGGGACGTTCTCATCTAGACATTACCTGGCGTCATCCTACCAGGTTACAATGAAATCCCTTCATAAATATGACCTGTAGACTGTGCTAAAGGTTTTTGGATTTTGGGCTCGGGCAGCCATCACAGTTTACCGATCCCAACCAAAAGGGGACATTCTCATCTAGACATGGCCTCAAACCTGCATTTGAAATTTCGTGACGATTGGACAAGAACTACGGGGTGTAGCCTGTGCTAAAGAAAAATGTGAACAGACTCACAGACATCCGCACTCGTGATGGCAATAGCTTATCTTGACTTTGTCAAGTAAAGCTAAAAATGAGAATTTATTGCACAGATGTCTGTTCAAATGGTTACTGACTTGGGCCAAACAAAAGAATGATGCTTTGCATCAATTCCGGTCTCTTCCTGGGTGCTGCACATGCGCAGTACTAAAAGTATGGAGGGCCAGATAGGACTTTCAAATTTCGGTATGGTATGCAAATTTTGAGAATGGGGGTTCAAAATTTGCATTTGGCCCTTGATATTATTGAGTTTGCACCAGCTAAGTCTGGGCCATTGGTTCAAGTATAAAAATCTTCATTTTCATGCTTAATGGCATCGTTTGCAGCAAAGTTTAACTGCGACCAAAACAAGATAAAAGCACCCAATCCAACATTTCTAAAGCACTGACAATACCAGATCCACCATCAGTTGTTTTACATACTAACTTACAGCGAATATTTTGACCAGTATCTCATTGCATTATGCACCACATAATTCCATTAAAGTGATGGAAAGTCTTGTTACTAATCGCTAATTGCAATATTATAAATTCATAGTAATTTGTATATTTTTATACTTACCAATGGCCCAGACTAGCTGGTGCTTAACTCAAAGTTATTAAGGCCCACACACAAATTTTGAACCCCCCAATCCCCAAAATTTGCATGCAAAACCAAAAATTAAAAGTCCTATCTGGCCCTCCATACATTTACTCTCAGCACATGCGCAGACGTCAGGAAGTGACCGGAATTGGTGCCAACATCATTCTTTGTAGAAGAGAGTACTACACAAAAATTCAGCGGGGAGGTATGAGTGCCCACTCATGGGAGGGTCATCTCCATCTGGGCCATTGGTAAGTATAAATATATACAAATTACTATGAATTTATACTATTTTTACACTGTAAACCAATGGCCCAGACTAGCTGAATCGTAAAAAGGTGGAGGGCCTAGGACTTCAGAATTAAAATAGTTCCAATCATGTAATCCAAGGTGAAAGGAAATAAAAATTATTAGGAATTACATGCATGTCTCTCTATACAGTAATAGAGAAGACATATCATACAAAAAGAGCCCAGTTCAAGTAATTCCGTATACCTAGCATGAAGACTATGCTAATTTGATGTAATGAGTTCCCAATTTTTAAGGTTAGCCCAGACTTAGTCCCAAAAATTAGGATGGCATATTTGAAAATGAGAGAATATCCCCCACAAACATACGCCATATACAATAAAACTCCAGCTGCATGCAGGATACAATTACGGCCAAAACAGCTTCCCTCATAGTTACATACCTATCAAGTCAGAGGAGAGGTAAAAAAAAATCCCCCCCCCCCCTTTCTTTTGAAGGAATCTTCAAAAAGAAAGAGGGGAACGCTCTGGAATCAGTAAAAGCGGTACCAAAAAACAAAATAAATATTCGTCGAACACGCACTCAGGTATTAATTTATTATTAATAAATGAAGCTTAACGCCACTTCAGAAGTTAAGGCTATAGTGATGATCCCGTTAATTAAAATCGCCTGCTATATAACGTACGCCGGAGTCGGCATACGCAGATAGGTCGAAAACCGGTGATATAAAATATAACATACACATGTCCAATCGAACCACAATGAACGATCTCTGGAGAGTAAACACACTTCCAAGGCAACCCCATTCAGGTGTACAATAAATTCCAGTAACAACACTCCCTGACGTGTACTATCCGATATCTATGACACTAGAAACGTACAAATAAATGAGTTGAGTACCGACATAAATAGAAACCTGGATCTCGAAATGGAAGTACACATGATTAACAGGCTCCAACACGGACCGCCCCAAAATAATTCATAATTTCTAAGGTCCATAACATACAATAAGCCTAATAATTATTATGCGCGTGAGCATTAAAATCCCGCATGTAATCATCTGAATACCAGTTAACTGGTTATGCAGCCTTCGAGGTACCCAAAGACTAGCAATTTATTTATAATGAAATATGCGCTCGTATATGACATATAGACGAATAATCACAGGAAACCAACCAACTAAAAAGTGGATGTGCCCATGAGGTCACCACAGAACACGACCCAGCCGCCAATCGAGAAGAGAAGAAATGCATGTATGTATTTAAACTCATACGACTCTTACAGGAAGAAAGAAGGGGGGGGGGGGGGGGGGGAGATTGATCAAACCCTCCTCACCCGCATTACTTAATCGTTCTTGTGTTAGTCATAAAATAATATAAGAACCGCACTGGTTCCCTCATGACTAACCAACTCCATTATGCCACTATGGACAGAGAAAGACGTGAAGAACAAAAACTTCCTCTGATAAAGAAGGTCCTCTCATGGAGGAAGCTTCCACAGAACGTCCCATAACAGACACTTGAGAAGACTGATCCAAGGTTTCTGTGACTACAGAGGTGCTACTAGCAGGATTCACAATGAGACTGTTTGATCTTAAACATAACCTACTGAATCAAATGAATTGGAGGATACGCGTATCCTATCATCCATCCCCATAAGATCGGAAAAGCGTCTACTGCATACGCTCAATGGTCTGGGCATGGCAACACAAACGACGTTAACTAACACTATTACCCACACTACGGTAATAGGAATGGACATGGTGATTCAAATGTTGGTAATTGATTGTCCCGGTGCATCGCAAACGGATCTATCCTGGGGCAATCCCTCTGGTAGCAAATCTGTCCAAATACACGCTTGTTGAGCGTCCACTCCAATTGCAACGAGCTTTCTGAGAGAACGAGTCTGCTAGTACATTCAGACAACCCGGTATATGATGGATAGAAAGATGAACAAGATGATTCATGACGTATTAGAAAAACCTTCTCCGTTAGTTGGCATAACAGAAATGAATGGGTGCCGCCCTGGTTCCCGATGTATGCTACTACTGTCGAGTTGTCCGACCAAATCGAACATGGACGTCCGTTATTAAGTGAATCCAATGTTGTAGCGCTAGCTATAATTAACATCATCTCGTTGATGTTTATGTGTTTCTCCTGAAACCAAGGGTCCCAAAGACCCTGACACCTCAAGACAGTGGGAGTTAGGGTCGCGCCCCAACCCATCTGACTCACATCCGTGAAAGCTGGATCCAGCAGTTGCAGTGTAACTTCCGGAGTTAACCACTGAATATCTGCCCAAATTTGAAACCTTGTTTTACTAGGTCCGTTAAAACAATACTGGTTCAAACGAAAGCGTCTTAACACTCCAGTTCTGAGAAAAGAATATCTGGATGGGACGTGCGCGCAGACGGCCCATCGGAATGAGATCCACAGCCGATCTGCACAGCTCCAACAGTCGCATGAATTCCCTCACTAATAATGCATCTGAGTGTAGACAAAAGCTAGCATAACAACTGACTAATTTTGCTCTGGGTAACGGCAGACGAACCAGATTGTTGTGAGTCTCAAAGCTCAAGTGAATAGATGATGTGTACAGAGCTAGATTTGACTTTTTCTCGTTTATGATGAAACCGAGACTTCATAGTAATGGAAACAGACTCTGAACATCGTTCTGAAGAATAATTCTGTTGCCGTATCCCTGTAGAAGATCGTCCAAGTAAGCCGACGTTACTGCAGACAAATGAGCTCGTAAGTAAGACATTACCGAGTTCATTATTCGATTGAAACGCCCAGGTGGGACAGATTCAGACCAAAGCATAATATTCTGAACTGATACACCTTCCCTTGTACAGTGGACCGCAGGTACTTTTAGAATGCCGGATGTACCAGGACATCAAAGTACGGATCCTTAGATCTATGCTTGCCGCATAGTCGATCACTCGAACACTCGCTTTTACCAACTGAATGAATTCCATAAATAAACTTTTAGAGCCAAGATACAGCTGTTATCCAGCTCAAGTCTATTACCGGTCGGAATGAGCCATCTGGCTTTGGTATGAGGAACAGGTGATTCTCGATGACCTGTATTGCCTCCTTTGATAAGAGAGCTTATACCTCCGGTATGAGAAACTCTAGCGATAGATAGGGAGCATCTGATTCCAGGAGAATTCTATCAGTTCGAAGCTTTGAAATAGCCTCCAGGGTGACACTGTCCCTAAAAATACTAGTTGTAAATCCAAACTTGAAGTTTGGCAATTTCCGTTGCCAAACTTCAAGTTCAGAAGACGTCCCCATAAAAGTGTCTATGAATATTTAAATGGGTAAAGCCCAATTCTTCAATAATATGAAGTGTCCTCTCATCCGCCTCGCTATTGCCCAAATCTCTACAATGCAAGACTACTGTCTTGTTATATTTCTGCACAAGAGGAAGTATTTTGAGCAGGAAATTTTCTTGCGCATGAATTTTACTCTCCTTGCAGGCCACCTTATCTTTGCATGGACAGGGTGGCCCCAACTTTTTCAAAACCAAATTCCAGGACTTTTCCAGGACTTCCCAGGACCTTTCATGACCAAATTCCAGGACCTTATCAAAATGACTCGGCGTGAAATGACTCAGTTCGAAACAGTAATTATTAAACTATACTCACATGTTATGTACAGGAAAAAATTCTAATCTGTGCGACTGATATATGTACAAATGAACTTCAATAATTGATGCTTTTAATTTACATTATTTACATTACTGTGGTCGAAGTATTACTGTAAACAACTACTGGAAAATTTCAATGAGTTGTTTTTCTAAATGCTCAATGTCTTCTTCACACTGTGACACAACTTCCCTCTTTGATTTAGCTGATTTCCTAAGTGCATTTGATTGAGTTATTAAATTAATTTTACTTTTCTTCTCAGCATCATCAGCCATCGTTATAATGTTAATGGGTTTTTTTTACAAATCCAACACCGCGCTGCATTTGGGTCATTCGACATGCGGCTAATCCATGTTTGATATTCATCATGAACCAACCAACTTTCTTGAAATTTGCATTTCCCATGCATATTTTATAACTCACTTTAACAAAAGAATCTTTTAAAATACTGACAAAAGAATCACTGAAGCCATTCAAAACACACACACTTCAATTTACAAGATAAAGCCAGTTCCACTTTGTGAAAGCTGTTTTGATTGGATAATGAAACACCTCCAATACTTGCACTACTGTGTTGAACAACCAATCAGAACACTCGTAACAGAAAACTTACATTCAAGTTTATGGGAGATACAAAATGTGGAAGCAGAACATTATTGCTTGGCGGAACTGGTAATGGAACGTTTTCCAGGATTTTCCAGGTCTGATTTAAAAAACATCGATTTTCAAGGACTTTCAAGGCCTTGAATTTTAATTTTCAAATTCCAGGACATTCCAGGATTTCCAAGACCCGCGGCCACCCTGATGGAGGCCTACATTTACATATGGTGGTCAGATCTATTCCGACCTCCCCCAGTCCAATATACAGCGTGGAAGCCTTAACAGTGATTCCAACTTCGTAGAGTATTTTTCCACTGAACGACAGTCAACAAGATGAGGATGTAACCCAAAGGTTAAAAATATTCTTTCATCTGAAGCTAGATTTTCTTCCCAAAATCTCCAATGTTCAGGGAATACATAGTTAGCGATGGCCACGACCAGGATTATAGATTTAGACTCTTTGATGATTGATTCGATGTGCTTCAATGTTTTCTTATTCGATTTCTTTAACAGCTGGTCTAAATACATGAGACTATCTATAATCTCCATGGTTGCAGATATGGAATTTATCGCTACCATCCCATCGTAATACATAGGGCTTTCCAATGATTGTATTTCTTCCTGCTGATCTCCATCCAATTTCAACAATAAATTTATTAGAATTCTCCAGTGCAAAAGAGTTACAACAGAATTTGGGGGAGAGATCTCATAAGTTGGTGGCTTTTGTAGCTCCTGTACTTCCATATAGTGGTTCATGAGTCCTTGTTCTTCACAAGTGAATAGATCTGGGGTTCTCTCCCGTGGATGCAATCCAGATGTCCCACAGTGCGCCATTAGATCATTCAGGGTCTCCAGATTAAGTGCTTGATGGAAATAATGGAGTAATCTGTTAATCCAAAGAACCCATAACGATAAATTTGTATCGGTGAAGTCCGCCCCACTGGGGTGATCCGAACTTTCATAATGTTTCTTTTTTAACAAACAGGTAGTTCCTCCTGTTCTTTGCACTGCCAGCAGGCTGTCTTTGCAGCTAAATACCAAGGAACATGAACTTTCATGAAATGCCTTTTCAGGTTTCTCTCCTGCTTTTCACATAATGGACAGGTTCTATGTGTTGAACTAGGCTTCCTTATCAAAGCCAAACTTCTGTCCTCACAACGATCTTGAGACTCCCGAGTCTTTGGAGGAGTCTTGGATACAGCATGTTCCACCAAACTATCCTCTGAGCATTCATCTAAAATGATGAGCTGTTGGGCTGGTTCAACTGGGTCGGATTTCTCTAGACTTGTGTCGGTACCACCATCAATAATTATATACTCCAACAAGTCAACATCAACTTCATTGCCTTCAGTTTCCAATGATGACGCCATATTTTTGTCATCATCCAATCCGGTTTCATCATAGTCAGGTTCAAAATACATATCAGTGAATTCATCCATCTGCAAAAATGTTTACATAAGGGTATGAGGACGAATTCATTTATTTACAAATTTACGTATGGTGCCTGTTAGTTAAAAATGTGCAACTGTGCCAAAACGCATGCTAAACTGCTTTTGTGTAGGACCTTAATGATCATAATCCTTGAACCACACAGGGTGCTTAATTTTCCTGCCTTTTCTAGTTACAACTGGTGGTTCATCAAACAATCTTGGAAGATCATCTTCATCTATTTGGTGCAAGAAGTGATCACCATGATTCTTTTCTGCTTCAGCCCTTTCTCTTGTTGCAGTTTGTAACCGTTCTGTCTGTTTTTGCTAAGTCTGAGTGGTTCTGTTTCGGATTTTTAGTGGTTTCACTAATTTCAGGCAACTGTTCCTCAGCTTGTTGAGTCCCTTCTATCTCCTCCCCCATCTTGCAACAAATCATGACGCATCCTTCGCAGCCATAATGGCAATGCAGCGTCTCTGCAAATTTTTAATCTGCCATGGTGCAGGAGGTATGTGACTTTTCTATCTCGTACTTTGTAGAGAGGTGCTTTGTTCTGTGTGACCAAATAGGGCCCTGTCCAGGGGGCTTTCAACTTTTGGCTTTGTCCTATTTTTGTTGACAAGTCCCGCTTATAAACAACATCTCCTGGTTCATATTGATTTTCATAAACTCGTAAGTCATAATCTTTCATTTGTCATATCTGTGCCTATCCCAAGTTCTTTCGAGCAAAATGATGAATCTTCGGGATGATATGACTTAAGTGCAGAATCCAGTCAACTGGTGTATACTCTTGACCATTAATTTCTTGTGTCCCAAAAAAGTAAGTCCACTGGTTGAATGATCTCTCTACCCAACATTAGACGATTTGGAGAGAACTTGGTCTGTTGATTCTCCACTGAGTGGAGAGCCATGGCAAGCAATGAGAGGTCTCTATCCCACTCTTTACTATGTCCCTCAATAAAACATCAAATCATTTGCAATAACGTCCTGTTATATCTTTCTATTTGTCCGATTGATGAAGGGTGATATGGTGTTGTTCTTGTTTTTGCTATTTGTAGTTGTTCACATAAGGACTTGAACAGGTTACTTTCAAAATTTCTTCCTTGGTCCGTATGTACTTCCAAGGGACAGCCAAACGTTATAAAATAAATAAAATGAAGAATGAATTTACGAGCAACCTGTTCAGCTGTTTGATTTGGAATGGCAGCTATCTCGATCCATTTTGTGAACTGATCGATCATCATAAGGACATACAAATTACCATTACTGCTTGTTACAAATGATCCGAGGATGTCGAGATGGACTCGCTCCATTGGGAAGCTAGCATGGTAAGATTTCAAAAGTGCCCTTGGAGTAACACTCAACTTCTTTTGAATGTTACAGGACTTACATGACTGGACATAAGCTCGGGAATCAGCAGACATATTATGCCACATAAATGATTTTTTCAATCTCTGTAATGTTTTGTTTTGTCCTAAATGTCCAGCAGATTTTATATTGTGGCAAAAATATAATACCTCTTATTTTAGCTCCTCTGGAACGACCAGAACTAGATCTCTATCTAGCTTGTTTTCCCAGCGATATACCACTATCCCCTCATGAAACTGTAGTTGTGACCTACAAAGCCACAATGCTTTAACACATGGGCTGCAAAGATACAGCTCAGATTTGTCAGGTGTTAAACTGTTTTATCATTTTCAAGCCAGAAAATAATCCTACCAATATCGTCATTTTTACATTGTAAATAGGGGACGTATTGACGTGTAACAGAAAACACTCCTAAGATAGACGAACAGATCCGCCGTCATTGCCTGAAGTTCCTGTGATTAAGGCTGAGTACGAACTCACCAGGATGACATTGAAGGCGTTGGACGTCCCCGAGAGCCTAGCTGTCTTTGAGGAGTATTTCTGAGGTTATATGGTGAGTGGCAATAATACAAATATTACCCAAACTTATAACACTCCCAAGAAATTTAATAAAAAATTTCAATAAAAAATAGCCAAAAAGCTTAAGAGTTTAACAGGAAGGGTTCATGGAAGGATAGGGAAGGAATACTTAACAAACAGTGGAATAATCATTTTTAAAAATTATGACGTCAGGCATATGTCCCGAAATTGGGAAACATAAAATAATCAGGGTTGATGATTTTTTTGATTTTTAAAAAAAAAATCAATTTTTTTTTATTTAAATCAGATTTTTTTTATTTAAATCGATTTATTTGATTTTTATTTCCATACTATAAATTATTCACCAGAGGCTACTTTTTCTCACATGATTCCTTTAGATAAAAGAAACTGAGTGTAGTGGCAGGAGTTTGTATCAATGTCTGCCGAAAGAATGGACACAAATAACTGATAACTGATACTAAAACATTTACCTGTGTTAACCATTTCAGTCTTTAAGGTGGTATGAGGGGAAGAATTCCAGAATATATTTGGCACAGAATAGACATTTGGCACAGATGGAAATAGAGAGGAATCATTGAAACTTGTGTTTTCTCACTGTTATGGCATTGCTGGATGGAAGAGGACTTCTTGAAAATCATTTTTGATACTTTTGATACTTAAATCACTGATCGTTGTTCTTGGAGTTGATTTCATACTTTTGACGGGTTCATTGAAAGATTATCATATATATGGTTTAAAATCTATGTTCACTTAAATATAGTTTTCTTCATGTTAGCTGAAAATTATATAAATTTATAAAAGATTCGGGAACATTTAACATTACAGGCATGTTCCAGCAGTCAAGAGACAGTGGGATGTATATCTTCCCACTCCATAGATTAGTTCTAACTGTCATAAACAAGGGCTAATAACTGTATTTCAACAGTTAATATGCATTCCATCTTGTTTCAGCTCATTTCCAAGTTGTTTTGAAAATATTTCTGAATAGTTGTAAATTTTTTATTTAAATCAATGATTTTTAAAAAAAAAATCATTGATTTAAATCATGATTTAAATCAATGATTTAAATCAATTGATTTAAATCAGCCAACCCTGAAAATAATTTTATAAATATTATAAAGTTACAGCCCTGAAAGTCCAAAACCACCGTTGAACACTTCCTTCATCCAATAACAACATTGTATCCACCAATTCTTGCATTGATTTGTGTCTGGCATCCTCAAAAAAGGAGATTTTAAAGCACAGATGTCATTTCATTGTTGATGACTTTTAGGGCCAAACAAAGAATGATGTTGGCACCAATTCCGGTCACTTCCTGATGTCTGCACATGCGCAGAGACTAAATGTATGGATTGCCAGATAGAACTTTTAATTTTTGGTTTTGCAAGCAAATTTTGGGGATGGGGGGGGGGGGGGGGGTCAAAATTTGTGTTTGGCCCTCAATAACTTTGAGTTGAGCATCAGCTAGTCTGGGCCATTTGATTACAGTGTAAAAATACATGTAATGTTGATCAGCGCTGAAATTAGTTTTTGTACTGCATGTACAAACAATACATTTATAGTAAAACCTGTCTTGAGAGACCAGTGTATTGAGAGACCACCTGTCGTGAAAGACCACTGTCACATTCTATGGAATGGTTGTTTTACTATGTAATGCTCCTATCATGGAAGACTAATTGTCATGAGAGACCACTTTTGTCTGGCAAAAAGGGTGGTTTCTCACACAGATTCTACTGTACTGTGAATACTTTCAGCTTATGATTTTGCCAAATAGAACATTTATCAAACTGTTTTTGTTATACCATCACTGATTGAACACCAATTCAATATGACATTACCCAGACCTTTGGTTTGGAAACCAACACACACATCTTTTTCTGCACACATTTTCTAAACCTTGCGAGCAGTTTTTGGAGAAAATTTTCATGGGGTACCAAATTTCAAAGTTTATGTTTAGTTTGCTTTTCTAAAGAATAAAAGATTGATCAGATATACTGATTTGTGTTGTTTTTATTCAAATGGCCAATAAGCCAGTAATCTGAAAAAATACTGACTCTCAGATTTTGCTTGTATGTCAAACAGCATGTAAAAAAACACTGTTTACATGTAAGACATCAAAAGCAACGCAAATATAATCAGTAATTAAAAAGCTTTAAAGTAGAAAACAATTCAGAACGCATGATTCTAAAAAGATACAACATACAAACGAAAGTTTCCCAAAAGTTATCAAAAAGTAAACAAATCCCTGCAACATCATTTATGAATGCCATGGTTTAAAATTGTAACTTTACTGCTGTTTGATAAATTACCACCACAAACAACAACTGCGCATTATTTTAGCAACAATTGGGCATTATTAGATAACCAACTTTGTATCACTGCACATAAATTACAGTTGTGTATCCAATAAAACCCACAGCATGTTTATCGACAATGGCAATCTGAAATTGATTTCATTGCCATGAACACCATTAATAGACCTGTCAGGACACAAACTTCATCTTCGTTCTTCTGAGAAAGCTATTTTCGATGAATAAGAAAAATGATAAATTTAAAGTAATTTGTATATTTTTTTATACGTACCAATGGCCCAGACTCGCTGGTGCAAATTCGATATAATCCAGGGCCAAACACAAATTTTGACCCCCCCCCCCCCCCCCCCCCCCCCCCCCCGCCCAATACCCAAAATGTGCATAGAAAACCGATAAATTCAAGTCCTATATGGTCCTCCATACTTTTTCTCACTGTGCATGCATGGTAACCAGGAAGGTACCAAAAGTGGCGTCAAGCATCATTCTATCTATAGTGCCTGCTAAATGTTATAATCAGCTGGGAGGTTTGAGTGACCAATCATGGGAGGGCCATCCCCGTATGGGCCATTGGTAAGTATAAAAAATATACAAATTACTTTAAATTTATCATATTTTTATTACTACAACCAATGACCCAGACTAGCTGAATCGTAAAAAGGCTGGAGGGCCTAGGAAAATCCAATCTCTCAATTACTTCGATAAAGAACAGCTCCTACAGGAGATTAGTCTGAGAAGACAGAGGAATTACATATGTCCTTCTCTTATAAAACAAGAGGCCCCACAGGGCCTGAAGCACTCATCTTGAACAGAACACAATTTAACAGAGTTCAAGAATGAATCTACATTAAGAAAGCCATCTCCATAGGCTACAATGTCAATCCTTGAGTACCTCAGGAGTGACAAAAATAATCTGGCATCATGCCTTTTCTTCAGTTGATCATAATGTAAAATGTAGAGCTCCCCTAAGAAGCCCCTTGATACAACCTATGTGGATTAATCTTAGTTACACACCTCTAGAGGGTACTGAATACAAATTTTTTAATTCTTCAGCAACATGACCAATGCTGGCTCCCATAGGGAGCCCAAATATTAACCCAGGCTCTCAATTTGAACAGAGCTGAATCTGACTTCCCTAGAGATGTTGTGTACCAAATATGAAAGCATTCTGACTATTGGATATGAAGAAGAGAAATTTTAAAAAATTTTTTTACACTGCACCAAGTTAAAATTTGGGCTACCATAGCGAGCCCAAATATTAACCTATGGATCCGATTTGAACAAACTTGAATCTGACCCCCCCTAGAGATGTTGTATACCAAATATGGAAGCATTCTGCCTAGTGGATCTGAAGAAGATGATTTTGAAGAAATTCCCTCATATTTTATTAAGTTAAATTTCAGGTTCCCTTATGGAGCCCAAATATTAACCCAGGCACTTGAATTGAATAAACTTGAATCTGACCCCCTAGAGATGTTGGATACCAAATATGAAAGCATTCCGACTGGTGGATCTGAAGAAGATTTTTAAAGAAATTTCCTCATATCGCACAAAGTAAAAATTTGGGCTACCATAGCGAGCCCAAATATATACCTAGGGATCTGATTTGAACAATCTTGAATCTGACCCCCCCCTAGAGATGTTGCATACCGAATATGAAAGCTTTCTGACTAGTGGATCTGAAGAAGAAGATTTTTTAAAATTATCATCCATATTGAACTAAGTTAAAATTTGCGCTTCCATAGGAAGCCCAAATATTAACCTAGGAACTTGGTTTGAACAATCTTGAATCTGACCCTCATAACAATGATGTATACCAAACGTTAAAAGATTCTGACTGGTGGTTCTGAAGAAGCTTTTTAAAAGAATATTCCCCATATTACCCTATGTTAAAAATTCGGGCTCCTGTAGAGAGCCCAAATATGAACCAATGAGCTTTATTTCAACAAACTTTTATCTGACCCCCCCCCCCCCCCCCCCCCCCCCCCCCCCCATATGAATGCTGTATACCAAATATCAAAAGATTCTGATGATTGGTTCTGGAGAAATGATTTTTTAAAATTTTTGCAAATATGCTGACTCAGCATTTTTCGATGCCCATTACAGAACACCCTAACATAACCGATGGCAATTTTTTTTTTACCATTCAATTCTACTGGTCCTAAGAATACTTCATACCAAATAACAGCTCTCTGTTCCGTGCATTTTGGGAATTATGGGCGTTTGAAAATATTTCTATTTTTTGCTCCCAGGGTTCCCATGGGGATGCGGGAATTTTTTTTTTGCATGGGTCAAGTACTTATGACCCTATAATACCACAAACCAAATTTGGTTCATACCGGACCATCGGTTCAGAAAATAGAAATTTTGGGCGGAGCCAAAAATCTTACCCCTCCTATTACAAAGCCAAATATTACTCACGAACTTCGTTTGAACAAACTTGATTCTACACCTCATATGGAAGCTCCATAGCAAATATCAAGTCATTGTACACACTGGTTCTTGAGAAGAAGATTTTTAAAATATTTGGAGCATTTTCCCCCACTCCCTCCCTATGGGGCTGGGCATGTTGAGTTGAACAAATATGAAATGCCCCTTTGGGACCATCACTCACACAAACTTTCACTTGAATTGGCCCAGTGGCTTTGAGGAGAAGACCAAAACATGGTGTTGACGGACGACGGGCGACAGACGATGGACGGAGAGCGATGAGATTAGCTCAGCTTGACTTTGTCAAGATGAGCTAACAAAAAAAAATTCCGGATTTTGGTCCAAAATTTTCAAGTCCCACCAGGACCCCAAATTTTCAGTGTAAAAAAAAAAATAATTGTTTTTGGTCTTAAAATTGACCGAAACGCATAAAAAAACAAAAACAAAAATTTACGGATTTTGGTCCAAAAATTCTAAGTCGGGAACGGGACCCCAAATTTTCAGCCTAACTATGAACCCAGGGACTTGGCTTGAACAAACTTTAATCTCACCCCCATAAGGATGCTGCATACCAAATATCAAAAGATTCTTATTGGTAGATCTGAAGAAGTAGATTTTTAAAGAATATTCCTCATACTGCACTAATTTAAACATTTGGGCTCCATAGAGAGCCCAAATATAGACCCAGGGAATTGATTTCAATAAACATGTGAAACAATCTTCCAAAGATGTTAAATGTGAAACTTGAAAGCTTTTGGAGCAGTGGTTTGGGAGAAAAGTAGTCTTAAATGTTTTTCCCATTACCCACGGTGTTAAAAAATGCTGACTCAGCACTTTTTCAAAGTCCCCAAAAAGTACCCCATGATAAAACCGATAGCAATTTTTTTTTACCATTCCATTCTGTTGGTCCTAAGGAAGCTTCATACCAAATACGAATTCTCAGTGCCGTGTAGTTTTGGAGATATGGGCGTTTTAATTTTTTTCTATTTTTAGCTCCTGCGGTTCCCATGGGGCGACAGAAAAAAAAATTTGTGAAGTACTTATGACCCAATAAGCCCTCATATCAAATTTGGTCCAAATCTGCCTCTCGGTTTGGAAAATAGATAGAAATTTTGGGAGGGGCAAAAATTCTTGCCCCTCCCATAACGATGGCAAATATAGCCCCACAAACATCTCTTGAACAAATCTGAGTCTACACCTCAAAAGGAAGTTGCACACTAAATATCAAGTCTCTGCTACTGCTGGTTCATGAGAAGATTTTTTAAGATTTAAGCACACTTTTTGGGTGTGGCGATACCAAGAGGCGAGGCAACTTGATTTGAACAAAATCAAATTGCGATGTCATAACAAACTATTATCTCAAATACCAATTATATTGGTTCAGCAGTTTCGGAGGAGAAGATGCAAACACCATGTTCACGGACGACGGACGGTGAGTGATCACTATAGCTCTCCTGACTGAAAGTCAGGTGAGCTAAAAAATTGAAACTAGACAACAGGCACATAAATAGGCCCAAAGTCAGTAACTGATTGAAATGCTACCAGATGCAAAGTTAGATCTTCATACAAAGAAAAAATGATACATCGGACAGAAGATACAAGACCAAAATGACCCAACACCCCTAGGGTGAGGACATAACCATGGGGATAAACAGAATAAACATTCTGTAAGACACGTTAAACTCCCAAGAAATTGAATCAAAAATTTCAATAAAAACAGCCAAAAAGCTTAGGAGTTTAACAGGAGGGGTTCATGGAAGGATAGGGAAGGAACACTTAACAAACAGCAGGTAAATTACTATCAAGAATGATGAGGTCAGGCGCATGTCCCGAAAATGGGAAACATGAAATAATTTTTATAATTATTATAAAGTTACAACCCTGAATGTCTGAAACCACCGTTGTTCACTTCCATCATCCATTTACAGCCTTGAATCCACCAATTCTTTCATTGATTTGTGTCTGGCATCCTCAAAAAAGGTGATTTAAAGCACAGATGTCAGATCATTGTTTACTGACTTAGGCCAAACAAAGAATGATGCTTTGCACCAATTTTGGTACCTTCTTGGTAAGCATAAGTATGGTGGACCATATAGGACTTGAATTTTTTGGTTTTCCATGCAAATTTGGGGGATTGGGGAGTTCAAAAATTTGTGTTTGGCACTGGATTATATCGAGTTTGCACCAGCTAGTCTGGGCCATTGATTGTTGTATAAAAATATGACATTGCACAGAATTTTCCGTGAGTGACCATCTAACCAGTTCAGATTGGAAAAACACTAGCAGGGTTTTTTCAAATATCCAATAAATTCTCACCTTCAAGTTGATTTAATTGAATCTGATGCTTTTATATAAATGATATATAAAACATGAGTGAATTTTGGAATAACAAAAACTGTGGTTCTGTTAAAAGGCCACCTTACTATTTTCAAAATTGTGGCTTATTGTCACTTTAAATTCCCTTTCCATGTTTTCACATTTACTGTCCAAACTATTAACAGTATTTGTGACATGTTAAGCATTACAATGCATCTGAAAGCAAGTATGTTGATCAACATCCTGGGAAATCCCTGCACTTGTCCACAATTCGATGACATAATATTCCAATCAACAATTTCAATTTGCCAGTATTTGCACACTTGTTAACAAAATACAGGTTAATGTCAATTCCAGCAAGTTGTGCATTGGTGGCTGTTTATTTAGGCAAAAGTTACCCATAAATACAAATTTAAGCAGTTCAGTATTGAAAATATTCACTCAGTGTGGTAAAAAAAAATTATATGGTACAAAAAAGGGGAAAACGTGATTCGAAATCCAGTTATTATAAAGTCAGTAATCTTGTGTGGTAGTAAAAATGTTCCAAAACCAAAACACCTGACAAACAAAATTGGTCAAAATGTCTCCCGTTGTCAGTCAATACATCCATTGCCATTGGTAAAAATGTCCTTCGCCAAAAGAGTCCCCTTGTATAAAACAATTCATCATTGTGTTTTCGCCAGCATCATAATTTACTCTACATGCTAATTTTTATTTGAAAATTAAGAAGGCAATTTTCTTTACATGCTATACACTTTTTCACTATGTATAGCAATTGCTATACAAGTATAAAAATTAATATATTATCTGCTAACTTATCACAATTCAACTAATTTGAAAAAAAAGTTGACCATTTGGCAAAATCACATTTTTCATTACGCAAAAATGCCAAGGTTATGTTTCAGATATCCTTTGCATGAAAGGACTCTTTGTAATTGAGTAACCATGTACACACAAAAATTTCATATACATGTATTATTTTTATTATTATTATTTTAACGAAGTTATTTCGCTAAAAGAAAGTGATACCTTAATAATGGTACAAAAACGTTTCTGACCCATTTCATGTATTAATTTAAAGAAATATATTGAGTTAAGTTTATATCGATGGTCAACAAGTTGGAATACTATAGGAAAATATTAACTCTAGCCCCACCACGTCTAAAAATTTTGAGATTCAATCTTCAGCCTACTTGCTAACCTCTTTCTGAAGCTTTTCAAATATCTATGTATAGTACTGGTATCACTATGACTCTTACCCCACCATATCAGAACATTTTGCGACCCTAGCTTCGGGCCTGCACGCTAATCTCTTTCTGATGCTTTTCAAATATCAATGTATAATACTGGTATCACAATGTCAAAAAAATAATTGTGTCCAGGAAGGTTAAATTGATGGTCAAATGTCTGAAGTATCGCCCTGATGTGTACTTGGTCAACTGTATAAATTGAGACCATGTTACCATCAAGATATTTTATTACAGACTGTAAATATACTCAGCACTACACATCTTTTTCATATGTTGTCAGGTTGGCAATTGAAACAGAAATGTTTGGATGCTTACTAAAAAGACCCTGGAGTTGTGTTGGCATTTTCGATTCCCTCTTTTATTTCTTCAATGCCAACACTTGCAAAAATAATACTGAATTGGCGACCTTTAACTGGTTGAGGGCTAGATTATTTTTGGTGGTATTTATTTGTTATTCAATATTTGTTTCAATACAAATTATTGGAGAGTGCCAACAGGCACTCTCCAATAATTGGTAATAAAACAAATTTATACAAATAAAAATATTATTTGCATTTGACTGAATATGAAACATAAGCAAGGAAACTGTTGGCTTTTGCTCTGGTACTCTCCGGTTTTTTTTTTGGTTTTTTTTTGCTTCTAGCACTCAACCAGTTAAATGTGCAAACAGATTTGTCGTGCTTCCACCCTACGAAACAACATCTTTGTGACAAGTTTTACAAACTGGATGTGTTTCATCTTTCAGCTTTATGTCGTCTTCTCATTGAATCCCAAAGTCTGATCAGGTAACTTAAGTGTTTTTCATTTTTTTACAAGATGCATAATGATTAGAGATTAAACTTGATATTGTATGTGATTTGAAGAAAAAATCCATCAAGGACAATAACTCTGTCAAAATTCTCTGAATAACACTTGCACTGAACCTTGTGCTAGACATCATTAAGATATACTTGCATACCATGAATGAAGTCATTCCACACAGTATTTCAAAAGTTATCAAGTTTAAAACTGACAGACAGACAGACTAACTGGCCAGAAAAACAGTGTGGCCAACTCTGGACAAATTTATACTAGTAAATAGAGATCATTAACATCATTCCTAAACTCTACTGTAATGCATATACATGTAATGAGGTAAATAGGTATTAAAATTCAACTGCAAATACAGAATGCAGAGAGTGGATTACTACTTAATCGCAGAGCCATATATTCTCCGCTTGAAAAGTATTATAATTGTTCATGACAGCACAAGAAATACTTGCAAACTTTCATCACAAGAACCGTCGGGTGCAATCCAGTGGTCCATGTGATGAAAGTTTGCAAGTGCTTCTTGTGTTTTGTCCTCAGAAGTTGTAAATAATTTTTAAGACAAAAATCCACCCATGGGGATTTAGTAGGAACGCACCCTCCACATACTGGAATCTCAATATTTTCTTTCTGTATGATCGTTTCAGTTCGTGATTTACTACCGACCCCGCTAACAGAACAATATATTTTGCATTGCACAGAGCAAACGCTCTTGTGTATGTCAGATGATGCCATTATTCTGCAGCAAGGTGTGCATTAACTAACAAGCATTTTCTGCACTAGTAGTTTCTAGGGCTGCACGGTATTAAAAAAAATACTGTGGTATACCGGTATATCAAAAGACTGTTCAGATATCTGAACGTACATACCATAATCGATCCTTCACAGTTGGAACAAATCAGCATGCCTTAATGATACAGTCTGAATAACTTTTTACCCGACACAGACAATATCAAAATATGTTTTCAAATATTAGTTAACCGAATTTTTAAAAAAATAGTTAACAAAACCATATCGTGATCCCTCACTGGAATGAGCTCGTCCCAATGAAAGGACACACGATAGGGTGTTGTTGAAATTTTTGGAAAAATAATATTTGTTCAACTGCACAATTTGTGTATTATCCGGGAGGGTGCTGCCAATTTGTTATTTACAGGAATAATATTATTCGTTTGGGACTACCTGTAGTTAAACAAGAGGCCCCAAGGGGCCTGAGGGCGCTCACCTGACATGGTAGCCTAAATATCAACCCAGAGAATTGAATACAACAATTTGCATCTGCTCCTCCCATGAAAAGCTTATACCAAATATCCAAAGATTCCCACAGGGAGCCCATATGTGAACCCAGGGACTTGGCTTGAACAAACTTGAATCTCACCCCCTAAGGATGCTGCAAACCAAATATCAAAACAATCCGACTGCTGGATCTGAAGAAGATTTTTAAAGAAAATTCTTCATTTTGAACTAAGTTATCATTCGGGCTACCACATTGAGCCCAAATATGAACCCAGGGACTTGGCTTGAACAAACTTGAATCTCACCCCCCTAAGCATGGTGCATACCCAATATCAAAAGATTCTGCCTGCTGGATCTTGAGAAGAAGATCTACAAAGAAATTTGCCTGAAATGCACTAAGTTCAAATTTGGGCTCCTATACGGAGACCAAATATAAACCCAAGGGGCCGATTTGAACAAACTTGAATCAGATCAACCCCAAAATGTAGCATACCAAATATCAAAAGATTCCGCCTGGTGGATCTGGAGAAGATTTTTTAAGAAATTTGCCTGAAATGCACTAAGTTCAAATTCGAGCTTCTATAGTGAACCCAAATATGAATCTAGGGACTCGATTTGAACAAATTTGAATCAGATCCACCCCACAATGTTGCATACCGAATATCAAAAGATTCTGCCTGCTGGATCTGGAGAAGAAGATTTTTTAAGAAATTTGCCTGAAATGCACTAAGTACAAATTTGGGCTCCTATACTGAGCCCAAATATAAACCCAGGGGGTCGATTTGAACAAACTTGAATCAGATCCACCCCACAATGTTGCTTACCAAATATGAAAAGATTCTGCCTTCTGGATCTGGAGAAGAAGATTTTTTAAGAAATTTGCCTGAAATGCACTAAGTTCGAATTCGAGCTTCTATATTGAGCCCAAATATGAATCTAGGAAGCCGATTTGAACAAACTTGAATCAGATCCAACCCACAATGTTGCATACCAAATATCAAAAGATTCTGCCTGCTGGATCTGGAGAAGAAGATTTTTTAATAAATTTGCCTGAATTGCACTAAGTTCGAATTCGAGCTTCTATAGTGAACCCAAATATGAATCTAGGGACTCGATTTGAACAAATTTGAATCAGATCCACCCCACAATGTTGCATACCGAATATCAAAAGATTCTGCCTGCTGGATCTGGAGAAGAAGATTTTTTAAGAAATTTGCCTGAAATGCACTAAGTACAAATTTGGGCTCCTATACTGAGCCCAAATATAAACCCAGGGGGTCGATTTGAACAAACTTGAATCAGATCCACCCCACAATGTTGCTTACCAAATATGAAAAGATTCTGCCTTCTGGATCTGGAGAAGAAGATTTTTTAAGAAATTTGCCTGAAATGCACTAAGTTCGAATTCGAGCTTCTATATTGAGCCCAAATATGAATCTAGGAAGCCGATTTGAACAAACTTGAATCAGATCCACCCCACAATGTTGCATACCAAATATTAAAAGATTCTGCCTGCTGGATCTGGAAAAGAAGATTTTTTAATAAATTTGCCTGAAATGCACTAAGTTCGAATTCGGGCTTCTATAGTAAGCCCAAATATGAATCCAGGGGGCCGATTTGAACAAACTTGAATCAGATCCACCCCGCAATGTTGCATACCAAATATGAAAAGATTCTGCCGGCTGGATCTGGAGAAGAAGATTTTTGAAGAAATTTGCCTGAAATGCACTAAGTTCGAATTCAAGCTTCTATAGTGAGCCCAAATATGAATCTAGGGAGCTGATTTGAACAAACTTGAATCAGATCCACCCCACAATGTTGCATACCAAATATTAAAAGATTCTGCCTGCTGGATCTGGAAAAGAAGATTTTTTAATAAATTTGCCTGAAATGCACTAAGTTCGAATTCGGGCTTCTATAGTAAGCCCAAATATGAATCCAGGGGGCCGATTTGAACAAACTTGAATCAGATCCACCCCGCAATGTTGCATACCAAATATGAAAAGATTCTGCCTGCTGGATCTGGAGAAGAAGATTTTTGAAGAAATTTGCCTGAAATGCACTAAGTTCGAATTCAAGCTTCTATAGTGAGCCCAAATATGAATCTAGGGAGCTGATTTGAACAAACTTGAATCAGATCCACCCCACAATGTCACATACCAAATAACAAAAGATTCTGCCTGCTGGATCTGGAGAAGAAGATTTTTTAAGAAATTTGCCTGAAATGCACTAAGTTCGAATTCGAGCTTCTATAGTGAGCCCAAATATGAATCCAGGGAGCCGATTTTAACAAACTTCCATCAGATCCACCCCACAATGTTGCATACCAAATATCAAAAGATTCTGCCTGCTGGATCTGGAGAAGAAGATTTTTTAAGAAATTTGCCTGAAATGCACTAAGTTCAAAATCGGGCTCCTATACTGAGCCCAAATATGAACCCAGGGGGCCGATTTGAACAAACTTGAATCAGATCCACTCTACAATGTTGCATACCAAATATCAAAAGATTTTGCCTGCTGGATCTGGAGAAGAAGATTTTTTAATGTTTTTCCCATTGCCTACAGTGTTAAAAAGTGCTGACTCAGCACTTTTTCAAAGTCCTGAAAAAAGTACCTTGTGATCAAACCGATAGGGATTTTTTTTAACCATTCTATTCTACTGGATAAAAGTAAGCTTTATACAAAATAAGAATTCTCTGTGCCGTGTAGTTTTGGAGATATGGCAGTTTTAAGGTTTTTCCTATTTTTAGCTCCCGAGGTTCCCACAGGGCAATTAGAAAAAAATTTTTTGCATCAATTAACTACTTATGGCCCATTATCATCTCATATCAAATTTGGTTCAAATCGACCTCAAGGTACAGAAAGTTAAAAAATTTATAGTAATTTATATATTTTTTATACTTACCAATGACCCAGACATAGCTGGTGCTAACTCTTAAAATATAGGGCCAAACACAAATTTTGCCCCCCAATCCCCAAAATTTGCATCTAAAACTTAAGAAAACATGTCCTGAAAGGCCCTCCACACCTCGCCCCCACTGCGCATGCGCAGTGTCAAGGACGTTCCGAAATTGGCGCCATTTATCATTCTAATAACCAGTGCCTGGTAAGCGCTATGTACTCAGCGGGGAGGCAAGAGTTCCCAACTCCTGGGAGGGCCATCCCCGTCTGGGTCATTGGTAAGTATAAAAAATATATAAATTACTATAAATTTTTTAACATTTTTATACTGTACCAATGACCCAGACATAGCTGAATAGTAAAAAGGCTGGAGGGCCAAGGACATAGAGCAAAATGGAATACGCTCAATAAAATAAAATAGAGTCATCCCCTGTAGGGAAAAGAAGTAATAGGCCTTACATGTATCTTTCTTATTTATGATAAATTAGAAAGATACAACACCTTCCAAAAATTGAGCTTCATACATCCATGTACTCTATTAATATCCAATAATCCTTATACTAATAATTTTTAAAGTAAGCCAATAATAAAGTAAGTCTAGAGAATAGAGACTCTTATACTCCTAAAAGTGTGTGAGAATTGCATAATCATGTCCGTTGACATATGCAATATTCAAAAGCTATACTTTAAAAACTAAGACTTGAATGAATTTTATAAACTTAAACTTCTCACTAAACAACCATCCCAATAACTGCTCAGAATAACTAACTCCGGAGGAGGTATCCCCTTGTTTTCATAGTAAAAACAGGTGACCCAAGGGAACACCCTCCCCCCCCCCCTTTTTCTTGCCCTGGGTCAAATAGCCCAGAGCGAAGAGGGCAGCCGAACGGAGACACTGCCGAAACAGACAGCCTACCTAGCTATAGTAGCAACTGTTAAGTGAATGACATTCTGAGCAGTAGATAATAGACCTAACAATAGAGGCCTCCAGAAATGGACTCGATATTTCTGAGATAAAATTCATGAATGGATGGCTGAGCGCAATGAGCAGCCTTCAAAAATCTATAATAGCAACACTATTAATGTAAACCCAAGAAGTAGAAGAACTCTTACTTCATGAGCCGAAATCTTAAGCACAACTGCTAAGCCAATGATATACCATAAGCAGTACGCTAGTTAATAGAATCCATTAACAATAAAATGGAGCGTAACGTCCTTCTACTAGACATCAAAGACAGAAGAAGCTTACGCCCTTGTAATAAACAGATATCTGTTTATAAATACATAAACTGTACCCGGAAAGAGTAAAGGCCTATGCCCATACGAAGACGGAAGGACCTTAAAATAATAGGTTCCGGATAATAGGAGCCTAACTCTTATGCAACAATCCAACCTAAATAGTAACGGAAGTATTGATTCCGAAACTATGAAAGTGAAAATCATCCATCGATAGTGCATGAAACTCACTGACTCTACAGTAAAAGAGAAACCAACAGAATTACTGTCTAAAAGGTCAGAATTTGAAAACTACTGTTTCCAGAGGCTCAAATGATTACTTAGCTAAATAAGAACCGAAGTTAAAATCCATATAGGAATTTAATCTAAGGATTCTAAGTCTATTTATCAAAAAGTTACTAACTGACTTAGATAAAGAGACAAAAGACTCAATTGTAAACTAACGTAGAGTGCATAGGTATGAGGTAACATAAACCTATAACCTAAATAACAACAGGCTGCAGTAGATCTTGTGAAACAAGTATACTAAAAACTAGCAATGCGTAGTATGGAGGGATCAACCATATGAACATAATGATCCCTACACCACGACGGAAGAGCCTCCACTTTAGTCGCATAGAATAGCGAAGAAGAGGATCTCCTATAGTAAGAAATCGCGTCCAAAGCTCGTCCAGTACAGTGCTTACAATGCAATACGGACCACACAACGGAATACATGAAGGTTGCGACCTTGCTGGTTGTGATAAAGATGACACGATTTACCCAGTGAAAAAAGATCCTCACATAGAGGAAGATTTCACGTTAAGATCCACAGTAGACAAGAGAGTAAATTACTCATGATCTCTGTGAAGATAGAGATGCTATCAACAGAAATGTATTGTGGTTGTTTATCTTAGCAATACCTGCTAAAACAACAGCGCCGGAGGATACGCGTATCCTATCATACCGTCCTATAGATCAATAGAGCGTTAACAGTATTAGCTCAGAGATCTGGACAAGCCAACACATACGTCTGCAATTGATTAGCAAGCTGTGTCATAAATAAAACATCATTGGGCGCTCCCATAGATAGCAAATCTGATTAAATACTTGTTTGTTGAGAGTCCATTCTGACAGCAACAAGCGACCCGTAAGAGAACGGGAGTGCGATAAAACAATCAGACGACCCAGAATATGACGGACCAAAACTGAACTTGGTGTACTATAACCAACAGACGGATTCTTTCCATTAAATTGAATAACGGAAACGAAAGAGTGCCTCCCTGGTTCCGGAGATACGCCACTACTGTCGAATTAAAGGACAGGAATTTGGGCATGCGTTTCTGAATAATGTTCATGCAATGACATAAAGCAAGCCTAAAAAACATTATTCCGCGGAAGTTAAACTGATAGCTAACAGACTGCGGAACCCAAAGACCCTGGCACTTCGAATCCGTAGGGATCAGTATATATCCCAATCTGTTTGACTGGCAACCGTCATAACAGCCACACTGGGGTCCGGCAACTGCGGCGGCACTCTCTGAGTCAACCACCGAATGTTTGCCCCAGTCTGAATCTCTTGTAACACTAGATAGACAAGAGAATGTATAAATCAAGCAATTCATGGATTGCCGGAAAGTTGCCGTCGAAGAGAAGCTCCTCCGAGAACGAAGCGACTCTGAGAGAGTTCTTAACCTACTATCCACGCGTGGATGTAGCTAGGGCTGCATCACGTCTAACCAACTCCAATCAGCCACTGAAGGGCGGAGTTATACGTGAACAAACTACTGCCCTCAAAAGAAATTACATTGAGAATAATATCCCGTAAATCTTTTCTTGAAGACGTAATGATAACGCCTCAGTAAGGCGGATTACGTATAATAAAGCGTCTAAGTTAAGTCTACTATACATAATGTCGTTCCCAACATTGAAATTGGAAAAGACATAAACGGCGAAAAAGAATATATGCAGTCTTTAATCACACCGTCTAGACGCATATGAACTCTCGGTATGCCCTGCTCTGCCAAAATAAACTATATGTAAAAAAGATAAAATGGCAGAAATGAGCCACGCGGACAAGAAACTAAACTATCATGCTTAGTAGCAGGCTTGTATATATATATATAATATATAGCGTCGAAAAATAAAACACATGTTGTAATGACAATATTGGACTGCGTCGGTAAGTCAGGGACAAAGTCCCTGTACCGATCGAAAAATCCGAGTCCAATGACGCTATAAGTCTCTTATCCAAGATCGCAGTAATGAAGTCCGAAAAATAATCACTGGAAGAAATGCCAGAAGATATGAAAGGCATCTTCCGATACTACTAAAGGGAAAACTCGAAATCTTTCGAATCCCTTTCGCCATCCTGTCGGACCCTATAAAGCGTTCGGTCGTCCGTAGCTTGATGCAACCGCGGACCGCACCGACCCAGCGCCGTCGGATAATTCCTGATTCGACCGAGAAACCGTCAATTGCTGGGATGCTGCGAAACAACTGTGCTAACTCGGATAGCACGTCCGTCACTGAGGCCTGAGGAGCTGCGGTCTTACGATGCATTGCCGCAGGAAGCTCCGAGATCGTTACCCCGTGCATACTTCCAATATGCGAGCGAACGGAGTGTATAGGCCTCGTGTCCCTTGGCTACCGGATGGCGCGACCTATTCGCTGTGGAATCACTGAATGCCGAAACTGATCGGATACTCGAGGTCACGTAGCCAATGTGCGGTCGTGTGCCCTGCTGTGAGGATGAGGAAGCATTAAAGACAGTCTCTCGGACTGTCAATATAACGGAGCGTCCCGAGCAACGGACATATGCTCCGAATGTAAAATATCTGAACCACAACATGCGGTCCCCTATGTTGTTGGCTTCCTCCGATCTGTCCTCAATCTGCCGTCACTGGGTGAGTACTAAAGTAATTAAAGTGCTCGCATCACCCAAATCTCCTTCCTAGACCGCAACGGACGAACCCGGCAGCCGAACCATTCGATGAATGTACGCTACACCGGGTGAGCTAGCGAATGTCACTCCGTAAGCGATAGACATATACCATGAGCACTTATTGCCGCTAACTCTTCATTAACTATGACGACAGAGGCACACTTTTGAAAGACATCTCCATAACTCTTCGAACAAGAAACCAGAAATGCTTGGATAGCAAGCATAAAATAATAATATATATAGCGTCGTTCAATAATTCGAAAGTTTGTGTGACATTATTGGACTATGTCGGAACTGAGGGACGATGTCCCTGAACCGAACCAAAAATTTCTAAGTCCACCGACGCTATCAGTTTCTTATCCGGCATCGCAGCATATGTTGTTCCGAAAGGGAAAGCTTGAAATCCACCGAATCCCTTTCGGTATCCCGTCGGACCGGATGAAACTTTCGGACGTCCGTACCCGCTTCTGCGGAGCGTCCCGACCCAGCATCGTCGGATAAAATATATGCGACAGATTCAGTTGATGCTGGGATGCTGCGATAAACTGTGCTATTAAGGAAAGCACGTCCGTTCCCGAGGCCTGTGCAGTAGCGGACTTACGATGCATTGCCGCTGGAAGCTCCGTGTACGTTGACTCCCGCACACTTCCTATGCGAACGTCCGGAGTCTGCAGGCCTCGAGTCCCCGGCTACCGACCCAGCGCTGTCGGATAATTCTCGATCCAACACCGTTTCTGTCGGCTGCTGGGATGCTGCGATAAGCTGTGCTATGTGCACAAGAATGTCCGGCGTCGAGACCTGCGGAGGCGCAGTCTATCGGTGCTTCGCCGAGGGCAGCTCCGCATCAGATGGCTCCCGCATACTTCCTATGCGAACGTCCGGAGTCCATCGGTCTCGAATCCCTGGCTGCCGGATGGTGTGACCTGGTCGCCGAAGAATCCTTGATCGGCGAAGCTGGTAAAATATCGGCGGTCACGCAGCCAAGGTGCGGTCGTGTGCGCTGACGAGAAGAGGAAGCCTTAGCAGTCTCAGCGGACTGCCTATACAACGGAGCGTCCCGAGCGACGGACGTATGCTCCGCTAACAACACATTTGTACCACAACATCTGGGGCCAGATGTTGTTGAACGAGAGAGGGGCCTCTCTCGCTTGCCGTCCGGATGGACCGGAACGAGCTATGAACCGGACTAAAAGGCTTCCTCCGTTCTCCCTCCGATCCGCCGTCACTGGGTGTGCATTAAGTTAATTTTATAGTGCTCGCATCACCCCAAAATTCCTTCTAGACCGCAACGGACGAACCCGGCTGCCGAACCATTCGGTGAATGGATGCTACACCGGGCGAGCTAGCGGACGTCAAAGGCCGTCGAACCTACTAGGGTCCTCTTAGGCAATTGGCGTATTACATGAGCACTTTTCCGCTAGCCCTTCATTAATTGTGACGACGGAGGCACACTGTTGGAAGACATCACAGATACATCACCCTAATCTTGATCGTCTGAAATAGAAATTGATAAAGTAGAGTGACCCTGCGGGGAAAGGACCGGAGTGTCCAAATCCCCAACAACACACCGTGACATACGCTTCCCATATTGTCATCGAAATCATACGATACAGAACAGGAGTTAATGCGAGTACACTGACCACATATAGAATGATAATAAGGTCAGAGGAAGACTTCCTCTTAAAACAATTGATCAATATCCTTTCAATGTGAAAAGAAAACAAGTCCTGGTACTCGCACTAACCCCTGGCAATCAAATACATAATAATAATATGATCCATTAATATAGAAAAAATAATTGAAATCAAAATATTTTGAAAAAATATTTTTTCAGAACAGCCCAAGTTTCTGAAAAGTAACGTTGAGCCCCAATGGATCCCAAGCCTAAGTGTGGACAAAAATTTTAAAAATATTTTAAACAATTTATTCAACACTTACGAACAATAATAATGTATCTAGTTATGATTAAAATAACATAAAGATATTATTATTTAGAAATCCCCCCCTCACACAGAGGGCTGTTGTAAATGTAAACAATGAGTGTAAAAACACTAAAATAAGACTCCAGGCACCCAGGCCCGAAATCAGTTACCAAAAATACACCATCTGATGCAAAACAGAGACTTCCAGGGAAGAAACTGCAGAACATCAGATGGTAGATGCAGAACACAACGCCTAACCACCCGTAGGTGAAGACGTAAACATGGGGAAAGAACAGAATTCATTCTGTTATTAAGCTAAAACTCCCAAGAAATTTTAGTAATAATAATTACAGAAACTATGCCAAAAGCATGGGAGAATAGCAAGGGGGAACTTAAAGGACAGGGAGAGAGGAAAAACACTTGAAAAAACAGTGTAACTAAATAATCAGAATGACAACAAAATGGCTGCTGCCTTGAAAATAGGTAACTTAACATAATTTCATTAAAAAATTTTAAGTTACAGCCCTGATAATATTCTGTCACACATTCTTTTCCTCTCCTCCTTTTCTATCCTCCTTAGAATCACCATTTCACTAATATTTATGTGTCTGGCATCATTTAAACTGAGATTTAAAAGCACAAAGATCAGTCAGATGTTAACTGATGAAGGGCCAAACTTAGAATGAAAAATGGCGCCAATTTCGGAACGTCCTTGACACTGCGCATGCGCAGTGGGGGCGAGGTGTGGAGGGCCTTTCAGGACATGTTTTCTTTAGTTTTAGATGCAAATTTTGGGGATTGGGGGGCAAAATTTGTGTTTGGCCCTATATTTTAAGAGTTAGCACCAGCTATGTCTGGGTCATTGGTACAGTATAAAAATATAGAAATTTTAGGCGTGGCCAAAATTTTTGCCCCTCCCATAACGAAGGCAAATAATGCCCGGCAAACTTCTCTTGAACAAACTTGATTGTACACCTCAAAAGGAAGCTGCATACCCAATATCAAGTCTCTGCTACTGCTGGTTCATGAGAAGAAGATTTTCAAAGATTTTGGTGCCCCTTGGGGGCATGGCCCCACCCAGGAGGAGGGTCAACTTCATTTGAACAAATCTGAATTGACATTAGGTAAGAAACATTTACCCAACATTTGAAAAATATTGGGCCAGTGGTTTCTCCGGAGAAGTTGGTTTTGTAAAGTTTAAGCCGGACGACGCCGGACGACCGACGATGAAATGAAAGTGTCAATGACACTGTAGCTTAACTTGTGTGCTGTGTTTGATGAAAAGGATAATGTTCAATGTTTATGAAAGGATTATGAAATAAGACAAGAATTGTGATAATTGGGAATATGTTCATTTTTGTTCCCTGTATGCTATGTTTTTGATAAAAATAATATGAGGTGTACACTGTACTAAAAAGAGCTGAGGGGTGGGTTAATATGACCTCACAGATAATGTATGTGGCCCTCACAGTTAACGTATATCAACGAATGTTACCAAGTTATAGTGAAATTATTCCAAAACGAGTCATCCTATCAAGTTACATTGAAAACCCTTCATAATTATGGCCTGTAGACTGTGCTAAAGGTTTTTGGGCTTCGGGCCAATGTAGCCGTCAGTTTCCCAATTGTGTCCAAAGGGGACATTCTCATCTGGACATTACATGAAGTCAACCTACCAAGTTACAATGAAATCCCTTCATAAATATGACCTGTTGACTGTGCTAAAGGTTTTTGGGCTTTGGGTTCGGGCAGCCATTATGGTTGAATGATCACAACCAAAAGGGGACATTCTCATCTGGGCATCATCTGGAGTGATCCTATGAAGTTACAATGAAATCCCTTCATAAATATGACCTGTAGACTGTGCTCAAGGTTTTCGGGCTTCGGGCACCTGTAGCCATCACAGTTGACCAATCATGACCAAAAGGGATGTCATCATCTAGGCATTATATGGAGTCAAACTAACAGGTTACAATGAAATCCTTCCATAAATATGACCTATAGACTATGCTAAAGGTTTTGGTGTTTTGGGTTCGGGCAGCCATCAAGGCTGAATGATCGCAACCAAAAGGGGACGTTCTCATCTAGACATTATTTGGAGTCATCCTACCAAAGTACAATGAAATTCATTCATAAATATCACCTGTAGACTGTGCTAAAGGTTTGCGGGCTTCAGGCCCCTGTTGCCATCACAGTTGCCTTATGGTGTCCAAAAGGGGCTGTTCTCATCTAGACATTATATGAAGTCAACCTACCAAGTTACAATGAAATCCTTCCATAAATACGACCTATAGACTATGCTAAAGGTTTTTGTGCTTGGGCAGCCATCAAGGCTGAATGATCGAGACCAAAAGGGGACGTTCTCATCTAGACATTATTTGGAGTCATCCTACCAAGCTACAATGAAATCCCTTCATAATTATGACCTGTAGACTGTTCTAAAGGTTTTCGGGCTTCGGGCTCAGGAAGTCATAATGGTTGAATGATCGCAACCAAAAGGGGACATTCTCATCTGGGCATCATCTGGAGTGATTTTATGAAGTTACAATGAAATCCCTTCATAAATATGACCTGTAGACTGTGCTCAAGATTTTCGGGCTTTGGGCACCTGTAGCCATCACAGATGACCAATCATGACCAAAAGGGGATGTCATCATCTAGGCATTGTATGGAGTCAACCTAACAAGTTACAATGGAATCCTTCCATAAATAAGACCTATAGACTATGCTAAAGGTCTTTGGGCTCGGGCAGCCATAAAGGGAGAATGATCGCGACCAAAAAGAGAGGTTCTCATCTAGACATTATTTGGAGGCATCCTACCAAGCTACAATGAAATCCCTTCATAATTATGACTTGTAGACTGTTCTAAAGGTTTTCGGGCTTCGGGCCCCTGTAGCTGTCACAGTTGCCCAATCGTGTCCAAAAGGGGACGTTCTCATCTAGACATTATATGACGTAAACCTACCAAGTTACAATGAAATCCCTTCATAAATATGACCTGTAGACTGTGCTAAAGGTTTTCGGGCTTTGAGCTCGGGCAGCCATCATGGTTGAATGATCGCAACCAAAGGGGACAATCTCATCTGGGCATCGTCTGGAATGATCCTACGAAGTTACAATGAAATCCCTTCATAAATATGACCTGTAGACTGTGCTCAAGGTTTTCGGGCTTCGGGCATCTGTAGCCATCACAGTTGACCAATCATGACCAAAAGGGGATGTCATCATCTAGGCATTATATGGAGTCAACCTAACAGGCTACAATGAAATCCTTCCATAAATATGACCTTATGCCTATGCCAAAGGTTTTTGGGCTTGCGCACTCATCAAGGCTGAATGATCGCGATCAAAATGGGACGTTCTCATCTAGACATTATTTGGAGTCATCCTACCAAGCCACAATGAAATCCCTTCATAAATATGACCTGTAGACTGTGTTAAAGGTTTTTGGGCCCCTGTAGCCATCACAGTTGCCCAATCATGTCCAAAAGGGGACTTTCTTTCTCATCTAGACATTATATGAAGTCAACCCACCAAGTTACAATGAAATTCCTCAATAAATATGACCTGTAGGCTGCGCTAAAGGTTTTCGGTTTTGGGCTCGGGCAGTCGTTACGGTTGGCAGATCACGCCCAAATGGGGAAATTCTCATCTAGTCATCATAAGGAGTCATCCTACCAGGTTACAATGAAATCTCTCCATATTAAACATGACCTGCAGACTGTGCTAAAAGTTTTTGGGTTTCGGGCTTGGGCAGCCATCACGGTTGACAGCTCATGCCCAAAAGAGGACGTTCTCATCTAGGCATTATACAGAGGCATCCTACCAAGTTACAATGAAATCCCTTCATAAATACGACCTGTAAACTGTGCTAATGGTTTTCGGATTTAGGGCTCGGGCAGCCATACCGGTTGACCGATCGTGACCAAAAGGGGACGTTCTCATCTAGACAGGACACCAAACCTGCATATGAAATTTTGTGACGATCAGACAAGAACTGCGTGGTGTAGCCCGTGCTAAAGGAAAATGTGAACAGACTCACAGACTTCCGCACGCGTGATGGCAATAGCTTATATTGACTTTGTCAAGTTAAGCGAAAAATGATGATAAACCCATATTTTTGCAATTACACCAGTATTCAATCGATACTGGTTTGAATACCGATATATATCAGTTTATCGATATACCGTGCAGCCCTAATAGTTTCAACTGAACATATCATTTTGGCCTACTGAATTTTGATGAGCAAACCAGTACAATGCATCATTACAGAAAAGCCTGCAAAAGACATGCATGCACTTACCAACAAAGCCAATCAAAAAATCATCTTTTCCATAAAATCCATAAATATTATCCCAATGTCTCTGCCAAAAACTGCCTGACGCACCCCAAAATCTCTGCAACTGCCTGAAATAGAATTTACAAAAAAAAAATTATTTATATACTGGGTAGTTCCGATAAATACACAAAAATATCTTGCCCAATAATTCTGCACAGTCTTCACTTTTCTCTCCATTATCTCTACAGTCCTTCAATTTTTAAAATGGAGGTCATTGTATATTGTTCACTACCATTTGAAGTGAAGCACACCATTGTTGAGTCCCAGGAGGGGGAAAATGTTTTCAAGAAAAACCTAAAACCAACATCTTCCAAAAATATTACCCAATTTTTGTAATGAGCTTCAGGCAGCAATATTCAATTTATCTGAGTTCAATATAATGAAATGCAACTTCAATGAAGTAATCATAAGTCAATCAGATGATTCTCCATGGAATGCATGATTGAAAAGACAGTGAGTCACATTACAGGCCTTTGAAGTTTGTCAAGCTATGTTGTTTACGCATCAATTCTAAGAAAGGTGACTGAACCTGAAATGCAGTTTACTATATGTTCTTAACACTTACAAAAACTGAAGTGAAAAATAAAAACATCCCAGCTCAAATGCTTTCAGTCCGCTAGTGAAAAGCACTCTGCACCGTCTATGCAGATTACTTTTGACTGGCAGACCCTGTGGTTGTTTAAACTTACATGCATTTAGGACAGGCCAGTTACTCTGGCTTCTTCCGTCCGTAAAACTGTCTGACGCTAGGTGACCCTGGCTGTCAAGTGTCGTTAAACCCCAATAAAATATATAAATAAATAGGACAGGGCAGGGTTCTGTTCTTGAACAGTAGGATGTTGTTTTTTTTTACATGTATGCCACTACTTAAACCTTTACCAAACATAATAGCCATCACTGGCCAGCACTATTCACAAAAATTATAAATTTCAAGTAATTTGTATATTTTCACAAAAATTATAAATTTTAAGTAATTTGTATATTTTTTATACTTAGCAATAGTCCAGACTAGCTGGTGCCAACTCAAAAATTAATCCAGGGCCAAACACAAATTTTTTCCCCCATCCCTAAAATTTGCATGCAAAACCGAAAAATTTATGTTCTATCTGGTCCTCCATACTTTTCAGATCTGTGCATTCTCAGTATCCAGGAAGACACCGAAATAGGTGCCAACCATCATTCTTTCTATAATTGCCTGTTAAATGTTGTAAAGAGCAGGGAGGTATGAGTGCCCGTTAATGGGAGGGCCATACCCATCTGGTCCATTGGTAAGTATAAAAAGTATACAAATTATTTAAAATTTATAATATTTTTATACAACAACCAATGGCCCAGACTAGCTGAAATGTAAAAAGGCTGGAGGGCCTAGGACATAAAGGAAAATCCAATCTCTAAATCACTTCAGTAAAGGATATCTCCTACAGGAGAATAGAAGATAGGAATTATATATGTCTGTCTCTTTTCGAGAAAAGAGAAGGACATAACACCAATAATGTAATTGAGTATTACATAATATACATGCATAATTCTCCATTTAATGCCAGCATAACCCGTTATGCTAATTCGGTGAAGGGAAGCCAATATATAAAGATAGTACAGAGAATGAGGCTCTTTATACTCATTTCAAACTGTCCAAGGATTGTATATTAACGCCCGTTTGACACGTGACATATACAAATGCTTCACAATGAGCTACACTTTAAAAACAGAACATAAATGAGAAATATTATTGCTTCACATCGAGCTACACATTAAAACCATCCCAGCACCGACTCTGACACCAGAGGAGGTCTTCCCTTGCTTTTCACTATAAAGCCAGATGATCATAAGGGACCCCCCCCCCCCCTCTCCCTTGTTCTGAGGTACATAACCTCAGAATGAAGAGGGTAGCGGAACAGCATCACTACTGGAACAGGTTGCCTAAATAACTATAGATGTAACCATTAACCCTTTACCCAACGAATCGACCGCATCTGCCTGCGTAATATGTAAATTTATAAATGCAGCTGAAAAAATATTATTTTTCGAAAAATTTCAACAAAACCATATCATGAGAGCACTCTTTGGAACGAGCTTGTCGAGCTCGTTCCAAAGAGGGGTCACATGATATGGTTTTGTTGAAATTTTTCGAAAAATTTTTAAAAATGATATTTAAAATAATAAATTTTGAAATCGTCTGCATTGGGTAAAGAGTTAAGGACGACATTCTGAGCAACAGAAAGAGGACCTAAAAATCTAAGGTCACCGGAGATGGACTCTAAATTTCTTGGGTAAAACTTGGTAAATGTTGAGGGCTGTGTCCAGTACTCAGCTTTCATGAGATCAGTAATGGCTATACTGATAGAATAAGCCTAAGAAGTGGACAGTGCTCTAGCTTCATGCGCTGATATCTTATTAACAGAACGTTGATCCGAAGATAGCTTTACATAGGCAATACGTATTGCCAACTGAATACATCTAGTTATTGAATGAACAGAAATATCTTTTCTGTTAGGAATGAATGAGAGAAAGAAACGTTTCCTTCCTTTCCTAATAAAATCGGATCGACATTTATATATGCGCATAGCCCTGACTGGACACAGCAACAGTCTACAGTTGTCCGAGCTTAGGTCGTTTATCTGGAGTTTGATTCTTAGCCAGAAATCCCACTTCCGTAGTTTTGGTAATGGTATTACCCACACTACGGTAGTGAGATTCCCCAACCGATAAAGCATGAAGTTCACTAACTCTTCTAGCATATGCAAAGGCTAAGAGAAATGCCATTTTATAGGTCAAGAATTTGAACTTTACAACGTCCAATGGCTCAAATGGAGCTTCCTTAAGCTTCAACAGAACCCAAGCCAAATTCCATTTAGGAATTAATCTGAGGGTTCTAGGTCTATTAATAGAGAAATTTCTAACCAGCTTGGACAATGAAGCATTTGATTCAATAGCCAAGTTATCATGATGAGTGTAAGTGTCAGATAACACAGACCTATAGCCCTTAATAGTGACGAGCTAAAGTTTGAGATCGTCAAACAAGTAGACCAGGAAATTGGCAATGTTTGGTATGGCCGGATCATAAACATCTACATGTATTGACTGATCCTGACACCAACGGAAGAAAACCCTCCACTTCACTGCATTATTCAACGAAGAAGAGGACCAGTTAGAAATTGCATCCACTGCTCGTCCTGAAATTGCTTTCCATGCAAGAAGGACCGTACAACGGAAATATGTGAAGGTTGAGACATTCCAGGTTGTGATGCAGTGCTCGTGACTTCCCCTGATAAAGAAGGTCCTCTCGTGGAGGAAGCTTCCGGGGAACGTCCCATACAGACACCTGAGAAGATTGATCCTAGGTTTCTGTGACGACAGAGGTGCTACTAGTAGAATTTTGCAACGAGACTGTTTGATCTTTAACAGAATCTGCTGAATCAACAGAGTTGGAGGATACGCGTATCCTGTCATTCCATCCCATGAGATCGACAGAGCATCTACTGCGTATGCTCGATTGTCAGGACATGGCAACACGAACGTCGGTAACTGATTGTTCAGGTGTGTCATAAACAGATCTATCATGAGGCGATCCCACTAGTAGCAAATCTGCTTGAATACTCACTTGTTGAGCATCCACTCCAATGGCAACAGGTGACCTTTCCAAGAGAGCAAGTCTGCTGGTATGTTCAGACGAGCCGGTCTTTGACGGACGGAAAGATGAACACGATGATTCATGATTCATGATGTATAGAAGAATCTTCTCCGTTAGTTTGCATAACGGAATCGAATGAGCGCCGTGCTGGTTCCTGATATACGCTACTACAGTTGAGTTGTCCTACAAGATCAGAACATGAACGTCCGCTATTATGCAAATCCAATGTTGTAGCGCTAGCCATACTGACATCATCTCTTTGATGTTTATGTGTTTCTCCTGGAACCAAGGGTCCCAAAGACCTTGACACTTCAAGTCTGCGGGACTTAGGCTATTGCCCCAACCTGTCTGACTTGCATCCATCATAATCGTGAAAGCTGGATCTGGCAGTTGCAGCAGAACTTCATGAGTTAACCACTGAATGTCTGCCCAAAACCGAATACTTTGTTTTATCAGGTCCGTTAAAACAATACTGGTTTCGAGCGAATGCATCTTCACCCTCCAGTTCTGAGTAAAGAATATCTGGAGGGGACGTGTGTGCATGCGGCCCATCCAAATAAGATCCGCAGCCGCTTCACACAGGCCCAACAGTCGCATGAATTCCCTCGCTGTTAATGCATCTGAGTGTAGACAAAAGCGAGCATAATAACTGACTAATTTCGCTCTGGGTAACGGCAGATGAACCAGACTGCTGTGAGTCTCAAAGCTCATTCCCAAGTGAATATATGACCTGTACGGAGCTAGATCCGACTTTTTCTCGTTTACGATGAAACTGAGACATCAGAGTAATAGAAGCAGACTCTTAACATCATTTTGAAGAATAATTCTGTTCCTGTATCTCTGTAGAATGTCGTCCAAGTAAGCTAATGTTACTGCTGATGAATGAGCTCGGAAGTGTGACATTACTGAGTTCATTATTCAAGTGAATGCCCCGGGAGCCAGGTTCAGGCCAAAGCAAACTGCTCTGAACTGATACACCTTCCATTGTACAGTGAACTGCAGGTACTTTCTAAATGCCGTATGTACCAGGACATGAAAGGACGCATCCTTTAGATCTATGATTTCCACATAGTCGTTCACTCGAATGCTCGCTCTTACCGACCGAATGGTCTCCATATATACTACTTCAGAGCCACGATGACCTTGTTTATCCAGCTCAAGTCTATTACTGATCAGAACGAGCCATCTGGCTTCGGTATAGGAACAGCTGATTGTAAAAACCTTGAGTATTCTGATTCTTGATGACCTCTATTGCTTTCTTTTATAAGAGAGCCTGTACGCGCGCTAGAACTAGGAGAGTCTCTCTTTTGCAAGGATTTGACGGAAGATTTGGTCAGTGCAGACATCTTGTTATTGGGGGTTTCACTCGGAATGACTGATAGCTGAAGGCTGTCCGAGACTACACTTCTCACCCACTGGTCTTCCGTGACTGTTATCCAGTTTTTCATGAAGCTTGATAACCTTCCGCCAACTGGCAAGCAATATAGGTCCTGACCATCACCTGTATGACTTGCGTAGGCTTGCCGTGATTATGCAAAAGGTCGACTAATCGTCGGTTGTGCCGATTGATCGACATTAAATTTGAAAGTCGACTTTTTTACCCACGCATGTATAAAGACATCACTGCCTTGCCAGAACGTGAAAACGCTGTATATACATGATGGGAACTTTTCTGGATATGGAGGTAAAGGAGGGTGGCCTAAGTACCCCCCCCCCCCCCCCTCCTCAAATAAATCGTCATTCCGATTTGGAAATGTTTGCGATAATTACCTCCCGCTTTAATGGATTTTGGGGGGGGGGAAAATATGAAAGTTATTTTCAAGTATTACTGCTCTCGTCATGACAACAACTAGTCCGTATTTTAAGAATTTTCCAATAACCATTCTTTGCTCATAAATCTTTTATTTTGAACAACACGAAATGAAACTCACTGAGTTTGATGAAATTTGCATAACCATTTTCATCATTGGTCAAGATTCAGCTAACTCTAGTTTTGTAACACAAAAAATTTTGCATCACAAAACTAGAGTTAGCTCCCTTAGGTCACTCTTTAGTGTTGGAAATCCGGACATCACAATGTTTCCCACCATTGATAAATTATCGTGAGTGTGTGTGATGAAGGGGAAGGGGAGAGAGGGGGGGGGGGGGGGGGGGGGTTGTTGTGACATTTTACATCCTTACTTCCCTTACAGGGTCCAGCAGAATAGTCCTTGTAAGTTGTAAAATCCCTCTCCCTCAGATCAGGCCTAGTTCCTTCTGGCTGCTCACTGTTTCGGGCGTCAGGGTGTATTGCTGTTTAACAGTATGGCAGACGATTGACCAGCTTAACAGAATATGGTCAATGAAACGTTCATTCCGACGTTCACCAAGCCTTGTAATGTGGGAGTGATGGATCATTGACCACGTCACCATGTTATTTGAAATGTACACGGCCACATGCCCGGTTATACCTACCTTTAGGACCATTCAGCCACCTCGTTTTAGTCGACCCTTTGTTAAAAAAACGTGGTCAAAAAAGTCAACTACCGTCGATTTTGGCCTCTGATTAATCGACTATGGAATTTCATAATCACGGCAAGCCTAGACTTGCGAGACTTACGGGAGGAGAAACCATATCTCCCCACGAAAAACTTCTTTCCATTGGCCTAGGGGCGTCTGACCCGAATCCCGAAATCCCGACCATTTCCGAGTCACTATACTGATGACCTGCAGAGTAATTATAAGAGGGTTTCTTATATCCTCTAGAAGAGTTTCCATTTGACGATTTTTGTCTGGAACGCCCTCCTTTACTCTTGTCTGCTGAAGCGGGCCTCCACGGCATCGACTTCAAACGCAAAGCACTAGACACTTTCTTAGTAGCCTGATCATAGACTAACGCAAGCTTGTCGTCAAAAATAGTATGTCTCGAAACCAGAGTAACTCGGAGAGAGCTTTTCACCTTGTCATCTATCAGTGATGACGACGCAAGGGCAGCATCACGTCTGATTAACTCCAGATTAGCCACAGTTAGGGCGGAGTTATATGTGGTATACATAATTGCCCTGGAAAGAACTCTGAGAGAGAAACGCCCATCCTCAAATTCCTTTCCGTTGAAACGTTGCACAATAGCTCTAGTAAGGTAATCTGCGTAAGACATAAGTGTCCAAATTCGCTCTATTTGAAGAAATTGCCGTCTCAATTGTGTCCGTGCGAATTGTGAATGAAGCAGGTAAGGATACCTCTAGATCCTCTGCCTGTTCATCCAAATGCAGAGGAACTCTCTGAACATCTTCCCCGACCGTTTTAAATGAACATGGTTCAAGAAACGGTATGTTTATGGAAGATGAAGTCAAGAAACTGCCTTGCCTTCTTGCACTCGAGAGGTTAAATACGGCGTCGTCTATATGGCCAAAGGCCTGTGACACCTGTCTAGACTGAACTGGAAAAGAAAGGACTTCCTCCTTTGTCTGGATAAAGTCTGCGTCCAATGCTGCCAGCCTTGTAGTTTCAGAGGAGAAAAGTTTTGAAAATCCACCAATCAGAATCAAAGAATGCCTCTAGCGGCCACGTTTTTCATCCAACAGGAATAGAATTAGTAATAGTTGTAGAGAACCTCTCATAGACTATGCCTGCCAAGTTTGGTTCACATTGGCTGTAGTTCCAGAGAAGAAAATGAAAATGTGATTTCCCATAGGGTTTCTATAGTATCTATAAGCCGCAATTGCAGCCATATTTGCATCCCGATCAACATTATTAAATGAGGACCATTGGTAGAGGGTGTCCCAGTCATCAAGCATGTGAAGTTTCGAAACATTTGTCCTTGTGGTTTTCAGAGAAGATTTTTGAAAATCCACCAATCAGAATCAAAGAATGCCTCTGGCAGCCATGTATTCCATCCCATGGAAACAAATGCGAATCGTTTGTAGAGTACCTCCCATAGACCATTCCTGTAACATTTGCTTGACATCAGCTCAGTAGTTCCACAGAAGCAGATGAAAATGTTATTTCCCATAGGGTTTCTATAGTGACTATAAGCCACAATTGCAGCCATGTTTGCAACCCGATCAACATTAAATGAGGATAGTGTTGAAACGATTAGTCGACTAGTTGAAGTCGATTCGATTTTCAGAAAAATCGACTCTGAAATCCGCCAGTCGACTAGTCGGGAAGCTCAAAGATGAAGTCGTAAAATACCAATAGTGGGGGTTAATGATTACAAACATCAGACGTTTCTGCTTTGTGGTGGACCTATTTTAAATTGTATTGAGAAGTGGATATCAATGCAATCACTGTCGGTTGTTGATGCCGATAATGTTACAAGTTGAGGTAAAGGGTTAGGGCACCGCCACGCTAAGTACTTTCTCCTCTCATTCGTCCGCAGTACTCTGCACTCCACACAAGTCACTTGAAGCGCCATAACTCTGCAGTTTCTTAAACTGACTTTTGTACATGTATATAAGTGAATCTTCTTTGAGCCAATTGCCCTGTCTTCCTCAAAGGTAAACCAATGCCATAGCTCCATGTTCTATGATATTACTGTACTGGTTTGGGTGCGAGCTGGCAAAGACCGGATATGAAGGTGAGGAAACTGTCCGTCACAAAATCTGACCCGGGAGTTTTTAATTAATTGCACCGGACGAATGGCGGCACACTTCAAACATTTTACAAATTCAAGAAAATTCTGTTTTAACATCACTGGGTACTTTTTCCACTGTACGGACAGAGGACTAGGAGGAACGCACTTCCCAGGTATCCTAATTTTTTTACTGAATGGTTAAAGCTATAATATGCACAACATTTTAAAAAACCCGAAATATGAAAAAGAGAACAGCTACGTTCATGACTTTGACAAGGAAACTTCAACAAAACTTCAATAAACACCTGTCAAATGAGTCATTAAACGAAAGGGTTATCAACTTACAAGTAACAGTCTCTTATCACCTAATTTACTGAGACAATTATGTTTTCAACAGAAAAGCCGAGTAGTAGATTACTCCCGTCGACTAGTCGACTTTGAAAAATAGGTAATCGTTTCATATTGCCCTAAGTTAAAACTGAGGATCGTTCGTAGAGGGTGTTACAGTCATCAGTCACGTAAAGTTTCAGAATATTTGGCCTGCAGTTTCAAAGGAGAATACTTCTTGAAAATCCACACATTTATGAATTCTGTTCCAATAAAAAATCAGTAAAAGAAGGTTAAATATTTTGAAAATTAACAAATTTTTCAGACACTTCTCTCTTTCAAATAGCTTTGGATAGGTAAAGGGTTACAGGAAAACACAACATTTTATTCAAATAATTTGTCATATCTTAAATGATATCATAATTGACCTGGTCAGCACGACATGATGGTTTTCAAAATAATTTCTGATGAGAAACATGAGAGTTATACTAACATAATTACAAGTATAGCTGCAAACTTGTTTACAAATGTATACACAATATTTTCTGTGGTTTTTCTAAGTTCTCAGTGGAGAAAACTGGAACAAACCCTCAGATTCTTAAAAAAAAAACAAGGATTTTGCTGACAGTACCGATCTTCATGCAGATAGGAGAGGCATTGGATTGAACATTAGAAAAAAGCCTCTGGCAGCTATGTATTTACATACTCTCAAAGACCATTCCTGTCAAGTTTTGGTTCACATCGGCTCAGTAGTTCCAGAGCAGAAGAGGAAAATGTGATTTCCCATGGGGTTTCTATAGTAACTATAAGCTGCAATTGCAGCCATGTTTGCAGTCTGATTGATTGAATAAGGATCATTGGTAGAGGGTGTCCCAGTCATCAACCATGCAAAGTTTCAAAACATTTGGCGCTGTGGTTTCAGAGAAGATTTGTCAAAATCCACCAATCAGAAGCAAAGAATACCTCTGGAGGCCCCAGGGCTTTTTCGAACCCACGGGAACAAAATTAGGATCGTTTGTAGAGGACCACCCCATAGACTATCCCTGCCAGGTTTGGTTCATGTTGTCTCAGTAGTTCCAGAGAAGATAATGAAAATGTGATTTCCCATAGGGTTTCTAAAGTAAACTATAAGCTGAAATTGTGACCACGTCTGCTACCTGATCAACATTAAATGAGGATCGTACGAAGAGGGGGTCCCAGACATCATTTATGTGATGTTTCAAAACATTTGACCTGGCAGTTTCAGGGGAGAAGATTTTTGAAAATCCATAAATCAGAATCAAAGAATGCCTCTGGCAACCATGTTTTTCATCTGACAGGAACAAAATGAGGATCGTTTGTAGAGGACCTCCCAAAGACCATTCCTGCCAAGTTTGGTCCACACCGGCTCAGCTGTTACAGAGAAGATGATGAAAATGTGAAAAGTTTACGGATGCTAAGTGATGAGAAAAACTCACGTGTCCTTTTAGGCCAGGGCAGCTAAAAAGGAAATGATCTTAACAAGAGGCCCCAAAACATTCTGGCCGGTGGATCAGAAAAAAATATTCCTCATATTGAACTAGGTTATAATTTGGGTTCCCATAGGGAGCCCAAATATGAACCCAAGTACTTGCCTTGAACAAACTTCAATCTCACCTCCCTAAGGATGCTGTATTCCAAATATCAAAAGATTCTGCCTACTGGAGCTGAAGAAAAATATTTTAAACAAGAGGCCCCAAGGGGCCAGAGAGTGCTCGCCAGACACCTGACATGGACAACTATCAACCGAGGGTTCTGATTTGAACAAACTTGCATCAGCCCCATTAAGAAAAGCATATACCAAATATCCAAACATTCTGACCTGTGGATCTGAAAAAAAAAAAATATCAAAATATTCTTCATATTGAACTAAGTTATAAATTGGGCTCCCAGAGGGAGCCCAAATATGAACTCGGGACTTGCCTTTAACAAATTTGAATCTCACCTCCCTAATGATCCAGTATACCAAATATCAAAAGATTCTCACTGGGGATGTGAAGAAGATTTTTAAAGAATGTTTCTCATACTGAACTAAGTTACAATTCTGTCTTCTATTGGGGGTCCAAATATGGACTCAGAGACTTGGCTTGAACAAATTTGCATCACATCTTCCTGAGGATGGTGTAACAAATATCAAAACATTCTGACTGCAGGATCTGAAAAAGATTTTTAAAGAAAATTCCTCATATTGAACTAAGTTATAATTTGGGCTCTCACAGAGAGCCCAAATATGAACCCAGAGACTTGGCTTGAACAAATGTGAATCTCACCCCCCTAAGGATGCTGCGTACCAAATATCAAAAGATTCTTACTCGTGGATTGGAAGAAGAAGATTTTTAAAGACGTTTAATCATATTGCCCTAAGTTAAAATTGGAGCTACCATAGTGAGCACAAATATTAACCTAGGGACACGATTTGAACAAACTTGAACCTGACCCCCTAGAGATAAATATGAAAGTATTTTGACAGGTGAATCTGAAGAAGATGATTTTTGAAGAAATTCCCTTATATTGTATTAAGTTAAATTTCAGGTTCCCATATGGAGCCCAAATATTAACCCAGGCACTCGACTTGAACAAACTTGAATCTGACTCCCCCACATCTAGTGATGTTGTATACCAATTATGCAGATTTTTAAGGAAATTTCCTCATATTGCACTAAGTTACAATTTGGGTTCCCATAGCAAGCCTAAATATAGACATAGGGACCCGATTTGAACAAACCTGAATCTGACCCCCCCCCCCCCCTCCCCTCCCCAGACTAGAGATGTTGTATACCAAATATGGAAACATTCTGAGTGGTTGATCTGAAGAAGATGATTTTTAAAAACTATCCCCCATATTGAACAAAGTTCAAATTTGGGCTTCCATAGGAAGCCCAAATATTAACCTAGGGACTTGGTTTGAACAATCTTGAATCTGACCTTCATAACAATGATGTATACCAAACATTAAAAGATTCTGACTGGAGGTTCTGAAGAAGATTTTCAAAGATTATTCCACATATCGCCCTAAGTTAAAAAAAATTTGGGCTCCAGTATTGAGCCCAAATATGAACCAATGGGCTTCATTTTAACACACTTATATCTGACCCCCCCCCCCCCCCCCCCCCCCCCCCCCCCCATGGATGTTGTAAACCAAATATCAAAAGATTCTGACCATTGGTTTTGGAGAAAAGATTTTAAAATTGTTTTGCAAATATGCTGACTCAGCATTTTTTCGATGCCCTCTACAGAACACCCTAATATAACCGATGGCAATTTCTTTTTACCATTCCATTATACTGGTCTTAAGGGTGCTTTATACTAAAGAAGAGCCCTTTGCTCTGTGTGGTTTAGGAAATATGGGCATTTGAAAATATTTCTATTTTTAGTTCCTGGGGTTCCCACAGGGCATTTTGAAAAAACCTTTTTGTGCATAAATCAAGTACTTATGACCCACTAATAATTCATATCAAATTTGCTTCAAATCAGCCCCTCGGTTTGGAAAATAGAAATTTTGGGTGGGGCAAAAATCCTTGCCCCTCCTGTAATGACGACAAATATTGCCCCTCAAACTTCTCTTGAAGAAACTTAAGTCTACACCTCAAAAGGAAGCTGTATACCAAATATCAAGTCTCTGCTTCAGCTGGTTCATGAGAATTTTTAAAAAAATTGGAGCATTTTGGCCCACCTCCTCAATATGAGCAGAAACCCAATTTGAAGAAAAACCCAAATGCCCCTATATAACGACTACTCATGTGAAATTTCATTAAAATGTGGCCAGTCGTTTGGGAGGAAAAGGCCCAAACACCACATTCACGATGGACGACGGGCGAAAAGTGATCTGATTAGCTCACCCTGACTTTCTCAGCTAAAAAATATTCCTCATGTTGAACTTAGTTATAATTTGGGCTTCCACAGGGAGCCCAAACATGAACCCAGAGACTAGGCTTGAACCAACATGAATTTTAACCCATTAAGGATGCTGCATACCAAAAATCAAAAGATCCTGATTGGTGGATCTGAAGAAGATTTTTTAAAGAATATTCCTCACACTGCACCGATTTGAACATTTAGGCTCCCTTGGAGAGCCAAATGTGGACCCAGGGATTTGATTTCCACAAACATGTGAAACAATGTTCCAAAGATGCTACGTACGTGAAATTTGAAAGCTTTTTTTTTTTTACCATTCCATTCTATTGGTACTAAGGAAGCTTCACACCAAATAAGAATTCTCTGTGCCGTGTAGTTTTGGAGATATAGGCATTTGAATTTTTTTCTATTTTTAGCTACTATGGTTCTTACGGGGTATTTTGAAAAACAATTTTTGCATAAATCAAGTACTTATGACCCACTAATACTTCATATCAAATTTGGTTCAAATTGGACTCTCGGTTTGGAAAATAGAAATTTTGGGCGGGGCAAAAATTCTTGCCCCTCCCATAACGACAAATATTGACCCTCGAACTTCTCTTGAACAAATTTGAGTCTACACCTCAAAAGGAAGCTGTATACCAAATATCAAGTCTCAGCCACAGCTGGTTCATAAGAAGGTTCTACACCTCAAAAGGAAGCTGTATACCAAATATCATGTCTCTGCTCCAGCTGGTTCATAAGAAGATTTATTAAATGAAAGTGTCAATGATACTGTAGCTTAACTTGTGTGTTGTGTTTGATGAAAAGGATAATGTTCAATGTTTATGAAAGGATTATGAAATAAGACAAGAATTGTGATAATTAGGAATATGTTCATTTCTGTTTCATGTATGCTATGTTTTTGATAAAAATAATATGAGGTGTACACTGTACTAAAGAGTTGAGGGGTGGGTTAATACAGGGTTCTTACAGACAAGAACCAAAAAAATTCAAGGACTTTTCAAGGACATATCAGCATTTTCCAAGGATGTATTTTTAAAATGTACATTTGGAATATAACCATTTTTAGAAGCCTTACCTACTTTAACCCTTTATCTTACATGAAAAGCAGACGACACTTGCAAAAAAATTCTCGAATAACTAATTTTTTGTCTCAAAAAACATAGGTTATGGCCCCTCGTTGGAACAAGCTCGATGAGCTTGTTCCAACAAGGGGTCATAATCTATGTTTTTGAGACAAAAATGAAAAAAATAACTGAAATTAATTGGCCATTTTTGAGAATAGCAGTGGCCGGTTTTGGCCGTCACACTGGGTAAAGGGTTAAAAATGTCTTCTACCTCATCCTTCTAAATTCCAGGAAAACGGTGCTTCTAAAATGCTCTTAAACAAAATTATGGTACTAACAGAATGACACCCAGTTAAATAATGCCTGAACTTTAATTCCTCATTTATCGATTATCCATTATTTATGTTCGTTTTTTTCGTTTTTCAACTAAAACAAGTGCAAAAGAGATGTTTCAATTGTCCACTATTACACAGGTAAAAATGATATAGGGCAAAATTCAAGGACTTTCAAGGTGCCCGATGGATTTTCAAGTACTTTTCAAGTACATTTTCTGAATTTTCAAAATTCACGGAGTAAGATTGAAATTCAAGGACTTTTCAAGGATGTGCACACCCTGTAATATGACCTCACAGTTAATGTATGTGTCCCTCACAGTTAACGTATATCAATAAAAGTTACAGAGAAATTATTCCAAAACGAGTCATCCTATCAAGTTACATTGAAATCCCTTCATAAATATGGCCTGTAGACTGTGCTAAAGGTTTTCGGGCTTCAGGCCCCTGTAGCCATCAGTTTCCCAATTGCGCCCAAAGGGGACATTCTCATCTAGACATTATATGAAGTCAACCTACCAAGTTACAGTGAAATCACTTCATAAATATGACCTGTAGACAGTGCTGAAGGTTTTTGGGCTTTGGGCTCGGGCAGCCATCATGGTTGAATGATCGCAACCAAAAGGGAACATTCTCATCTAGGCATCATCTGGAGTGATCCTACTAAGTTACAATGAAATCCCTTCATAAATATGACCTGTAGACTGTGCTCAAGATTTTCACAGCTGACCAAAAGGGGATGTCATCATCTAGGCATTATATGGAGTCAAACTAACAGGTTACAATGAAATCCTTCCATAAATATGACCTATAGACTATGCTAAAGGTTTTGGGCTCGGGCAGCCATCAAGGCTGAATGATCGCGACCAAAAGGGGACGTTCTCATCTAGACATTATTTGGAGTCATCAAAACAAGATACAATGAAATCCCTTCATAAATATCACCTGTAGACGGTGCTAAAGGTTTTCAGGCTTCAGGCCCCTGTAGCCGTCACAGTTGTCTAATGGTGTCCAAAAGGGGACGTTCTCATCTAGACATTATATGAAGTCAACCTACCAAGTTACAATGAAATCCCTTCATAAATATGACCTGAATACTGTGCTAAAGGTTTTCAGGCTTTGGGTTCGGGCAGCCATCATGGTTGAATGATCACAACCAAAAGGGGACATTCTCATCTGGGCATCATCTGGAGTGATCCTACGAAGTTACAATGAAATCCATTCATAAATATGACCTGTAGACTGTGCTCAAGATTTTCGGGCTTCGGGCACCTGTAGCCATCACAGCTCACCAATCACGACCAAAAGGGGATGTCATCATCTAGGCATTATATGGAGTCAACCTAACAAGTTACAATGGAATCCTTCCATAAATACGACCTATAGACTATGCTAAAGATTTTTGGGCTTGGGCAGCCATAAAGGCTGAATGATCGCGACCAAAAGGGTACGTTCTCATCTAGACATTATTTAGAGCCATCCTACCAAGCTACAATGAAATCCCTTCATAAATATGACCTGTAGACTGTGCTAAAGGTTTTCGGGCTTCGGGCCCCTGTAGCCGTCACAGTTGCCCAATCACATCCAAAAGGGGACTTTCTCATCTAGACATTATATGAAGTCAACCTGGCAAGTTACAATGAAATTCCTCAATAAATATCGCCTGTGGACTGTGCTAAAGGTTTTCGGGTTTTGGGCTCGGGCAGTCGTCAAGGTTAGCAGATCACGCCCAAATGGGGAAATTCTCATCTAGACATAAGGAGTCATCTTACCAAGTTACAATGAAATCCCTCCATATTAAACATGACCTGCAGACTGTGCTAAAAGTTTTTGGGTTTCGGGCTTGGGCAGCCATCACGGTTGACAGATCATGCCCAAAAGGGGATGTTCTCATCTAGGCATTATACAGAGGCATCCTACCAAGTTACAATGAAATCCCTTCATAAATACGAACTGTAGACTGTGCTAATGGTTTTCGGTTTTGGGCTCCAGCAGCCATACCGGTTGACCAATCGCAACCAAAATGGGACGTTCTCATCTAGACATGACCCCAAACCTCCTCAATAAATATCGCCTGTAGACTGTGCTAAAGGTTTTCGGGTTTGGGGCTCGGGCAGTCGTCAAGGTTAGCAGATCACGCCCAAATGGGGAAATTCTCATCTAGACATCATGAGGAGTCATCTTACCCAGGCCACGAAATTTCATGCGAACGATCGTTTCGTTCACGGGATGGTTACGCAAACCCAAAATAATTTATCATCGCATATGTCATGAACACAGAATGAAATACTTGGACCCAAATTCCGTAATATAATTTTGGGGTTGGGTACGTCCTTTGGACGTACCAAACCCAAAAATGACATTACGGAATTTAGGTCCAAGTTTGGCCTAGTTTACCAAACACCAAAATTATGTTACGGGATTTGGGTCCAAGTTTGGACTAGTTTTACTGTTACTATAGTCTGTACTTATTATGACTACTTGCGAACTTGCAACGTGCAATATCTCACTATATAACGACGCCGACACCGACAGTATTATGTTGCTAATTTTGTTAGAACTATTGCTATCTCCCTCAGTTCATTTGGCCATGGGGGTTGTGTAAGTATATGTCAGAATTAGGGTACCCGTAAGTGGTGAAAAAAGTGTGGGGGAGTCACGTGCCCCCCCTCCCCCCCTCCCTCCCTCCGGCTACGCCGTTCCTGATGGTAAGTGCATCTCAATTTGCATTGAGGAACTTCATTTGTCATTTTCGGAGTTAAAAAAATATATATTAAAACCACTCTTTAACTGGGGACAACTTGACCCGGGCGACTTGACCCGATGCGACTTGATGCGGGGCTACTCAACTCGGGGGTGACTTGACCCGAGGCCGAATTGACCCGTTCCCATTATAACCCCCCCCCTCCCCTTTTAATTGTTGGCTTTTTAACATCTGATTGATCACACAGAAGTTGAGATAAAAATACCAAATTTAGAATTTTGACATAAAGAATAGTATTTGTTGTGTCGGTGACGAAAATGCTGAGAATTATTAATAAAAAAATGTAATCTATGATTAAACATTTATGTGGGTCGGAATAGCATGGGTCTGGGCATTTCGCACAGTGACTTATAAACTTTCGGTTTACACGCATGCTCAGGTGTTTGTTTTGGTCCTCGAATATTCCACACTGATCTGTCAATATTTTGAAAGCTTATAAATATGTCATCTAAGGAGAAACCAACCGTGTCATTAAAAAGTGGGACTTTAAAGACGATTTTATTGTTATTGAATCTGTTGATAACTGCATTGTTAAATTGAAATGCCAAATTTGTTCAGAACATCTTGCCGAAATAAGGAAAGAAGCACATAAGAGGGGGCTGAAAGGCTCGGTCTCGAATGAAATTGTAAATTATTCAGACGGAGTGGAATATATTCATAAAACAAACATACTGAGGCACATTAAATCGGGTGGGCTTCATGATTGGGCTAAAAAATACTTTTGAAACGAAAACAAATGCAGACCCTACTGAGACTACATCAAAACGACCCTCAAGTGTACCGATTGATAAACTGATAACATCAAATGCCCGTCAGTGTTACACTAACTCCATAAACGCAGCTCTTTTTGTGGCATTGAAAGAAAAGCCCTTTACAGACTTTTCTGGTCTCATAGAAATACAGAGTAAAAATGGTGTAAAATTTGTGTGTGGGAAACAGAATGAAAAATCTTGTAGGGAATTTATAAACTGTTTACCCACAGTTATGCGTTCAGATTTAGAACAGATTTTGAAACAAGCCAATTTTTTTAATGGCATGATGGATGGGTTACAGACCCAAAAGACAGAGAAAGAACTTGTCTATGGTAAATTTGTCATAAATGGAAAGCCCATTGAGTTGTTACTGAGATGCCAAGATATGAGAGATTTTGGGGGCGAAGATGCAGTTTCCATGAAAAATGCTTTTAACAGCACATTTTTGGATACATAAAGAATGGCAGCAACATCAGACCGATTCAAGAATCTAATGATTTCAGTTTGCTGTGATGGTGCAAGTGTTAATTTAGGAAAACACAAAGGTGCAGCAACATGCCTTAAAACCTCAGATGGCCGTCCTTGGCTTCTAATAATCCACTGTGCCAACCACAGACTGGAACTGGCCATAAAAGACGCATTTATGTCTAATCATGCATTCAAAGACATAGATGAAGTGATGGTCCAAATCTATTACATGTTCAAAAACAGTGGGAAGGCTAAGCGAATATTATGAGCTGTAGCAGCAACACTTTCTGTGACATGTGTCAGCTTTGTGAAGGCTCACGGCACACGGTTTCAAAACCACAAATATCAAGCAATAAAGGCCATGTTAACTAATTTTCTTCCAATCTGTATGTACATGGAGAACATGATTGAAAATGCTGGTGCATGCAAGGCAACTGACGCTGCTAAATTTAAAGGTTACATAACTAAGTTTCTGTCATATCAGTATTTAGTCTCTCTTCATTTCTACCGATTGGTTTTACGTGAGACAGCTCATTTATCCTAAGTGTTGCAAACTAAGGCATCGCTGATTACTGATGCTACAGAAGCAACTGAAAATATGAAAGTTAAACTTGAGAAGCTTGCCTCACAGACTGACAATGTTAATGAACTGCCATTTGATTCAGAAACAGAGGAAGATGGTAAGGTCATGAAAATAACGGCAAAAGCAACCTATCTACCCGCGAGCCTTTCTTTCAAGGACAAAAACAAGTTGACTGAGAAAAGCAAGATTGGGAAGCATACTAATGTGTATTCTCAAGACTACAAACTAAGATATGTAGAACAGGGGAAGAAAGCTGTCAAGGCAATCAAAGAAAAACGTTTACACGAAATTGTATCACATGTCCAAGATCGATTGAACACCTTCCTTAGTGAGAAAGACTTGTACAGCTCTCTAAAAATTTGTGACCATACACTCTGGGATTATGACAGTGTCAGTGATGGAATTCCAGAAATCAAATTACTGTCTAAGCACTTTGAACAACCACTTAAATTTCATGGATATAACAAGGACAAAGCTATTTATGAATTTTGACAACTGAAAAATCTTGTTAATGGAAAATACCGTCATTTCAAAAATAAGATTGGACTTTGGCAAACCCTCTTCACACATCACATAGATCAACATCAGCATATTCTTCTTTTCATTGAACTCTGTCTTGTTGCAGCCTGGTCATCAGCCACAGTAGAAAGAGGTTTCAGCACTACAAGGCGAATTTTGGTTGTCAATCGCCTGTCTCTTCACAAAGACACTTCAGATGAGCTACTTGTATTAAGAATTAATGTTTCCATTTTACAAGATCTGGATAGTGTCTATGAAAAGAAACTTGTTGAAAAGGCAGTTGAGCTATACTCAGCAAAGTGCACCAAAGGTGGGCTATGATATGAAGGGGAAAGCGTCCAAATCTAGCAGTGCTGCTGCATGTTCTAGTGTCCCCACTCACAACATACCTATGGAAGACAGTGACATATACCTTCCAACACCCTTCTCTGCTGCATCAGCATATGATGTTAACACTCTCCTTGCCGATGATTCACACCTGATTATTTCAAGTGACAGTGAATCTGATTATGATGCAGACAGTTCAGACGACAATATGTCAGATACATTAGATATTGATGAGGCAGACGTGGACGGTGCCATTGATTAACTTCAATGGCCTTTCCAAAATGTTCACGTGGCACTGCATATTTGCCATCTTTCTGTTTAGAAAACACATAAGAAGTTGTTGAGTTGCCATTTTGATTCGTTCTTCTTTGACAATACCGTCCATACTCAGTCAAGGTGGTATGGTGAATGAAGTACAGATCGAAATGGCAACCTAGCAACTACTGGTATGCTTGCTGTTAAGTTTTGATCCAATTTATATTGACTATTTCGACAGTAATGCAACTCTCATTATGATGATTACATTGTGACACAAAGTTTAAATGAAACCAATTAATATTCGTAGCCTGCTGAGCAGACTGCTGTCAGGTTGATGGCATACATATGGATGTGATAAATCATTTGTTTAGTTAGATTGGAGACCTGGCCATCTGTTGTAGTCAGCGTTCTGAATTTCGGTTAACAACGTTACATGAAACCCCAAACTTGCTCATATAGTTTTTTTGTTATTTTGTTTGTAAACACTTCAAATAGTAACTTATTCTCATAATGACATATTGTCATTAGCATGATGATACTTAAGTCTTACATGGATATTTATTTATTTGAACAATTTAGTGAAGTTCTGAACGATTGTGCAGTCAGGTAGATTCATGATTGTTAAGTTCAACCATTACAAATAAATCTTATTTTTTCTCAGACGTCTTGTGAAATTCTCAGATGAGTTACTGATACATTTGTTACCTCAAGCAACAAAAGGAAAAGTTATCCATAATTTGTTTTGTTTATCATTGATCGATAATACTAGACCCTGTCATCAAGCATTCTGCAGAAGTTGACACATTCAAGAGCTCACTTAATGACCTTGGTCATTTTAATAATTTAATGAAACTCAAATTCGTTATGGATACAACACTTCTCAGCTAGGGCTCAGCCCCAGTCATGAAGTCTTTCATCTACCGAATGAATGAAATTTACAATGAATAAATCTTATTCTGATAGCAGCTGCTGGTATTGTTTATCTTAGTAAAGGAGTCACTGTCAATGTAATTTCGCTAAGTAAGGAAGGGGTTTCTAAGTTACTATTCATTTATGCTGGTAATCATGATAATTTAATGCAATACTTGAAATATTTTGCTTCTTAATGCATCTACCAAATTGGCATAAGCATTAACCAACAACTTACTTCAACTGAAACTTTCCCAACAGACAAAATATATCCAACAATTACAAACACAATTAAACTTGCAAGAACAATTAAATTTATTTCATCTTACATGTATGATGTTTAGTATCACGTGACCTTTTGCGTAACCAATTGGTTACGCAAAACTAATTCATGTGAACAAACAAATGGGTTACGCAGGTCCAAAACACGCGAACGAAAAATGGGTTTCGCAAATTTTTGAAATTTCGTGGCCTGCTTACCAAGTTACAATGAAATCCCTCCATATTAAACATGACCTGCAGACTGTGCTAAATGTTTTTGGGTTTCGGGGTCATCTAGGCATTATACAGAGGCATCCTACCAAGTTACAATGAAATCCTTTCATAAATACGACCTGTAGACTGTGCTAATGGTTTTCGGTTTTGGGCTCCGGCAGCCATACCGGTTGACCGATCGCAACCAAAAGGGGTCGTTCTCATCTAGACATGACCCCAAACCTGCATATGAAATTTTGTGACGATCAGACTAGAACTGCAGGGGTAGTCTGTGCTAAAGGAAAATGTGAACAGACTCACAGACTAACAGACTTCCGCATGCGTGATGGCAATAGCTTATCTTGACTTTGTCAAGTTAAGCTAAAAATTGGGGCATTTTGGCCCCCATCCCCACCTCAATATGAGCAGAAAACCAATTTGAAGAAAAACCCAAATGTGTCTATATAACCACTACTGATGTGAAATTTCATTAAAATGTGGCTAGTGGATTGGGAGAAAAAGACCCAAACACCACCTTCACGATGGACGACAGACAAAAAGTGATCAGAATAGCTCACCCTGACTTTCAGTCAGGTGAGCTAAAATTTGTTTTAAGCAAGCCAGTCATTCTGAGGAGGGTGATTGCTCCAGATCCTTACAGCCCACCTAAAACTTTGTGGAGGAGGGCAAGTAATTGCCATTGAAGGGCAGTTGCTGGCTCTCCTTGACCTATATTCAGGTGGGCACAAGCCATTCAGACAATCTGGTACCCACCAAAATCAACAGAATCAGGCTATTGAGGAGGGCAATTACTTGCTCTACTCAGCAAAAATTCAGGTGGGCTGTAAGGAGCTCTCCTCCTCAAGACAGGCCTGCCGCATTTAAAATATAGATTCCCATTTGACACCACTAAATTGCCACAGAAGCTTGATTTGAACAAGTTGATACAATATTCATTACAAAGATGCTACATGGATATTTCACATATGACAGCATCCCGCCCAGTGACTTCTTTTTGACCTGCTGATACATACAGTGCAACCCTTTAACCAGCCCTTGAAATTGTTAATTTTTTATGATGGCACTTGACCGCTGTCGCAAATCAATTTTGTGATGGCAGTTACGATGACATTTTAAATTAATCTTTATAGCTGTACAGGCCTGTCACCATGAGTACGATGGCAATTGTTTGCTGCCGCAAATCCATATGACGACAGCATTTTGCGACGGCATTTCCATTTGCCGTCGCCAATTTCAAGGGCTACTTTATAGCTGTACAGGCCTGTCACCATGAGTATGATGGCAATAGTTTGCTGCCGCAAATCCATATGACGACAGCATTTTGCGACGGCATTTCCATTTGCCGTCGCCAATTTCAAGGGCTACTTTAACCCTTTACCCAACATAACGGCCAAATCCGACAGCACTATTCACAAAAATCGCCAATCAATTTTCATTATTTTTTCATTTTTTGTCTCAAAAAATTAGGTTATGACCCCTCTTTGGAACGAGCTCATCAAGCCCGTTCCAATGAGGTGTCATAACCTATGTTTTAGAGATAAAAAATGAAAAAAATGAGTTATTCAAGAATTTTGTTTGGAAGTGTCGTCTGCTTTACATCTCAGATAAATGGTTAATTTTGAAAGGCACCCATCCATACTGGTTTCAGAGGAGTCACAAACACCATGTTCATGCTGGACACTGACCTTCATGGACAGACAAGAAAGAGTATTAAAGAGTGGTAACTACATGACAGTGGTAACTCATCCTGAGTTTCACTTATTTGAGCTTACAAGCTTACCAGGTGATTGAATTTCTTGCTGCGGCAAATACAAGCAAAGATGTTCCAATAATGCATAAAGCAGTCTTCACAGAATCAAAAAAGTTCTGTGGCTGGATGACAACAGTCCGTGTCTTCTTTTCATCAGTCTTTGCCATGATGATGTCTCAAGGCTGAAATATATCAAGTTTACAGAAAGGTTTAAATTTAAATGGTCATCCTGTTATCAACATGTTTCATACATTCCCAAAAGAAACAAGAGGCCCCAGGGGGCCTGAGGGTGCTCACCTGACATGGTAGCCTAAATATCAACCCAGAGAATTGATTTCCACAAGTTGCATCTGCTCCTCCTAAGAAAAGCTGAAACCAAATATCCAAATATTCTGACCAGTGGATCTAAAAAAAAGATTTTTAAAGAATATTCCTCATACTGAACTAAGTCATAATTCGGGCTCCCACAGGGAGCCCATATATGAACCCAGGGACTTGGCTTTAACAAACCTGAATCTCACACCCCTAAGGATTCTGCACACCAAATATCAAAACATTCCAACTGCTGGATCTGAAGAAGAAGATTTTTAAAGAAAATTCCTCATTTTGAACCAAGTTACAATTCGAGCTCCCACAATCAGCCCAAATATGGACCTAGGGACATGGCTTGAACAAACTTGAATCTTACCCCCCTAAGGATGCTGCATAAAAAATATCAAAAGCATTCATCTGCTGGATCTGAAGATTTTTAAAGAAAATTCCTCATTTTGAACTAAGTTGTCATTCAGGCTCCCATAGTGAGCCCAAATATGAACCAAGGGACTTGGCTTGAACAACTTGAATCTCAGCCCCCTAAGGTTGCTCCATGCCAAATATCAAAACATTCCAACTGCTGAATCTGAAGAAGAAGATTTTTAAAGAAAAATTCCTCATATTGAATAAGTTATAATTTGGGCTCCCACAGGGAGCCCAAATATGGACCCATGGACTTGGCTTTAACACACTTGAATCCCCCCTTCCCCCCAAGGATGCTACTCACCACATATCAAACCATTCCGACTGCTGGATCTGAAGAAGAAGATTTTTTAAGAAAATTCCTCATTTCGAACAAAGTTACAATTCAAGCTCCCACAGTGAGCCCAAATATGGACCTAGGGACATGGCTTGAACAAACTTGAATCTCACCCCCCTAAGGATGCACTAAGTTCGAATTTGGGCTTCTATAGTGAGCCCAAATATGAATCCAGGTGGCCGATTTGAACAAACTGGAATCAGATCCACCCCACAATGTTGCATACCAAATATCAAAAGATTCTGCCTGCAGGATCTGGAGAAGAAGATTTTTTAAGAAATTTGCCTGAAAAGAACTAAGTTCAAATTCGAGCTTCTATAGTGAGCCCAAATATGAATCTAGGGAGCCGATTTGAACAAAATAGAATCAGATCCACCCCACAATGTTGCATACCAAATATCAAAAGATTCTGTCTGCTGGATCTGGAGAAGAAGATTTTTTAAGAAATTTGCCTGAAATGCACTAAGTTCAAATTTGAGCTCCTATACTGAGCCCAAATATAAACCCAAGGGGCTGATTTGAACAAACTTGAATCAGATCCACCCCACAATGTTGCATACCCAATATCAAAAGATTCTGCCTGCTGGATCTTGAGAAGAAGATTTTCAAAGAAATTTGCCTGAAATGCAGTAAGTTCAAATTTGGGCTCCTATACTGAGCCCAAATATAAACCCAGGGGGCCGATTTGAACAAACTTGAATCAGATCCACCCCACAATGTTGCATACCAAATATCAAAAGATTCTGCCTGTGGATCTGGAGAAGAAGATTTTTTAAGAAATTTGCCTGAAATGCACTAAGTTCGAAATCGGGCTCCTATAGTACTGAGCCCAAATATGAACCCAGGGGGCCGATTTGAACAAACTTGAATCAGATCCACCCTCCAATGTTGCATACCAAATATCAAAAGATTCTGCCTGCTGGATCTGGAGAAGAAGATTTTTTAATGTTTTTCCCAGTGTTAAAAAGTGCTGACTCAGCACTTTTTCAATGTCCCGAAACTGTACCCTATGATAAAACCGATGACAATTTTTTTTTACCTATTCTTTCTGTTGGTCCTAAGGAAGCTTCACACCAAATAAAAATTCTCGATGACATACAGTTTTGGAGATATGGGCGTTTTAATTTTTTTCTATTTTTAGCTCCTGCGGTTCCCATGGGGCTACAGGAAAAAAAAAATCAGCATAAATTAGGTACTTATGACCCAATAAGCCCTCACATAAAATTTGGTTCAAATCAGCCTCTCGGTTTGAAAAGTTAAAAAATTTATAGTAATTTATATATTTTTTATACTTACCAATGACCCAGACTTAGCTGGTGCTAACTCTAACAAAACCAGGGCCAAACACAAATTTTGCCCCCCAATCCCCAAAATTTGCATCCAAAACAAAAAGAAATCATGTCCTAAAGGACCTCCATACTACGCCTCTACTGCGCATGCGCAGTGATGCAGACGTCCCGAAATTGGCGCCAATTATCATTCTTACTGGCAGTGCCTGGTCAGCGCTATGTACTCAGCGGGGAGGCAAGAGTTCCCAACTCCAGGGAGGGCCATCCCCGTCTGGGTCATTGGTAAGTATAAAAAATATATAAATTACTATAAATTTTTTAACATTTTTATACTGTACCAATGACCCAGACTTAGCTGAATAGTAAACAGGCTGGAGGGCCTAGGACATAGAGGAAAATCCAATAAGCTCAACTATATAGTAAAGAGGTAACCCCTTAAGGAGAAAAGGAGTATTAGGCTTTACATGTATCTTTCTTATTTAATATTAAATTAGAAAGATACACTACCCTTAATAATTGAGCACAATAACATTCATGTTCTCTATTAACATCCAGTATAACCCTTATACTAATTATTTTTAAAGCAAGCCAATAAATAAAGTAGTCCAGAGAATTGAGACTCTTTATAGTCATTTAAAAGTGTCCGAGTATTGTATATTAAAGCCCGTTTGACACTTGACATATACAAATGCTTCACACCGAGCTACACTTTAAAAATAAGACATGAATGAATTTAAACATTAATATTACACTTTAAAACCATCCCGGAAGCGACTCAGAAATACTGACTTGGAGGAGGCATTCCCTTGCTTTTCACTATAAAGCAGGTGACCTAAGGGAACACCCGCCCCCCCCCCCCCTTCCCCTTGCCCTGGGTCAAATAGCCCAGAGCGAAGAGGGCAGCCGCTGTCATTGCCGGAACAGAAAGCCTGCATAACTATAGTTGCAACTGTTTAGTGGACGACATTATGAGCAACAGATAACGGACCTAAACAATGCAGGTCTCCAGAAATGGACTCAATATTTCTGAGATAAAAATTCGTAAATGTGGATGGCTGAGACCAATAAGCAGCCTTCATTAAATCTGTAATAGCAACACTATTAGCATAAGCCCAGGAAGTAGAAAGAGCTCTTACTTCATGAGCAGAAATCTTAAGCACAGACTGCTGAGAAGAAGATAAATCTTCATAAGCAGTACGGATAGTTAACTGAATCCATCTAGCAATAGAATGGACTGAAATGTCCTTTCTATTAGGCATCAAAGACAGAAAGAAACGTTTCCGTCCCTTTCTGATAAACTGAGATCTCTGTTTATAGATACGTAACGCTCTAACAGGACAGAGTAAAGGCCTACGCCCGTCTGAAGACGGAAGAGCTCTAATAACAATAGGTTCCGGATATTTATTAGGAGCCTGATTCTTAGCTAAAAAACCCACATTAGTAGTGAAGGTGATAGTGTTCCCAACACTACGATAATGAGAATCATCCACCGATAGTGCATGAAGCTCACTGACTCTTCTGGCAGAAGAGAAAGCTAAGAGAAAAGCTGTCTTATAAGATAAGAATTTGAAATCTACTGTCCCAAGAGGTTCAAATGGCTTTTCCTTCAATTTAAGGAGAACCCAAGCTAAATTCCACTTAGGAATTAATCTAAGAGTTCTGGGTCTATTTATCGAAATGTTTCTAACCAACTTCGATAAAGAGACATTAGATCCAATTTGTAAACTATCATGATGTGCATAGGTATCAGATAACATAGATCTATAACCCTTTATAGTAACAGGCTGCAGTTTGATTTCGTCAAACAAGTATACTAGAAAGTTTGCAATATCTGGTATAGAGGGATCGAATATATCTACAGAATGATCCCTACACCAACGACGAAAAACCTTCCACTTAGCCGCATAGTTTAGCGAAGAGGAGGTCCTCCTACAGTTAGAAATCGCGTCCACTGCTCGTCCTGTAAAGTGCTTGCCATGCAAGAAGGACCGCACAACGGAAAAACGTGAAGGTTGAGACCTTGCGGGTTGTGATGGAGTTGGCGCGATTTCCCCTGCGAAAGAAGATCCTCCCGTGGAGGAAGCTTCCGCGGTAGGTCCCACAACAGACACCTGAGTAGATTTATCCACGGTCTCTGTGGCGACAGAGATGCTACCAACAGAATCTTGCATTGAGATTGTTTTATCTTTAGCAATACTTGTTGAATTAACGGCGCTGGAGGATACGCATATCCTATCATTCCGTCCCAAGGGATCGACAGAGCGTCTACTGCAAAAGCTCTTGGATCCGGACACGGAGACACATACGTCTGCAACTGATTGTTGAGATGTGTCGCAAATAAGTCTATCATTGGCCGTTCCCATTGGTAGCAAATCTGATTGAATACTTGTTTGTTGAGAGTCCACTCCGACGGCAACAAGCGACCCTTTCGTGAAAGGGAGTCTGCTAGCACATTCAGACGACCCGGTATGTGACGGACCGAAAGAAGAACGTGATGTTCTAACGCAAACAGAAGGATTCTTTCCGTTAGATTGAACAACGGAACGGAATGAGTGCCTCCCTGATTCCGTATATACGCCACTACTGTCGTATTGTCGGATAGGATTTGGACATGAGCATCGTGAATAATGTCCATCCAGTGATGTAACGCAAGCCAAATTGACATCATTTCCTTGATGTTTATGTGCTTACACAGGAATTGCGGATCCCAAAGACCCTGGCATCTCGAATCCGTTGGGATTAATGATGCACCCCAACCTGTTTGACTGGCATCCGCCATAACGGTAAAACTCGGATCCGGCAACTGCAGCGGAACTCCTTGAGTTAACCACTGAATGTTTGCCCAAGTCTGTATCTCTTGTTTCACTTGATCTGACAAGAGAACGTCTACATCGAGCGAATGAATTTTCACACTCCAATTCTGAGTCAGGAAAATTTGAAGAGGACGTGTGCGTAACCGCCCCATCGGAATGAGATCCGCGGCGGCTCCGCACAGACCTATCAGTCTCATAAATTCTCTCGCCGTGACTTTGTCTGCGTGCAGACAATAGCGAGCGTAACAACTGACTAATTTCGCTCTGGTTAACGGCAGACGAACGAGATTGTTGTGCGCCTCGAAGCTCATTCCCAGATGAGTGAATGACTTGGACGGCACCAGATCCGACTTCTCCTTGTTTACTATAAAACCGAGGCGTCGGAGCAATAGAAGAAGATTCTGAACATCGTTCTGAAGCGTTAACTCGTTGCCGTACCTCTGAAGAATGTCGTCCAGGTAGGCCGACGTTACCGCAGACGAATGAGCTCGGAAGTAGATCATTACCGAGTTCATTACCCGAGTGAAAGCCCAGGGTGCTAGATTCAATCCGAATCACATCGCCCAGAATTGATACACCACTCCTAGGACTGCGAAGCGTAGATACTTTCGGAATGTCGGATGTACCATGACGTGAAAGTACGCATCTTTGAGATCTATGCTCGTTGCATAATCGTTCACCCAATACTCGCTCTGACCGATCGAATCGTCTCCATATAAAACCTCGGAGCGACGATCAGCTTGTTTATCCAGCTCAAATCTATGACTGGACGGAACGAGCCGTCTGGTTTCGGAACCAGAAAGAGATGGCTGTAGAATCCCGGAGATTCCTGGTTTTCTACGACCTCTACCGCGTTCTTCATTAAAAGAGACTGCACCTCTGATAACAGAGCGTCTCTTTTCTGTGGATTTGACGGAAGATGAGTCCACTTTGGACTTCGAGTTAATGGAGGCTTTCGTTTGAAGGATATCTTTAGACCTTCCGAAGTCACTCCTCTCACCCAAGGGTCGTCCGTAATCGACGCCCATTCTTGTGAAAAGCTCGACAACCTTCCACCAACCGGAACGTGATAGAGGTTTAAGCCATCACCTCCTGGACCTGCGAGACCTGCGGTAGGAGAAACCACGTCTTCCACGACCCGCACCTCGCCTCATCGACCTCGGGGCGTCCGACCGATTGTCCCGGCCTGAAGGACGTCCCGAACGAGAGTCGCTATCCTGACGGTCTCTCGAATAAGACCAAGAGGACGCACCGGAACCTCTATAGGAACCTCTCTTGGGCGCATTAGACCCAGAAGTGCCTGTCTTATTCGTGTCTGCTGTATCCGACTTCTTAGGAGCAGATCTGAACAACAGAGAATCATTAGCTTTCTTTTTAATTTTATCATAAATAGCGGAAAGCTTGCCGTCAAAGAGAAGTTCTCCTGAGACCGAAGCGACTCTAAGAGAGTTCTTCACCTTAGAATCCACTAGTGTGGATGTAGCTAGGGCTGCGTCACGTCTAACCAACTCCAGCTTTGCCACTGAAAGGGCGGAGTTACACGTGGAATAAGCTACTGCCCTTGAAAGAAGTCTTAAGGAGGATTGTATATCCTGAAACTCTTTCCCCTGAAGGCGCAGTGATAACGCCTTAGTAAGGTGATCTGCGTAAGATAAGGCATCTAAATTGGCTCTGTTAGACGCAATAGCTGTTTCCAACACCGCGGTTGGAATAGAAGCTGACGACAGTAATGATAGCTCTAAGTCTTCCGCCTCGTCGTCCATACGCAGAGGAACTCTCGGTATACCCTGTCCTGCCGTACCGAATTTATTCCTTGCATTAATGAAAGGCAGGTTGAGAGTATTAGCGGACAAGAAACCTGCTTTCCCCGTCCTGGAAGCAAGTTTAAATATAGCGTCGTTCAATAATTCAAATGTTCTTGCAACATTATTGGACTGCGACGGAAACTCGGGAGCGATGTCCCTGAACCGCTCAAAAAATTCAGAGTCCAATGATGCTATAATTCTCTTGTCCGGAAGCGCAGCAGTCTGGCCCGACGGAACAACTTGAGGGAGAAAGTGCCGGATGAAGTCGACGGCAGCTTTATGTTGTTTCGAAAGGGATAGCTCCAAGTCATCCGTATCCCTTTCACCATCCGGTCGGACCTCATGATGTTCCCGGTCGTCCGCCCCCGATGCTTCGGCGGAGCGTACCGACCCAGCGCCGTCGGATAATTCACGATCCGACACCGTTTCTGTCGGCTGCTGGGATGCTGCGATAAGCTGTGCTATCTGCACAAGAATGTCCGGCATCGAGACCTGCGGAGGCGCAGTCTTTCGCTGCTTCGCCGAGGGCAGCTCCGCATCAGGTGGCTCCCGCATACTTTTCCTATGCGAACGTCCAGAGTCCATCGGTCTCGAATCCCTGGCTGCCGGATGGTGTGACCTGGTCGCCGAAGAATCCTTCATCGGCGAAGCTGGTAATATATCGGCGGTCACGCAGCCAAGGTGCGGTCGTGTGCGCTGACGAGAAGAGGAAGCCTTAACAGTCTCTGCGGACTGCTTATACAACGGAGCGTCCCGAGCGACGGACGTATGCTCCGCTAAAGACACATTTTGTACCACAACATCTGGTCCCAGATGTTGTTGTACGAGAGAGGGGCCTCTCTCGCTCGCGGCCCGGCTGGACCTGGACGAGCTAGGAACCGGACTCAAAGGCTTCCTCCGTTCTCGCTTACTATCCGCTGTCACTGGGTGTGCATCTATTATGTTTATAGTGCTCGCATCACCCAAAATTTCCTCTTGGACCGCATCGGACGAACCCGGCTGCCGAACCATTCGGTGAATGGACGCTACACCGGGCGAGCTAGCGGACGACATTTGTCTAATCTCCATGAGCACTTTTGCCGCTAGCTCTGAATTCATTTGTGACGACGGACGCACACTTGAAGAAGATAACATGGAAACATCACCCTGTTCTGGTTCCTCTGAAATAGAAACTGAGAGAGTAGAGTGACCTTGCGGAGAAAGAGCCGGAATCGGTCTTTCTCCAGAAACAACATATCGTGACACATGTTTCCAATGTTTCTCATCCCAATATTCACATATAGGACAGGGATTAATGCGAGAACACTGACTACAATTAATACAATGATCATGAAAGTCAGAGGAAGATTTCTTCCTATTACAATTTGAACAATGTCCCTTCATTGTGAAAGAACAACAATAAGTCCTAGTTACTCGCAAAAACCCCTGACACAAAGATACATAATAACATGATCCATTAATAAATGAAAAAACAATTGCAAAACAAAATAATTTTGAAAAAATATTTTTTCAGAGAAGCCCAAGTTGCTGAAAAGTAACGTTGAGCCCCGATGGATCCGATGGCAAAGTGTGGTCAAAAATTTTAAATTTATATTAAATAATTAATGAGACACTTTCGGATAATATAAATGTATCTTATAGTGAGATAAACTACAGCAAAGGCAAACAGCCCCCCTCAAAAAAGGCTGTTGCCAATGAAAACAAACAGTGTAAAAACACCAGAAAACATGACTCCAGGCACTGAAAAAACTGGCCCGGAATCAGTCATCAATTACACTCTATCTGATGCAAAACAGAGACTCCCAGGGGAGAATCTGTAGAACATCAGATGGAAGATGCAGAACACAAACGTTATACACCCATGGGTGAAAACGTAACTATGGGGAACATAACAGAAAACATTCTGTAACCAAGCAACTCTCCCAGGAAATTTTAGAAATGAAATTTCTCAAAAATATGCCAAAAGCATGGGAGAATTGCAAGGGGGGACTTTAGAAGGTAAGGGAAGAGGAAACACTGAATAAGCAGTGCAACAATTAGCAAGAATGACAACAAGAGGCGCATGCCTCGAAAATAGGCAACTTAACATAATTTCATCAAAAAATTTTAAGTACAGCCCTGATTATTTTTTGTCACTTCTTTTTCCTCTCCTCCTTCTATCCTCCTTAGAATCACATTTTCTCCAAAAATTATGTGTCTGGCATCCTTTAAACTGAGATTTACAAGCACAAAGATCAGTGAGATGTTGACTGATGAAGGGCCAAACAGAGAATGATAATTGGCGCCAATTTCGGGACGTCTGCGTCACTGCGCATGCGCAGTAGAGGCGTAGTATGGAGGTCCTTTAGGACATGATTTCTTTTTGTTTTGGATGCAAATTTTGGGGATTGGGGGGCAAAATTTGTGTTTGGCCCTGGTTTTGTTAGAGTTAGCACCAGCTAAGTCTGGGTCATTGGTACAGTATAAAAATATAGAAATTTTGGGCGGGACCAAAAATTTTGCCCCTCCCATAACGACGCCAAGTATAGCCCCACAAACTTCTCTTGAACAAATCTGAGTCTACACCTCAAAAGGAAGCTGCACACCAAATATCAAGTCTCTGCTACTGCTGGTTCATGAGAAGAAGATTTTTTAAGATTTCAGCACACTTTTTGGGTGTGGCCCTACCCACGGGCGGGGCAACTTGATTTGAACAAAATCAAATTGCGATGTCATAACAAACTATCATCTCAAATATCAATTAAATTGGTTCAGCGGTTTGGGAGAAGACGCAAACACCATGTTCACAGACGACGGGCGACGGACGGTGAGTATTCACTATAGCTCCCCTGACTGAAAGTCAGGTGAGCTAAAAACACAGGACTTTACTATGGAATTTTCATGCCTATTCCAGGATCTTCACCTTGTATTTTTATCATCTCTGATGCTTTGAAAATATGGATGTTTAATATTTTACTCTATCAGTTAACAATTCTTTGTGTACACATGTAAAAGAAAAAAATGGGCACATCATTTGGAGACTGTATATTTAATGTTTTGTACATAACACAATTACAGTTGAGAACATTTCAATGGATATTTCATACATTTTATTGAATAAACTGGTTACATGTAATTGCATTTAACTTCATAACACAAACCATGAAAATTGCTATGCTTCATTCTCTTCATGACATGTAGGTGTACCTCTTGGTATTTTGGATTTGAGATATTTTTTTTAATTTTGGGGGCTTTAAAGTTGAAGTTGGAATTTTTAACGATCTTTTGAAAATCACAGGGGAGCCAAAACAGCCGTGTGTCAGGGAGTGACTGATTTTAATGGGTGATTTGATATTTAACCTAAATTAAGGCAAGCTACAGTTAAAACTAGAAGTCCTGTCATGAACTGTGCGCTTATCTAGGCTTAATTGTGTGCAATTGCCATATCAAATGACATCCAAAGCACGACAGGTTCTCCTGGTTACGCATAGCAAACACAGGCAATGTTTCTGCCAATGCACCACTGGGTTACCCAGAGATCCACTGGCTAAAATATTGCTTCTGCACAGGCCATATACAGGTACAGAATTTGATGGCCTTACTACAGTTAAAACTAGAAGCCCTGTCATGAGATGCGCACAAATAGCACGTTGATATGCACGTTAATGTACGCATTATGGCCCAAGTAAAGCTATCAAATTCTGTACATGTGGCCTGTGCACAAGCAATGTTTCAGCCAATAGACCTCCGGGTAACCCGGAGGTCCATTGGCAGAAACATTGCATGTGTTTGCTATGAGTAACCAAGAGAACCTGCCGTGCTTTGGATGCCATTCGATATGGCAAATGCACGCAATTCCAATGCGCAATTAAGCCTAGATAAGCGCACTATTCGTGACAGGACTTCTAGTTTTAACTGTATGGCCATAACGCGTAGAACGCACAGATCAAGCTGCTATTTGCACGCATTTCATGACAGGACTTCTAGTTTTAACTGTATGTGATTTTTTTAATAGCTTTACATGTAGGAGAGCTATTATGGCTCCCCTTAATTTTGTTTTGCAAGAGCCATAGGGAGTGGGAGCAATGGCATTCTTATAATAATCAGGTGTGGAGGAGTTCTGTTCATTCCTGAAACATGTTCTCAAAATCATTTAACTTTAAGACATGGAATCTGAAATTTTGGAAGTGGAGAAAAAATATATAATGTATCCATCAAACTTAAATAACATGTTTGTTTTATGTTTTCTAGAGCACTAATTTCGGTACAAAATGGCTGCCGGTGGCCATCTTGAATTTTGGACCGCACCCAAAAACACTTGTTCTCGTCCCACGGTGACAACAAAGGTACCCAAGAAGTTTCATAAAGATCGGTTCATAAATATGGCCTCTAGCTCGAGCCATATTGAATTGTTGACAGACAGACAACGGGCCATGACATGACCTCAAATTTGACTACGTCAAAATTGACCTAAAAATGGTTAATTTTCCTCCAATCTATTGACAAACAGGGTATTTACTAGTATGTAATATCTCTTGTTTGATAGAGCTCATGAATTAAATGTTTATGTTGAATGTAGTGACACAGAATAGGTTTTCAAAATGGGGAATTCAGTGGTTGTCAGAAGTAATTCGCTGATAGATAACAAGATAATTTTATTCAACTAACTGTTCAGTAAACTTAGTTTACTCAATAATCTTCAAGCAATTAGCAGATCAAAATTGTATAGTGTGTCAGACTGTGTCTTCCTTCCCCCATTGTTCCCTGAGCTACCAATACTCTCTTCCATGACCATAAACGTCTCAGATGTAGTCCAAGCATTAAAATCATTAAAAAATGGCAAAGGAATCAGGATCAGACTTAATAAGTCGTCCGGCTACTCGAGGAGTGCAGAAGCTGTTTGTCAGAGCTGCTCACAGGACTACAGTCTATTCAGTATATTACTGATTAGTTGTTACTTCCCATCGCAATGGAAAATGGCTAATATTAAGCCAGTGTTAAAATTATTTTCATCACTACTAAGAAATTCAGACACAAAGATCAGTGTATCACATTCAAGGCAGTCAATTAGAACTCTAAAAATTTCATGACGTATTTACAAGAAAAATGACACTTTACAAGAAAATGTTCTGTTGTTTCAACAGCTCCACATGTGCAAGGAGAAGGTACCAAATGATAAAAGTACAAGTGGGCATTTAGAATTTTAGATTGCTACAAATCAGACGTAGTCTACAATGATAAATTCTGCTCTAAGCGAGATTTAGATTGGAATACTAGTGGAATGTGGGCAGCAACATAGGTTTCTATTAAGATACATTTTAAAGTGAGCAAGGTTAGAATCTTCTCTAACATGGGTGGGGATTTCATTCCATGATTTGATTGTTAATGGCTACAAAGATGACTGGTAAGTATGTGCGCGACACATAGGCATCCTTAAGGCAGCTACTTGTGTGCCGATTGTGGGTTTGATTCATCAAAACTGGAGGGGGAGGGGGTTACCTTGAGGCAGCCAACAACGAGGTAAAACACTGCCTAATAAATGGGGAAACACCCAAACCGTCCTCTGCAATTTTACCCAAACCGCCCGCTACTTTTTGACCCAAACCAGCTGCTAATGGACACAAACCGTCCTCTAGTAAAAATTATTTATTTCCCTCTTTTTTGAATATTTTAAACTGAATTTTTATTATTTTGAGTAAATAATAAGTTATATTAGAAAGTTTGAGAGTTTTTCAAAATCATTTTTCATGTTTGTTTTCTATAATTACTTATCAGTGAGTAAACATTATTTGAGTACATTTAATTAGTTGTGATTAATTGTAAAACGTTTGTTTCGTTATCTCTTTGTACTTGTTTGTATTGTGTACATCGTGTCAACGCAGCCGCTGGCCGCAGGAATTTTGTTATTCAAGTATTCAAAATTAGACGTTAATTACTCATATCTCACCTAGTGACAATTTATAAATATCATTTTATCACCACATGTTGAAGATATTTTTCAACACCAGTGGCAAAATAATATTTATAAACATCGCCCTGCCAAGAATTTATTTATTTAAAATTATTCTTATCTGACCTAGCGATAGTTCATAAATATCATTTTGTTACCAAATGTTCAACATCTGGTAGTAAAATAATATTTATAAAACGTCGCTCCAACAATTATTTAAAATTAAACGTTAAATTATTCATGTATTAATTATTATATGTGACTACATTTTTCAGAACATTTTTGTTCACAAGATATAATATGTTTATGAAGGAAGTGCTAAAAATAAAAGCAAATATTGTGAAAATATTGTTCCTTCTTCTTGTTTCCCACATAGGGTTTACTGACGTTTCGGCCTTGGGACGTTTCGGCCTCCAATCGGGCCGAAATGCCCTGCCTATCGGGCCGAAACATCCCGGGTTTTAGTGAATTTTTTTTTTAATTTTTACATATTTTGGAACTTACTTTCCTTCATGTTGATGGTCACAAAAAGTTGTCTTTGAATAAAAAAAAACGAACTTACCTTTATCGAAGAATAATTTATCCGTAAAAATCCATGAAATAAAGCAGGAGTTAATTATATTTTATATTATTTGTAAGCACAAATAAAGTATGTTCACTGATGTTGAAGACGCATCGAAATAAAAAAAGTTGAAAAATTTATAGTAATTTATATATTTTTTATACTTACCAATGACCCAGACTTAGCTGGTGCTAAACTCCTTAATTCAGGGCCAAACACAAATTTTGCCCCCCCCCCCCCCTCCATCCCCAAAATTTGCATCAAAAACCAAAAAATACATGTCCTATATGGTCCTCCATACATTTACTCCTCTGCGCACGTGCAGTGTCAAGGAGGTCCCGATATTGGCGCCAATTATCATTCTTACAACCAGTGCCTGGTAAGCGTTATGTACTCAGTGGGGAGGTATAAGTTCCCCGCCATCCCCGTCTGGGTCATTGGTAAGTATAAAAAATATATAAATTACTATAAATTTTTTAACATTTTTATACTGTAACAAATACCCAGACTTAGCTGAATAGTAAATAGGCTGGAGGGCCTAGGACATAAAGGAAAATCCAATAAGCTCAATTATGTATAATAGAATATCCTCTCCAGGAGAAAAGAAGAGATAGGCTTTACATGTACCTTTCATATTTATAATAAAGAAGAAAGACACAATACCGATCAGTAATTGAGCATAATAAATAATCAATGATCTCTATTAACATCCAGTATAACCCTTTATACTAATATTTTTAAAGGTAAGCCAATAAATAAAGGAAGTCCAGAGAAATGAGACTCTTTATATTCATTAAAAGTGTCCGAGGATTGTATATTAACGCTCGTTTGACACATGACATATACAAATGCTTCACACCGAGCTACACTTTAAAAATATTACATGGATGAGTAAACATTGGCTTTACACTTTAAAACCATCCTGGTACAGACTCGGAATTACTGACTCTGGGGGAGGTATTCCCTTGGTCAAATACCCCAGAGCGAAGAGGGCAGCAGGACAGAGTCACTGCCGGAACAGAAAGCCTACATAACTATAGTTGCAATTGTTTAGTGGACGATATTCTGAGCAACTGATAACGGACCTAAACAATGGAGGTCTCCAGAAATGGACTCAATATTTCTGAGATAAAAATTAGTGAATGTGGAAGGTTGAGACCAATATGCAGCCTTCATTAGATCAGTAATAGCAATACAATTAGCATAGGCTCAAGAAGTAGAAAGAGCTCTTACTTCATGAGCTGAGATCTTGAGTGCCGACTACTGAGAAGAAGATAATTTTTCATAAGCAGTACGAATAGTTAATTGAATCCATCTAGCAATAGAATGAACCATAATATCCTTTCTATTAGGCATCAAAGACAGAAAGAAACGCTTACGTCCCTTTCTGATGAACTCAGATCTACGTTTGTAAATACGTATTGCTCTAACAGGACACAGTAAAGGCCTATGTCCATCAGATGATGGAAGGGCCTTAATAATAGGTTCAGGATACTTATTAGGAGCCTGATTCTTAGCCAAAAATCCAACATTGGTGGTAAAGGTAATAGTATTACCAACACTACGGTAGTGAGAATCCTCCACAGATAGTGCATGAACCTCACTAACTCTTCTAGCAGAAGAGAAAGCTAAGAGAAAAGCTGTCTTATATGTTAAGAATTTGAAGTCCACTGTGTCAAGAGGCTCAAAAGGCGCTTCTTTTAGCTTAAGAAGAACCCAGGCCAAATTCCACTTCGGAATTAATCTAAGGGTTCTAGGTCTATTTATCGAAAAATTTCTAACTAACTTAGATAAAGAGACATTAGTTCCAATCATCAAGCTATCATGATGTGCATAGGTATCGATAGCATAGACCTATAACCCTTAATGGTGATAGGCTGCAGATTAATCTCATTAAACAAGTATACTAGAAAGTTTGCAATGTCTGGAAGGGAAGGATCATAAATATCTACGGAATGATTCCCACACCACTGACAAAAGACCCTCCACTTAGCAGTATAGTTTAGCGAAGAGGAGGTCCTCTTACAGTTAGAAATCGCATCCACTGCTCGTCCTGTAAAAAGTTTTCCGTGCAAGAAGGACCGCACAACGGAAATACATGAAGGTTTAGACCTTGCGGAGTGTGATGGAGGATGCGTGATTTCCTTTGCGAAAGAAGATCTTCCCGTTGAGGAAGCTTCCTCGGCATGTCCCACAACAGACACCTGAGTAGATTTATCCACGGTCTCTGTGGAGACAGAAATGCTACCAACAGAATCTTGCATTGCGATTGTTTTATCTTGAGCAATATCGGCTGAATCAACGGCGCTGGAGGATATGCATATCCTATCATTCCATCCCAAGAGATCGAGATCGTCTACTGTAAACGCTCAAGGATCCAGACAAGGTGACACATATGTCTGCAACTGATTGTTGAGATGTGTCACAAATAAATCTATCATTGGGCGTTCCCATTGGTAGCAAATCTGATTGAGAGTCCATTCTGACGGCAACAGATGACCCCTCCGTGAAAGGGAGTCTGCTAAGACGTTCAGACGACCCGGATTATGACGGACAGAGAGAAGAATCTGATGTTCTAGTACAAACAGAAGAATTCTTTCCGTTAGATTGAGCAACGGAATGGAATGAGTGCCACCCTGGTTCCGAATATACGCAACCACTGTCGTATTGTCGGACATAATTTGCACGTGTGCATTCTGAATAACGTCTATCCAATGACGTAGAGCAAGCCAAATCGACATCATCTCTTTGAAGTTGATGTCCTTGCTTAGAAACTGTGGATCCCAAAGACCCTGGCATTTCAAATCTGATGGGCTGTGTCGCGCCCCAGCCTGTTTGACTGGCATCCGTCATAATCGTAAAACTCGGATCTGGCAACTGCAGTGGAACTCCCCGAGTTAACCACTGTATGTCAGCCCAAGTCTGAATCTATTATTTCAATTGGCTTGACAAGAGGATGTCCGTCTCGAGCGAATGAATCTTCACTCTCCAATTCTGAGTCAGATAGACCTGGAGAGGTTGAGTGCGCAGCCGCCCCATCGGAATGAGATCCGTGGCAGCTCTGCATAGACCTATTAGTCTCATGAATTCCCTCTCTGAAACTTTGTCTGAGTGAAGACAACAGCGAGCGTAACAACTGACTAATTTTGCTCTGGTTAACGGCGGACGAACAAGATTGTTGTGCGTCTCGAAGCTCATCCCCAGGTGGGTGAATGACTTGGACGGCACCAGATCCGACTTCTCTTCGTTTACTACGAAACCGAGACGTCGGAGCAATAAAAGCAGATTCTGCATGTCATTCTGAAGCATTAGCTCGTTGCCGTATCTCTGAAGAATATCGTCCAGGTAAGCCGACATTACCGCAGACGAATGAGCTCGGAAATGAGTCATTACCGAGTTCATTACTCAAGTGAAAGCCCAGGGCGCTAGATTCAGACCAAAGCACATCGCTCGGAACTGATTCCTGGTTCTCTACGACCTCTATCGCGTTCTTCGTTAAAAGAGACTAGACTTCTGATAGAAGTGCCGTTCTTTTCTGACAATTTGACGGAAGCTGAGTCCATCTTGGACTTCGAGTTAATGGAGGTTTGCCTTTGAAGGACAGTTTTAGTCCTTCCGAAATAACCCCTCGAACCCAAGGGTCCTCCGTAATTGATTCCCAATTGCTTGAGAAACTTGACGGTCTCCCGCCCACCGGAGTGCGACAGAGGTCTAGACCATCACCTCCTGGATCCGCGAGGCTTGCGAAAGGAGAAACTACGTCCTCCGCGACCCGCACCTCGCTCCGTCGGCCTAGGGGCGTCTGACCGATTATTTCGGCCAGTGTTACGGCCCCTACTCGAGTCGCTACTCTGTCGGTCTCTAGAGTAAGACCTACAGGACGCATAGGAACCTCTTTAGGAACTTCCCCTGGACGAGCTCGTCCCGAAAGTGCCTGGCCTACTCCTGTCTGCTGGTTCCGATTTCTTGGAAGCAGACTTAAACAGCAGAGAGTCCGAAGCTTTCTTTGTTAATTTATCATACATGTATATATCAGAATATATATCAGAAAGCTTGCCACTGAAGAGAAACTCTCCAGAGACCGGAGCGACTCTAAGAGAGTTTTTCACCTTACTGTCCACGTGGAAGTAGCCAGGGCCACGTCACGTCTAGCTAACTCCAGATTTGCCACTGAAAGGGCGGAGTTATACGTGGAAAAAGCTATGGCCCTGGACAGAACTCTTAATGACATTTGTACGCCTTGAAATTCTGGTCCTTCAAAGAGTAATGACAATGCTCTAGTAAGGTGATCTGCATAGGAAAGAGCGTCTAAACTAGCTTTGTTAGACGATTGTTATAGCCCCCATATTATATTGAGATTGATATATCCTTAAGTTGATAATTATGTGAGAAAGATTTTTTTTTTTATTTCTGCATTTTCTGACTGGTCTAACTCTTTTGCACTCGGTGACCTTGTTTACATCTTTGTTACACTGATATATTGTACATATAGCTGTTGATTGTTTAATTGTTTAAATAGGTCAATGACCTTGTTTACTTGAACTTTAACAGAATCCCCCAGAAACTAATAGAACATTGCAGAAACTTCCTCTTCTGGGACATTCTATCTGGTTACTATATAAAGGTTTGTCAACAGAATTCAAAAACTCAATTTTTTAGAAAGCCATTTCAGAAAGACTCACTTCAGTTAAAACACAGCAGTTATTTCCATTGGAGATTATTATTGTTCTAGGACAGTGCATTTATTATAGAAGCAGTGCTTCTTTGTGATTTTGGAAGATTGATTCCAAAAGAGAATTTTTGAAGAGAATTTGTTCGTCTTGGAAAATAGAATTTATACTTTCTGTGGAACAGAATAATAATATTTTGTGAAAAGCCAGGATTCTACTGGATTATTTGGAAATTACCTGTGGCACCAACATTTCTTGGATTTTTACTCCATTTGAATTTTGCGGAGCATTTTATTATATTTTATTGGAGACTGCTGAAATTTCTAAGTGAAAATTTTGTTATAAATCTACGGGATACTGTTTCTGAAGAGACATTCTTGGATTTAATACTACATCTACCAGCTGGTAACTTTCTTCAGAAGATACTTCACCACTGGATTACTGGATTCTGTCAAACTGTACTTTGGACTAATTCAATAATTGATAAGTACCACTGTTTTTATTTTCTGTAAACCAATTAGTGTAAAAGATCTTTGTATCATTTTTTTTTTATATATTAATTCTTTTTAATTAAATTTCAGAATAGTTAAATTCATAGTTTTGGTTGCTGATTCTCAGATTTCTTTCTGTTACCAATATCATTAATAATTCCACACCGTAACAGAAATTGGGGGCTCGTTGCCGAGATTGAATATTAGATAACGAGAAAGCTTTATTTGCATGTTGCAATTATTATTTTGGCTCACTTTCAAAACATTTAAATTTTGTTAGAAAATTTCAGTATCATTTAATTCATTATTTATATTCTGAGAACCAGCAAACCTTTTCATCATGGTATTTATTGTTACAGAATTTATATCTGAATTTGAAAGATCTCCTAGTTTGGCCCTTTTAGAATCTCTTAAGAAGGAGGATTTATTTCAACTTGCTCAGTATCTAAAATTACCTGCCACCCCTGGTCTGAACAAGCATAAACTTAAACAGCTCATTGTTAATCATTATATTGAGGAGGGTCTTTTGCCTCAGTCTGGGTCACCTGTCGCTGAACCACAACCTACTGATGCTCTTGAACTTAAAAAGTTAGAATTGGAACTAAAGAGATTAGAAATGCAACAAGAAATGAAAAGGCAGGAAAATGAAATGAAATTAAAAGAATTGGAAGCTCAAAAAGAAAGGGAACAAATTCAGGCTCAAAAAGAAAAAGAAGACAGGGAATTAAAATTAAAAGAATTAGAAGCTCAAAAAGAAAGGGAACAAATTCAGGCTCAAAAAGAAAGGGAACTAAAATTAAGGGAAATAGAAGCTCAAAAAGAAATGCACTTAAAAGAATTAGAAATTCAGGCCCAAAAGGAAATAAAAATAAAAGAATTAGAATCTCAACATCAAGGCTCAAATGTAATTTCTCCAAGTAGATTTGATGCAACTAAACATGTTAGGCTAGTTCCCCCCTTTCAAGAAAAAGAAGTTGATAAATATTTTTCACATTTTGAAAAAGTGGCAACAAGTTTAGAATGGCCAAGGGATGTCTGGACTTTGCTATTGCAAAGTGTTTTGAAAGGGAAGGCCCAAGAAATCTATTCCGCTCTATCTTCTGAGCAAAGCAACAATTATGACGCTGTTAAAGAGGCAATACTTAAGGCATATGAACTTGTTCCAGAGGCCTATAGGCAGAAATTCAGAAATTATTATAAAAATGAAAATCAAACTCATGTGGAATTTGCCAGAGAAAAGCAAAATTTATTTGACAGGTGGTGCCACTCAAAAGAAATAGGGAAAGATTTTACAAAATTAAAGGAAATGATGCTGATTGAGGAGTTTAAAGGAAAGATACATTCAGATATAAAGGCCCACCTGGATGAACAAAAAGTTGACACGTTAAATAGAGCAGCAGTACTGGCAGATGACTATGCCCTAACTCATAAAATGAGTCGTAACTCCACAAATTTTTGGCCTCACAAGAATTCTTTCCAAAGTGGACCTAGACCAGCTTCAGATAAAACTCATCCTTCCAATCATCCTTCCCATCCTACAAACTTTTCACCACCTAAATTTAATCGGAAGCCTAATGAGAATAAGTCATCCAATGCCAGCTCTTCACCATTACGACCCAGCAGTTCAACTAAAACTTGTAATTATTGTAAGAAAGCAGGTCATTTGTTATCTGATTGCTGGCTGTTAAAAAGGAAAAATGAGTCCTCAACTTCACAGAATGCACTAGCATGTGCTCCATGCCCTGAAGATTATGTTATAAAGCAAGACGCTTTAGAAAATTATAAGCCATTTATTTCTGAAGGCTTTGTTTCCCTTGATGGGGATAAGCACTGTTCCTTACCAATAAAAATACTGAGAGACACAGGGGCTACTCAGTCATTAATGTTAGAAGGCATTTTGCCATTTTCTGAAGAAAGTGCTACAGGGGCACAAGTTCTAATATCGGGTATTGAGTCAAACTCTTTAAAGGTCCCACTTCATAAAATAAATTTAAGAAGTAGCTTAGTAAATGGGACTGTGACAGTAGGAATCAGACCTACTCTACCTGTAAAAGGTATTTCTTTATTATTGGGAAATGACTTAGCTGGTGACAAAGTCACTGTAGAACCTCAAGTGGTGGATAAGCCGAGCACAGATGAAAGTATTATTAATTTGAAGGAATGTTTTCCTTTTGCCTTTCCAGCATGTGCTGTGACTCGGTCCATGGCAAAGAAAACTGAGGTTGATAACAACCTCAATTGTGTTGATTTAAACAGCAAAGCTGAGGATAAGAACTGTCACAGAATTACGGATTCTGAAGACATTGATTTGTCTCAGACTTTTTTGAGTCAAAGTGATGACTCGTCCAGACATTGTAAAGAGGCCACTACACCTGAGAGTGATAGGGGGACCTCCTTGAATGTCATTTCCCGGACATCTTTAATTCAGGAACAGGAAAGTGATCCTGACCTTGCCGAGCCACGTGAAAAGGCTCTAACACAGGCTGAAGCCCAAAACTCCCCTGTCGGTTATTTCAGAAAATCTGGTGTGCTTATGAGGAAATGGCGACCACCAGAAGTACCCTCCAATAGTGATTGGGAGGTTATTTATCAAATAGTTGTCCCCACTAAATACCGGAATGAAATAATAAGCCTGGCTCATGAAAATCCAATGGCTGGACATTTGGGAGTTAGGAAAACCTACTCTCGTATTCAACAGTGTTTTTACTGGCCCAAGCTTCGACAGGATGTTGTTGAATTTTGTAAAACCTGCCACACCTGTCAAATTGTAGGAAAACCCAACCAGAAGATTCCTCCTGCTCCCCTTCAACCAATCCCTGCTTTTGAGGAGCCATTTAGTAGAATTATTATTGATTGTGTTGGCCCATTGCCTAGAACAAGATCTGGAAATGAATATCTTCTTACCATCATGTGTGCTTCTACACGATTTCCTGAGGCTATTCCTCTAAGAAATATTAAAACTAAGACAATAGTTAAGGCCTTGATAAAATTTTTTACAACTTTCGGTCTACCTAGGTCAGTGCAATCGGACCAAGGCTCAAATTTTATGTCAAACCTTTTTCAGCAGGTGATGTATGAGCTCAAAATTAAGCAGTACACATCAAGTGCCTACCATCCCGAAAGTCAAGGAGCTCTAGAACGCTTTCATCAAACACTGAAGACCATGATAAAGGCCTATGGGGAGAATAATGAGAAGGATTGGGATGAAGGAGTACATCTCCTTTTATTTGCAGTCCGTGAAACTGTACAGGAATCTCTGGGGTTCAGCCCTTTTGAATTAGTGTTTGGACACTCAGTGAGGGGTCCACTCACTGCTTTGAAGGAGAAATGGCTCGAGGAAGAGCCACCTGAAATTTCTCTCCTGGACTATGTGTCCACTTTTAAGGAAAAATTGCACCAGGCCAGAGAAATGGCAAATAAACATTTACAGAAAGCCCAGAGTCATATGAAGACCTGGTATGACAAAAAGGCGAAATTTCGCACCTTTAAACCTGGGGACAAGGTGTTAGTATTATTCCCTTTAAAGGGCAATGCTTTACAAGCAAGATATTCAGGCCCTTATATTGTTAAGCACAAGATCAGTGATACTGATTATGTTGTTGAGACTCCCGATAGACTCAAAAATACTCAGCTGTGCCATATAAATATGTTGAAAACTTATTATGAGAGAGAACCAAACTCTCTACCAGTCTCAACAGTCACCCACATGGATGAGCTGGAAAATCCTGTAGAGGATATTTATGAAGGCGGCGAAAATGTACCTCTGAAGTTACAGAACTCAGATGTCCTGAGAGATCTACAAAATAAAACAGATTATTTACTGCCTGACCAAAGAAAAGATTTAGTTGATTTAATTTTCAAATATCAACACTTATTTCCCGATGTGCCTAGTAGGACATCTGTTATTTTTCATGATGTTGATGTAGGAGAGGCAAATCCCATCAAACAGCATCCATATAGATTGAACCCTTTCAAAGCTGAGATCATGCGAAAGGAAATACAGTATATGCTGGACAATGATATCATAGAACCTAGCCATAGCAACTGGAGTTCGCCCTGTATACTCGTCCCAAAACCTGATGGCAGTTACCGATTTTGTACGGATTACCGAAAGGTGAACAGCCTCACCAAAACAGACAATTATCCAATTCCAAGAATTGATGACTGCATTGACAAACTTGGCCATGCTAAATTTGTGACAAAATTTGACTTGTTAAAGGGTTATTGGCAAGTCCCTTTAACAGAAAAAGCAAAAGAAATATCTGCTTTTGTTACCCCATTTGGGTTGTATCAATATAAAGTAACCCCTTTTGGCATGAAAAATTCTCCGGCAACGTTCCAGCGCATGGTTAACCACTTAATTGCAGACCTAGATCACAGTGAAGCTTATATTGATGATGTTATTATACACACAGATACAAATTGGGCTGATCATCTAAAGCATATTCAAGAATTTTTTGACAAAGTGACCCAAGCCAACCTAACTATTAACTTGGTAAAATCAGAATTTGGCAAAGCAACTGTAAATTATTTAGGTCATGTTGTGGGGCAGGGGCAGGTGAGGCCGATTGCGGCTAAAGTTGATGCCATTGTAAATTTTCCAGTACCAAACTCTAAAAAAGAGCTCATGAGATTCTTAGGCATGGCTGGATATTATAGAAAATTTTGTTTAAATTTTTCAGATGTTGTCTCCCCTTTGACCAGTTTATTGAGCAATAGGGTTAAGTTTGTTTGGACTGAGGAATGTCAGAAATCCTTTAACAGAATAAAAACTTTATTAAATAATTCCCCTGTCCTGGCCACTCCCAATTATGAAAAGCCCTTCAAATTATTCATAGATGCAAGTGACAATGGAGCAGGTGGGTATATTGCCCAGGAAGATTCCCAAGGTATTGATCACCCTGTATGTTATTTTTCCAGAAAATTTCTCAAACATCAAAAGAATTACTCTACAGTAGAAAAAGAAACTTTGGCTCTAATTTTGGCATTAACCCATTTTGATGTGTATCTAGGAACCGCCCAATGTCCAATTACTGTTTACACCGATCATAACCCCTTAACATTTATCAATAAAATGAAAAACAAGAATCAAAGATTATTGCGGTGGAGTTTAGCCCTTCAAGAATATAATTTAGAGATTAGGCATATTTCGGGAAGAGATAATGTTGTAGCTGATGCTCTTTCCAGAATATCCTAATTTAAAATATGATCGGTCTCTATTCACTTCAAGTGTATATATGTTTATTAAAAAAAAAAAAAATTGTGAAGATTATGGTGTGTGTATTGTAAACCAGTCAGAGTCTGCTAAAATTATGTAAAAAGTTTTCAGTACCTTCAAACTTTTTCTTTTAAGGCGGGATGTGTTATAGCCCCCATATTATATTGAGATTGATATATCCTTAAGTTGATAATTATGTGAGAAAGATTTTTTTTTTTATTTCTGCATTTTCTGACTGGTCTAACTCTTTTGCACTCGGTGACCTTGTTTACATCTTTGTTACACTGATATATTGTACATATAGCTGTTGATTGTTTAATTGTTTAAATAGGTCAATGACCTTGTTTACTTGAACTTTAACAGAATCCCCCAGAAACTAATAGAACATTGCAGAAACTTCCTCTTCTGGGACATTCTATCTGGTTACTATATAAAGGTTTGTCAACAGAATTCAAAAACTCAATTTTTTAGAAAGCCATTTCAGAAAGACTCACTTCAGTTAAAACACAGCAGTTATTTCCATTGGAGATTATTATTGTTCTAGGACAGTGCATTTATTATAGAAGCAGTGCTTCTTTGTGATTTTGGAAGATTGATTCCAAAAGAGAATTTTTGAAGAGAATTTGTTCGTCTTGGAAAATAGAATTTATACTTTCTGTGGAACAGAATAATAATATTTTGTGAAAAGCCAGGATTCTACTGGATTATTTGGAAATTACCTGTGGCACCAACATTTCTTGGATTTTTACTCCATTTGAATTTTGCGGAGCATTTTATTATATTTTATTGGAGACTGCTGAAATTTCTAAGTGAAAATTTTGTTATAAATCTACGGGATACTGTTTCTGAAGAGACATTCTTGGATTTAATACTACATCTACCAGCTGGTAACTTTCTTCAGAAGATACTTCACCACTGGATTACTGGATTCTGTCAAACTGTACTTTGGACTAATTCAATAATTGATAAGTACCACTGTTTTTATTTTCTGTAAACCAATTAGTGTAAAAGATCTTTGTATCATTTTTTTTTTATATATTAATTCTTTTTAATTAAATTTCAGAATAGTTAAATTCATAGTTTTGTTGCTGATTCTCAGATTTCTTTCTGTTACCAATATCATTAATAATTCCACACCGTAACAACGATATCGTTGTTTCCATCGTTGATGACGGAAGTGACATAGACGACGGCATGGATATATCAAGGTCTTCAGCCTGGTCGCCTAAACGCAGAGGAACTCTCTGGATGCCCTGACCTGCCATATCAAACTTGTTCCTTTGATTAATAAACGGCAGCTATAGAGCAGATGTTGGTAGGAAGACTGGCCTGCCCGTCTTGTTGGCAAGTTTATCAATAGCGTCATTCAATAATTCAAAAATCCGAGAGACATTCTTGGATTGTGACGGAAATTCCGGGACAATGTCCCTAAACCGATTAAAAAAATTGGTGTCCAGTGGCGCTATCACCCTCCTATCCGGCTGCGCAGCATTCCGGTCCAGCAGAACAACTTCTCGAAGATAATGCCGGATAAATTCTACGGCTATTTTATGTTGTTCCGAAAGGGAAATATCTAATTCATCGGAATCCCTTTCGCCATCCTGCCGGACCTCATGGAAATCTCGGTCGACCGCACCTGATCCAGCGGCAGAACCTACTGACCCAGCATCGACCGACATTTCATGTTTTGACAGAGGCTCAGCCGGTTGCGGGGATGCTGCGATTATCTTTGCTATCTGTGATAGCACATCCGTTACGGAGGCCTGGGGAGCCGCGGTCTTACTGGATTTAGCCGCCGGAAGCTCCCTGGACGTGGCATCCTGCATAGATCTTTTATGCGAACGTCCGAATGTAGAATGCCTCGTATCCTTGGCTACCAGATGGCGTGACCTGGTCGCCGTGGAATCCCTGGTCGGCGAAGCTGACTGTAATTCACCTGTCACGTAGCCAAGGTGCGGTCGAGTGTGCTGCTGTGAGGATACGGAAGCCTTATAGGTAGCCTCGCCGGACTGCCTATATACCGGAGTGTCCCGAGAGGCGGACGTATGCTCCGACTGCGTAACACAACGGACTGCAACATCTGGTCCCAGATGCTGCTGTATGAGAGAGGGATCTCTCTCGCTTGCAGCCCGTGCCAAGCTGGACAAGCTAAACACCGGACTGTCAGGCTTCCTCCGATCCATCCTCCTTTCCATCGTCACTGGGTGTGCACGTGGATGTTTTATAGTGCTCGCAACACCCGACTCTCTTTGCTGGGCCACAACGGATGAACCCAGGTGCTGCCCCATTCGGTGAATGGACGCAACCCCGGTCGAGCTAGCAGACGTCAACCCCTTCAGGTTCCTTTCGGGTAATTGATGAATCTCCATGAGCACTTTTGTCGCTAGCTCTTCGCTTGTATGTGACGTCGGAGGCACACTTCTGGACGACATCACGGAAATATCACCCTGTTCTTGTTCCTCTGAAAAAGAGAGTGAAATACTAGAGTGACTCTGTGGAGAGAGAACGGGCATGGATCTTTCTCCAGGAACAACATACCGTGACACACATTTCCAACGTTTGTCATCCCATCTGAAACACACAGAACAAAGATCAGTGCGAGTACAGAGAGACCAATTAATACAGAAATCATGAGAATCATAGGAAGATTTCCTCCTATTACAATTTGAACAATAATCAATCATTGTGAAATGTAAACAATCATAGTACTCGCACTAATCCTTGAAAATAAAGATACATAATACAACAATCCATTATATTCATTAATAAATAACGATTCGAAAAGAAAATTTTTTTTCAAAAAAAAAAAACAAAAATTTTCAGTAGAGCCCAAGTTCCCAAAGGGAACCCTGAGCCCAATGGATCCCAAAAAAGCCTAAGTGTGGACAAAAATTTAAATTCATTTTGAAAAAATTAATGAGACACTTACGGACAATAATAATGTATCTTACTATGAATAAGAGATGCAGAAGACAAATAATCACTATCAGCAGTAACTGTTGTCAACGTAAGCAAAAGTGTCAACAAACCGGAAACATGACTCCAGGCACTGAACAAACCTGGCCCGAAATCAGTTACCAATTAAAACACTATCTGATGCAAAACAGAGGCTTCCAGAGAAGAAACTGTAGAACATCATATGGTAGATGCAGACCAAAACGCCTAAACACCCCTAGGGTGAGGACGTAAACATGGGGAAAAAACAGAAATCATTCTGTTACCAAGCCAAAACTCCCAAGAAATTTTAGTAATAAACATTACAAAAAATAAGCCAAAACGTGGGAGAATAGCTAGGGGGGAATAAGGAAGGTAGAGAGGAAACACTGATCAAACAATGGTACTTCATAGCAAGAATGACAACATCAGGGCTATGCCTTGAAAAAAGGCAACTAGAAATAATTTCATAAAATAATTATAAGTTACAGCCCTGAACATTTTCTTGCACTTTTTTTTCCTCTCCTCCTTATATATCCTCTTTATTTCCACCATTTCTCTCATCAAAATGTGTCTGGCATCACGAAAACTGAGATTTGGAAGCACAAATAACAGTGATGTGTAACTATTTTGAGGGCCAAACAAAGAATGATAATTTGCGCCAAAATCAGGACCTCCATGACACTGCGCATGCGCAGAGGAGTATATGTATGGAGGACCATACAGGACATGTATTTTTTGGTTTTTAATGCAAATTTGGGGGATTGGGGGGGGGGGGGGGGGGGCAAAATTTGTGTTTGGCCCTGAATTAAGGAGTTTAGCACCAGCTAAGTCTGGGTCATTGGTACAGTATAAAAATATACAAGATTTTCCCAGCAAGTGTTGTTTTGACAAAACAAAAAGCCAACTGGTACATTGTTTGACACTTCTGATTAAAAGTTACTGATGAACTTTTTGCGTTTGTTTATACAAGCTTTTCAGAATAAAAGTGACCGATTAACTGTTTGTATGTGTTGATACAGCCCTCTCGATATGGTATCTTTGGTGACTATTTATTATTATTTATTGGTGTTTAAGGTCACATACTTATGCACAATGGCTAATCGTGACCGTGACAGTTTTACGGGTGGAGGAAGCCGGAGTACCCGGAGAGAACCACCGAGCAACGACGAGCAGCTGTCAGCTCTCCAACATCGTAACTCTGAACTCTGCACCGCAGCCCAGGCAGGGTTAGATTGGTTGAAGACATGCGCACCATCGACGTGCAGTACGCCTCAGTACACAGCGTCATCGTGCCCCCATGTAGGCAATCGGGGTGAAGGACACAACGTGGTTGCCGCAGGTGGGATTCGAACCGAGGACCTCTCGGCTTGCAGCCTGCACCTCTACCAACTGAGCCACCGCACCCCCCATCTTTGGTGACTTCTGATCTACCGACGATAATGGGTTCATATATGTTTGTGTTCTTCTGAGGAGACTTCTGATCTACCGATAGAATACGTATAAATAATGTATTCAAATGTTTGTAAATAACTTCTTCCCATAAATTTGCCATCGCACAACATTATATTCTGGCTCGCCACCATAGTGGGACTCAAACCTCTACCATCGCCAAGCTGGAACCTAATAGATCCCTCTCTCTAATAGTCTTAATGGCGTTGAGGGATTGATTATTGACAATTTATCACTGTAACATAAACTAATCACGTACATACCCCCTCAGACTCCATTTGAGTCAAAAGGAAAGCTAGGCCTGTGTGATCCAAGTGAAAGAAAATAAGGTTAGCCGGGTCGCAAGGGGTTTGACTCTGTCTGGCACAATGGCATGAGATACAAACTAGCTAAAATGGGGCTACCTACCAAAATTCTAAGGATCATAGCAGCATTTTTATCTGATCGAAAAATCCGGTTATCCCTGTACTCCCAACCGCCTCCCTATTCCCACGCTTTTTCTCTTATCCCAACACTCGGAGACGAACTGCTTGATGACACCACTCACCCCATTCTTCCCAATCTCTGTGATTAGCATATTAACGCTCTCCTTTGAGTCTCCCACTAACCACATGTCCTTCATTCTCCCATCCCAATTCCCCATTATACTCCCAGTGAATCTTATTCCTTTAGACTGGTATTTTGGACATTCTATACTAAGAGACAGTAATAAAGAAGTCTTTCTATTCGAACTGTGTGCTGTTAATCAATCAATTCCCTAATCCATATTAACAGTGAATAGTGATGGAAATTATCTCATTCAGCAGGTTAGATAATAGAGGTTATTAGGTTGTAAAATTGAAAAATCCTGATCAATTAACACCTCTTAATATCCTCTATTATCTACCCTGGCAGATGAGATAATCCCCTTCACTATTGACTGTTAATATAGGAGGCCGTAAAGTCTCTAGGCATAAAAGTCTCAAGGCCGAAATGTTCCAATACCCCTACATAGACATAATGGTCACAATTTATAGAGGATGGTATGGGCCAAATTGCATAGAGGATGGTTCAGGTACTTTAGGGGCCGTCCCGTTTGGGCTTAATTTAGCAGCCGGTTTGGGTCAAATTGCAGAGGACGGTTCGGCCAGAGGACGAACCGTCCTCTGCAATTTGACCCAGCTTACAAGTTGAGTTCTCAAGGAAGAATACAGTACTAGGGGCAACGTCTTCAAAGCTATAAAGAGTGACAGTTTGTGGCTGTATGCTTACTTAACTTAAGTTAATACCAAAATGGTTAAAGTTAAGCTGCAATGAGTGCAAGAAACTTGAAAAGAATCGCTATAGTACAACTACAAATTACAATGGGATCTGGACTATTCGATGAAAGACAAACTCGACGAAATGGACTATTCGATGAGAAGACAATTCGATGGAAGACAATTTCGACGAAATTTTTTTAGAAGGGTCATTTCGACGAATAGATTTTTAAAAATGATATTAAAGACACAACTGATCAACCTAATTGTTTCTTGCCTTTTTGTTAAACCGCTCTTTGAAGAACAACTGAAACATCTGCTTGTTTACTAAGATGGCCATATAGCTTGGTGGTGGTATTGTTGATGTCGCCGACAAACATTTTACCGCATGAGCATATGTTTTGATAACCATTTTCCAAATAGTATACATTTCTAAAAATTTGATTATCGACAGACAATTTGTCAAGCTCAGGTAAACAGTTCGTTCTGTCAAGCTCAGGTAAACAGTTCGTTCTTAAAATAATGAAACAGTGCCCCAACATCTTCTACTGCAGACTTACCAAACTCCTAAACTGCTGTCTCTCCTGTGGGTACTTCCCAAAATGCTGGAAAGTGTCCACAGGAGTCATGATACCTAAACCCGACAAAGACCTTACCAACCCTTCTAACTACCGCCCAATCAGCTTGCTTAGCTGTGTTGGTAAAATATTTGAGCGGATTCTCACTACAAGGCTTCGCCGCTATCTCGAATCAATCAACTTTTTCAATAAGTGGCAAAGAGCGTATAGGAGCCAGAAAGAGGGAATCGAACACGTATATAGACTGGTTGATTATATGAAAACAGCATGCCGATTGTCTAACATGCAACAAAGTGGTTAATGCCAAAAGTATTGCAGTTGCCTGCGATAAATGCCAGGGATGGAACCACATACAATGTGGCACAGGGATTATGTACTGTGGGTTAGTCCCGACACAAGCACAGCTGGTTTCTGAAGAGTTGCTTCAAAGACATCAAAAATTAAGTTCGCATAAACGCGAAAACAGCATACAAACATTATTTGAAATGCTCAAACACTCTGAGATAACAACAAAGGAATTTATGGCATCCATGTCATTGATACATGTATGGTCCAAAAGAAAAATAAATTTTGTACTTTAAAATTATTACGTTGCAGTTGTAGTAAACTGTAATTGTGCTAAAAACTTCTCCCAACAAAATTGTGTGTGTGATAAAGAGTTAAATGAAACTTGCAGCCATAATTCTGTTGGGGAAGTTGTTCAAACGTTTGTTCATTTACGTTTCTTCTCCATTATGGTCTTTATTCTGCGCGCTATTGTTAACATGAGATAAGTTTTATATTATAATTAAAGTAAAAACATTGGTACCCATTCATTTTCTGTTATTTTTCAGTCAACTTCCTTGGGATGATCCATTCATTCATTAATTGGTTTTATTTTTGACACCCTGATAATCCTATAATTGGCGCTTTAAGTGTGAGCATCTCATAAATATAGGCTATGACACCTTAATTAAGTGTAATTTACAAGAAAAATTCTCAACTAGTCATGCACACACACTCTTGCCCCCACCCAATAAGTTCCAAGATAAAAGACGCTATCTTACAACATACTCTACTCAACGTTATATTGGGTGGGGTATGTTGTAAAAATAATTTCTTTTAATCCGCTGGGAGAAATAAAAAGTTTTCGTTGAACTTGTACTTTTTTATCGTCGAACTGTCCAAAGTTTCGCCGAATCGTCCAAAGTTTCGTCGAACTGTCTAAAGTTTCGTCAAATTTGTTCAGAAGTTTCGTCGAATCATCCTAAAAAAAATTCGTCGAATTTGTCTTTCGCCGAATAGTCCATACGGTAGGGATTTTACATGAAAATTCCATAATGGTTTTTTTGTGATAAAACTGAAAGGAAAATATTCCTCATATGGTGAGAAAAAGAAATCTTTTTACAGAATCTAAATATTCCATGTAGTTTTCGAGTTATGGTCATTAGAAGTTTCAAAATTTGTCGAAAATTTAGTCACTGGGCCATAGTGCTTTCAGTATAAATCACAGAACCCAAAACGACCCCAAAAGTGGTGATTTTAGAACATTTTTTTCATGTAAATAAAGACATTAACACTCATAAAAATGAAAGCAGTAATCACAGAGCCTTGAGATTTCACACAGTCATGGGCCATACGTTGGCCCAGAAGTTAACTTTAAAATTTTTTAACATGACTGAACCGTCTTCAAGTTAATTTGCATATAATTTGCATAAAAATGTTAATTTTTCCCTTTATTTAGAGAATATTCCCACATTTTTCCTACTAGACCTGAAATTACATCACAGGAGTATTGCAGCAACTTGCCTAACACTGACAGTTTGTTTTGTAACCATATCTGATTTTAAAAAACAGCTAAAATTTCTTAATTTGCATATTTAAGCCCCGCCCACTTTTTAAAATTCCACTATTTAGGAATGAACTGAACACTGACAAGCACAACTGACCACAAAATGACATAAGTAATGAATCCACAACATTTTGAACCCCTGAAACATTTCAGCATGCCACCAGCTAGATATAACTATAAATAGCAGCACAATTAAAATATTTAGGCCACGCCCACTTCTTTGGAAAAATAAGAAAATGTATGTAACTGTTTGAATATACAACCAAACTAAAGCTTACTAAGAAAACATGTGTCTACTAACAAACTGATTCCAATATTACCTTGAAGACAAAGTTCATAGAAACCCAATTCAGGTTCTAATAAAATTTAAAACTAATTAAATATGCAAATTTATTCAGTGATGTTATGTATTTCAAAATATTCATTCTTATCTCAATCCATCATTTTGTCTCGCTTCTCGGTCAAAGTCAGTCAGCATGGTGAGAATAAAATCTAAACCCTCTTGTATTGAACTAATGGTCTCCAACTTCATGAGGTGATAAAATATAATTAAATTATTTTAATTATTTAATAATTTATATAAATATGCATATTTATTCATTTCAGTTTGATTTTTTACTATTATTCATTGCTAAAACCAACAACTATTTTTTCTTCTAATTTCCCACGTAACTCAAGCAGCACGGTGGGGAAAAGAATGTTGAATGCTTTCGACTAAGACTACCAAAAGGCCACTCTGAAAGCTAGCCAGCTTTCATTCAGCTAGCTGGACAGACCATGTGTACAAGAGTAGTGTGCTGCTTGAAATGTGTAACACTCATTGTATAAGAAAAGTTTTACAGCTTTGCTCAGCAGTGCAAAATCCAAGAGGCCACTGGCTGGGATTGACAATAAATTTTTGAGTGAAAAAGGCAACAGAAGAATGAAATGTAGCATCAGTCAGGAAAAAAGTATTTGATTCCTGCACTTGTGTTCCATATAATCCTACCTGTAATATTCATAGATTTTTTTTTTATATTTTCTACTCCATATTATTCGAATTTGAGCCCCTATTTTTATTCATTTTCACTAGGTTGGACTGTGAGCTAATCATTAGGATACACTATTTTGGAGTTTGGACTAAATTCTTAAAATGTTTCCATAGCTGTTGAAAGTTGGGAGTTATTTTAGAATTTTGAGGTTATTTATCCAAGATGTGGCACTTTGAAGTATTATAAACTCAGTTTGAAACTTCAGTATTAGGCAAAAATATTCCACCCTGTACTATTATTCCAACCCATAGTATCGTTTCATTTTACCAAATTTTCCACCCTTTACTATGAATCCTCACCATACTATTATTTGGATGACAGGAGTATACCTCCTCTCACATAATTCACAGTAAAGAAACATGAGGACAATGGTCAGTGAATGAAAATACATAGAGAATTAGACTATGGGATGAAGATCATCCTCACCAGTCACCAACTTTATCAGCACCCCCCCCCCAAACTGTAACCTACCGAGAGATCCTGACAAGCTGAAGGCTTGTTCATATTCAAGTTTTGAGACTAACCAGTAAGGAATTAGAGAAGCATGTAGTTGGAGAAGAGATACAGCCTGGAGAGAGTGGATCACCATTAAACCACAAAACGCTTACGACAATTATGCACCTTTTGAGAACAGAAAACAAAAAAAGTTACAGCGCAAAACAGCTGGGGGGCTGGGGGTGCAAGAGGTCTATGAGCTGAAAAATTTACATTTATTATACTTCCTTGAAAAACGGTACCCGCAATAATTGAATAAACTCAAGACTGCTGTTCTTTGATTTCACTCAGGGACCTGGTTTGGAGGATTTAGACAGAAGCCACAGGAAAAATCCAGCCCCACCACAGCCCTAGAATTTTCATCTTATGACACTAATAATTACAATTTGGTGAAAGTCCTGTTGCCCACCCTCATAAATAACATTCTTTTCAATTATATTTGTTATGGTCCTGCAAAATTTCAGCACCCCCCCCCCCCCCCCCCCCCCCCCAACAGCCAATATTTTTCCAATTAGTGTTCACAGTACTTGGAAAGCAAGGTGAATGCTATTACCCCTTTCCAGTATTTCTCATGGTCTTGGAAGTGTGAATTTCTGACTGCATTTTTTCTTGTTGTGTTTGACTATTTCCAAATCATGTTGAATTGTTATCAGTGAGAGAAGATTGTTTTCCAATTTTTCAGAGTTAGTAAAAATTTCTGACTTTTTTACCACTTTTAATCTTCAGAACTTTCATACTCAGGAATCTGTGATGGGATTTGGGTGAGGCATCAGATACCCACGCACCACCTCCAAAATAACCGGTAATCGGTGAATTCGACCCACGTTGAAGTCGACCCGAGTGAAGTCGACCCAAAAAAGTTAAGTCGACCCACTTTTGGTGATCTCGACCCGAAGTGATCTCGACCCGAAAAAAGTTAAGTCGACCCACTTTTAAAATCCTTGAAGTGATCTCGACCCGAAAAAAGTTGAAGTCGACCCACTTTCAAAATCCACTTCATCCGTTTGAAAAGGGGGAATATAAGTGATCTCCACCCACTTTTGAAAATGACAAGATACCATCATTAGATTCACTATGGACATTGACCATCTCAGACCTCGTTTGAAAGGGGAACATAAAAACAACAACAACAAACATTTCAAGCGATTTATTCAGGCCATAATAACACCGTTATGATAATATTAATTTTCATCGAGCATAAAGAAAGGTATAACAAAATTTGGTGACAACATAAAATATAACGTACATTACAGGCCATAATAACATCGTCATAATTTTCAGCAATCAAAAAGCGTGAGATAAATTTCTATCCCTCTACGTGACGATATGATAATAATAATAACACTTTGGCCAGCCGCTGATTTGTCGCGGTTCTCGAACGAGAAGGCCTTGGTTACCCCTGGTTACCCCTTGGTTACCCCTGTACTCAGGGCCTTCGAGAGAAAATCTGGGCCCCGGGAGAGGGAATATTCCGGGCCCCCTAGGCAACATGGGCGAGTAGATGCCGAAGGCCGCGAGTGCACAGGGCATGAGCTCTGACAGGGTTTTTTTTTGGGGGGGGGGGGGGGGGGGGGGGGATTGCGCGGATTCCAAAATCTTGAATTGAATCTGGAAACTTTCTTGTTTTAAAACCAACCCCCCACACCCCCCCCCACCCCCACCCCCCCACCCCCCGTCTTCAAAGAAAATTGTGAAAATGAATTTTTAAATAGAGGCTTCTCAGCGGCTTTTGGGGTGAAAAGTCACGTTATGAACTTTTTTAAAATGACCTTTTAGAAGTATCTCTCACATTTGCAAGTTCATAGGGGAGTATCAAGTGGCCAAGGGGTTGGAGCTATAGCTTTTAACTGCACTGTCTGCACAATTCTTGAAAGATAACTTTATTACGTCAAATTGATATAATAAAGATTATAAAGTTATCACTTCAAGAATCATGCAGTCCAAAATTACAACCGTTGGTCAAGTGCAGACAGAGCTCCATTCGCGACACAGCCCTCTTCTTAACATTTAGTTCTACGAAACTACAGAACTAGTGGTTCTTGGTTGAAATACATTTATTCTTTATAGTAAGACCCACTAGTTCTATATTGTGCAGAACTAAAATGTTGATAAGGTTCCAAGTTTGTAACTGCGTAAGCTAGCAATGCATCGAGATTGCGCTTTTGTGAATGCACACAAACAGTGTCAGTTTCGAACACCGGGGCCCGCCGATTTTCTCTAATTGCCTTAACCCTTTACCTAACGTAACGGCCAAAACCGGCCAGCGCTATACACGAAAATCGCCATTCAATTTTTAAAATATTTTCATTTTCTGCTTCCAAAACATAGATTATGACCCCTCATCGGAACGAGCAAATCGCGCTCGTTCCAATGAGGGGTCATAACCTACGTGTTGGAAGCAAAAAATGAAAATTTTTAGTTATACGAGAATTTTTTTACGAGTGTCTGATTAAGCACAAACATGATAAATCGATAACATAAAAACACTGCTCGTTATCCCAATATGGAATTGTGACCCCCAGATTCCTGCATCGCGATAGCACAAACATGGTAAAACAACAACTTTTTGGTTTTTACCCCTCCAGCTTAAAAGCATAATTTTAATCGACAGCCAACTAAGTTTACTCTGACAGTACCCTAAAGTTACAACAACACAAACACAAAGCAGATTAAATAACAGAAAAAATAATACTCAGTAGTGGTGGGGTGCGAAAAATTGCCAGATTCATATAACTACATAGATAGCACATAACTGTTACCTTCACAAAACACTCCTTGAATTTGTTTGTTTGTTCATCTAGTTGGAATTTTAAACAGCCATTTAATTTGGGACTGAACGAGTCCCAAATTAAATGGCTGTTTAAAATTCCAACTAGATGAACAAACAAATTTATTTTTTTCGTTTTTACCCCTCCAGTGTGTACCAAGTTAAAATGACATCCATGGTTACCTGTAAATGCGCTAATTACTCCAAATTAATTACTTCAAATTCTATAATTATTACCTCATCAACTATGTTAGATGCTGGGCGAAAAATATTATCTATTGACATTATTTTGAGTGCTATTTGTTACGGTGTTATGCTCAGAATCCAAAAGAGAATTGTGTAATGTGAAACTTGGTACATCAGTCTCGGCCTGCGAAGTGTTATCAGATACAGTATTAATGTCAACCTGTTCAATGCAGTGATTGCAAATCCAATCAATAGGCCTTCGCCCCCTAACTGCCAACCTGTACGCATCTCGTGTTACGCCAGTACCACACACCCTATGCTGCCATCTGTCACATCTTTCACACTGTAAACCTTCTTGCCGAGGCCGAACACTGTTAGTGCAAACAAGACACACATCAGACATGGTTTTTACGATTATGGAATGTTGAAAAAGAAGATGAATGAAAGGTTTTAGCGCGTCGAAGGCGCGCAGGGACGATGTGGGATTTACAAATCCCTTGCGACCCGGTTAACCTTATTTTTTTTCCCTTGGATCACACAGGCCTAGCTTTCCTATTGCCCAAAATGGAGTCGGGGGGGGGGGGGGGGGGGGGGGGGGGGGGGGGGTATGCACGCGGTTAAAATACCCGACAGTTTACGTTGGAGTGTTAGATGGTCAATACTCAATCCCTCAACGCCTTTAAAACTATTAGAGAGCGAGCTCTATTCGGTTCCAGTTTGGCGATGGTAGAGGTTTGAGTCCCACCATGCCCACCATGTTGGCGTGAACCGGCAGGTGATCACTGTCTAGATCATCATCTCCTACAAATATGTCTTGCATTGGCTGGTTAGTGATTTGCTGGTGATAATCAAGTCTAGGATATCTGATTGATGGAGTGGGTTGTTGCTTATACATGTTACGTCTTGATCGTTATTTACCACGAATAGATCGAGTTCTTCAATGATGTGGAAAAGGGCGTCACCATTAGGCTCAGTCTTATGACAACCGAATACCTGGTGTTTGGAATTGAAATCACCCAAGAATATGCAGTGTTCAGGGCTCGATTTAACTGGATTAGCATAGCATTTTGCTCTCCAATTTCTGAATTTTGCTATTCAAGATTTATTAGTTTCAAGTGCTTTTGGATCAACTGCTAATCAATTTTCCAGGGTGAATAGTAAATTGCTATTCAAAATTTTCAGATTAAATCAAGCCCTGGTGTTTGTACTTGTTGGTAAAAAATTCAAATACTTTACTGTCTACTGTTGCTTGCGGCTTGTTATAATATGATATGATGGCCACCTGTTTGTGGTCAAGTTCAATTTCAGCTGCAATCACTTCAGCATTGAGGTGGTCGCATGGTATTGATTTGTATTTAATCTCCTGCCTTATTAGCAGAGCGACACCGCCGCCTTTTTGGGCGGGGCGATCTCTTCTAATAATATCAAAACCACATAACGAGAATTGTTTGTTTGGTTTAAGCCAGGTTTCGCTAATTCCAATTTCGTCCGTATTTTTTAAATAATGTGACATTTGCAAATTTTTCTAATTAACGCTTCGAGCGTTCCACTGGACTATTTTTAGTGTATCCATGAATGGTTTAGGAATAACTGTACTAAGTTTATTTAAGTTTAATTACTATTTGTAATATTGTTACATAATTATATTCTGTTGACGGCCGCTTCTAATAGCGTGTGAGATATTTGAGTATTATATAACTTAGAGGCTGTTTTACTAATCTCTTTGCAAACGTCCGAAAGACTGGTGTCCAAGTGTTTCTTCATTATGCTGAAAATAGAGCCAGCCATTAGAGTACACGTGGAATAAGGGGAAGATGAGTTCTCGACATTACTTACATTTAGAGCTTTAAGCTGGATGTTTGTTTTAACTTTTTTGAAGTGGCTACAACCCCGGTACAGTTAAAACTAGAAGTCCTGTCACGAATAGTGCGCTTATCTAGGCTTAATTGCGCATTGGAATTGCGCGCATTTGCCATATCGAATGGCATCCAAAGCACGGCAGGTTCTCTTGGTTACTCATAGCAAACACATGCAATGTTTCTGCCATTGGACCTCCGGGTTACCCGGAGGTCCATTGGCTGAAACATTGCTTGTGCACAGGCCATATGTACAGAATTTGATAGCTTTACTTGGGCCATAACGCGTACATTAACGCGCATATCAACGTGCTATTTGTGCGCATCTCACGACAGGACTTCCAGTTTTAACTGTAGTTGCTGGGGTGTTGACCACCGCAATTCGGGCATTTCAGAGTTTTAGCACTACATGCGTTCGCCATGTGTTTGTCACCGCATTTCATACATCGTTGCTCCCCGTTGCATTTGTGTGACAAGTGCCCAAATTTCTGACACTTGTGACACCGAACGGGTTGCGGAAGAACACGATATTCCTCGGTTTCGTATTTTTTGCCATTAATAATTACCCCTTTGCTTATCAGATTTAATTTCGTTGCTCTATTAGGGCATTTTACTTTTATTTTCCAAGTATGGTTACCCGTGGCTTTGGAGATTAGTCTCTCCCACGAGGATCCTGGAAGGGCTTTATCAATCGAGTTTTTTTCCGTTTTGGGGTGGACGCATGTGATTACGACACAGGGGTTTGGTTGCGGGTGGCCCTGTGCCTTGTTGGTTTTATTGGTCACCTTAGGGGGCGTTTTGGCTTTTACTTTATCGGCGTACGTCGCTCTATCGGTTGGGCTAGCTGTCGCATTCACTATTTCCGGTGATGTAGACTCTGTTGCGTTGAAAAAATGGAATTTATCTGTGCTTATATATCGCTAGTTCTGTTTATACAGAACAAACAAACCGATAAAAGTGAGTTGCCGCAGTTGTTGTGTTAAGGACAGAACAAAGGGATTGCTCTATCAAAGTGAGTTACTGCTGACCATTCTTTTTTATCGAATGAAACATTAAAGTAATTAGCCGCTTTTCATATATCATTGACGCCTACAAACAGCGGAATGTCCCAAGCTGTCTTTTTTTCATAAGTTAGCTAGTAAAACATAAACGAACGCGGACAAGGGTCTTAAAAGGATAAATTCCACTTCTTTTGAGTTACAAAAAATTCTAACAGTAACCAAAACACTTTTAGATAGGGATGGAGATGGCTTTCAATAAATTTTAAAAGAGGGTCGAGATAACTTTTTTCGGGACGAAATCACTTCGGGTCGAATTCACTTTTTTGGGTCGAGATCACTTTTTTGGGACGACTTCACTTTGGGTCGACTTCAACGTGGGTCGACTTCACTGCTATTCAAATAACCATATCACTGGTTGTATTTGCAAGAAGGCCTACAAATGCTACATATGGTTGATTTTTTTTGAGGGGGTGGGGGCACAACAAATATACTCATTCACCCCCCCCCCCCCCCCCCCCCCCCCCCGGTTCCATGTGGGTTGGAAAAGGTTTGGGGTGCATCCCCAACTTCCCTATGAACCAAAATCTATGGTTGTATTTTTAAGTACATTAGAATGTTAAGAAGTTTTTGCTTAATTTAATGTGGTCTTTTCTGCAATTTTTAATAGTGCAGCATTTTGATTCCATCATTTAGAGTAGATTTAACAACAAAGCAAAAGGGCATTTGTACTCAACGCTGTGCCACTTGCCAGTGCGCAGAAAATCTGTTCATCTGTGAACTGAATACGCACGTCATTTTCCCATTGAAACTGAAGACTGGCAATCCAAAGTCTGTGTGTATCTACATGTAGAAAGTTATTCAATAATTAGATTACTGAGCTACTGTATTATTAAATTCTATAAATACATCAAAGTTGAAAACAATTTGCAATAATAAACCATGGACTTCACAATGACAGAGAAAGATTCGAGTCGATTACTTGGCTTGCATACAACATTATTAAACAATTTCAGTTCATTACATGTGCTTATTTTTCTGAAGCAATAGCTTAAAATAATTGCGTATCATCGCGTTCTAGCTAGAAAAAATTATTTCATACAATATATTACCTAACAACTTTCAAACGAAGACGACCTCTGTTGGTTTTTTGTTGTTATTTACGTTCAAACTGAAGATGGAAAATCGATGACGTCACGATAACAAGGGGAACGACTCTTGAGAACTCGTCGAAAAAAAGTTCGGTTTTATTCGGGGCCGAATTGTGAACAAAAAAACATCGGACAAACAAAACGTAAAAGGTGCGTAAGCTGAAATTCCTCGAAAATCAGAATTTCCCGAAATAAAATGCTGTGTCTGACTGTGAATTCTATGAAACACAGGGCCTGGACGCGGTATATGAAAAATAGTACCGAAGCAAACTACTTCACATACGTAAAAATGCGAAACAAAGTACAGAAGCTTACGAGGCAGAACCCAATGCGCGATGATGAGATAGCCGACCAGCAGTAGGGGGGTGTGGGGGGGGGGGGGTGAATAGACTTTTTTTGGAACCCCGGGGTTGGCCCATCACCTTCACCAACAACCCTCAGCCCCAGGGGCAATCAGGGTGCGAACGCACCACTTTTGGTACACCCGGGGGTGGCCCGTCACCCTCAACGGCCCACACTCTCGCCGGGGGGCTATCATACCACTTGGGGCCCCAGCGTATATCACTTAAAGGAGCGAATGCACAACTTCTGGGGGGACGGCCCACCACCCTCGTCAGCCCGGGAGGCCATCATACCACTTGGGGCAGCGTAGATTCACTTTCGACCCCAACACCGCATAGATAAAGAACTGGCCACCCAAACAGCAGAGCCATAAGGGACGGCCCACACCATCGCTGGCCCAGGCCTCTCATAGACAAAAGCCCTCTTCTGGTGGTGAAGTCCTATTAGACATATCCGTGACAGTGAATATACCTGATCAGGTGCACAATGCGGATAGGTAAAAACACATGTCAGTGGCTTACTTTGAGCTCTGTGGTGTATTTGTGTCACATGATTTCTTGTCCGTATGTAAACAGCTGACTAAAAGTTATGTTACTGATAGTGTGACCCATTTCTTAACAGCGTGAGCCATTTCATGACAGCACGTAGTGCGATTGATAATCATAAAAATGATTCACATCCTATTGGTCTAGTTAAACTCAGATATATATTAAACACACGCGATTGAATCTATTCAGGGCAAATACTTTCGCCGAGAGGTTTCAGTGTAAGACACACACGGTTGCTCCTTTTGAGGGCTGATCACCCAAAAGCCTCCCGTTACGATGCCAGTGCTAGATACGACGCTGGCGGGTTCTATAAGCACAAAAAACTAAGTGATATCAACGAAATTCATGTGACTGTATCCCCGTCACATAGCTTAGAGACCAAGAGTTTTGAAACCAATCACTTGGATATCTTCTCAAAGTATAAACACCCAGATATAAATTCTGGAGCAGTCATAAAGCAATGGCGAAGGACGCCCATGGCCTTCTGCCCAAACCAGGTGAACTTCGCGGTATGGTAGGCGACGACAGGGCGCTGGGTATCAGCTACTGACCACCTGAACCAAACCACAGACTTGTTCGCTGGGGGTTTCTGGCTATTTCATTTCTATTACCAGACAAGGCGGATTTTAGCTGAAATGAAAGTTGCCTTACGCCAGGACCATGCATGGTCTTTTGAAAGACTATCAAATGAATTTGGTATGTCTCCTGATACAGACTGGAGAGAAAAGGAGGTTTATAATGGCGGGTTGGGCTCTTTATACCAAGTCGTAGCATACTAAGCTATCCCCTGACATTACAAGCGCCGAAGATACGACCATACGGTCACACACACCAAACGCTCTGGGCACGGTCATACCCATGCAGACTTCATCCGACAAGAGCATGCCGATTTTACTACGTTTATAGTTGATGAGGCAAACTGGTTTACAACGGTAGGGGTCAAAAGAATCAATGAGTCCATTAAGACATACGTCTGGGCAATAATCGGGTCCCAGGCGCAGACCCGTTCATCGTCACGTAGACAGGGCACCATCCCTTTCTCAGGCAGATTCTGGTAGTAGCCATAGACAGCCTCCTCCAAGAGCTGATGCTGCAATGAAGGTATTTTTACGCCTGTCCCTTGTTCTCGATCCGAAGGGACCCAGCTAAAGCTAGTTTCATTTTGCAACTCCATTGAATCATCACCGTCCTGTCGTCCTGCGAACTCGTCGAGGCTAAAGTCTGCCAATTGTATTGAAGACTGATTCAAGACATGTTCATTGTATTCTACATGTCTTCAAACCAATACCGACGCAGGCTTAACACATACCGCAGACTACAAGAGCCTCTTGGGGTAAAGGGAGTTCAGCAGTCAGTTGTGATCACGCACAATCCTAGTACGGTTGGCCCGAACCAACAGCTCAATATCCGGTTCCCAAACCTTGGGTCCCACGACATTATCGTACCGGGTACAGTGCGCCTAGCCTTTGCAATCACCCTGAACTCAACAGATGATAACAGGTTAGTCGTTCAGAATATTGGCCGTGCCATCGTCAAGAAAATGGCAATCAAGATCAACGAGAACGAGGTGATGTCGGTCGACGATGCAGACGTGTACCACTGCTACCTTGACCTCTGGAAGACAGCCACTGAGTGCAAAAATGCACACTACCAGGGCACTGATAACTCCGCGAAAAGAAATGCTACTAAGTTACGGGTCGGCGCAAAAGGCAAGGTTGACGCTGTTGTTGTAGACAAGGATATGGCTGATTCCTCTGGCAATTGGTTTTGTATCCTCGAGGATCATATGCTTTTCTACCAGAGTGCTCTTGGGGATCGGCTCGAGTACGAGCTGACATTCAATGTTTACAGTCGAGTAGTCCTGACCACCGGTGAAGCCACTGCCAGTGACACCATTGATAAAATCTGCCTGGAATATGAAATGGTCACCCAATCTGAACTTGAGTGCATGGTCTGCAACTAGTATGCTAGTCATCTTGCCATCCTATACGACCGTGTCTTTCGCCGCCGCAAAATGACCAAAGACAAGAGCGACTCTCTGTGGACCATCAACCTCAACGTTGCCACCACACAGAGCATCAAAGGGATCCTGCTGTTGTTCGAGGACCTTGCTACGGCTGGGGCAGCTTTCGGTAGGAAGCCCGAGGTCTTTCATAACCCCAAGATCACCAAAGTTGAGGCTATCATCGAAGGGGTGCCCAACCAGCTGTACTCCCATGGATTGCGTGTCTACCAGAATGGAATGAAGCCACTCGGCAGTTTGGAGCTATCCCTTCTGTGGGTCGTGGATAGTGAGACCCGGGCTTGAGTGGACTATGAGGATATACCCGAGGCACCAATCATCGGTCTTGAAGCCTGTTCAGCGACCTCAGTGGTGACTTCAACGATGTCATTGAGGACGAGCTCTTCTTCGCGGCCTGTGCCCGGGATGGGAACCATAATGTTCTGTTTTCGGCTGTCCTTGGGGTGGTATAGCAGCGGAACCCTGTGTCTGGAAAGTACTCCTTGTGTCTTTGGAGCAACAGCTCTTGTGCCCGGTCGCGAACGTTCTGCCGTCTAGTGAGGATCAGGTCACCTGGCTTCCATTGCTCCATGAAGTGCTCCCATCCGAGACAGCTGGGGGAGAGCCTTCCGCAGCTCCTGACACTGGACCTCGCCAGCCTAGAGGCGGATGTGCCTTTTCAGCGCCTTGAGAGCATCATCTTTTGCCCGGTGGTCTGCCTTGACCTCTTCATAATAATCCACTGCTTGACGTAACCAGTCATGGGGCATCTCGCCTGCGATTGGTGGTGGGTGGCCTTGATCACCACAGCAGATAACCAGGACCTCAGGCCAGTCAAAGAACATTTCTAGGATAGGCCAGGGCACAGTGCAGACCTCATCGCAGATAATGATGCGAGGGATGAACTTTTGACCCATGTGATCTGGCGTCCACTCTTTTTGTCCACTCCACCAGAAGAAGCTATGGTAGGTATGTGCCTTGACTCCTCTACCTCGCATCTCTTTGGTGAGTTGGGGTAAAGACAAGTGGGTCTCGCACCCTGAAGAGCTCGATCGCTCTCATTGTCTTAGCGCTACCACCTCCACCGTTGACGTAACTCAGTCGATGGTGGGTCAGTGGGTCATTGTACCTGGGCGCAGTGGTGGGAGGGAGATCTTTCGTGGCTCTACAATACTCTGGCTTTGGGAGGTAGTCGGCGTGTTCCTGTGGCATGTATAGCTGCTCACCTTTGTCGTGCCACTGAACTGGCAGGACATTACACTTTTGGAGAGGCCGTAGAGTGAGTTCGTCGTGATAGCGGCAGCATCTTGTGTAATAGCCTTCAGGGTGGACTTCTGGTGGTACATAGCACATCATTGAGTTTGTAGAGTATTGTTTTCTTGGCATATATACTGTCTGTTGCCACCCGAACCACCTCTTCTTTGTCGAAACGCAAAAACATACTGAGAATGTTAATATGGGCGAATGCTAACACAGATGCCCTTAGGTGCGCATACTGGGGCTGACTGTCATCATAGTAAGTTAGCACATGACCTAGGGGATACCGTTCTGGGGCTCCGACAAGCGTGCCACTCTGGCAAGTATCTCTCACAAGATAATCTAGTTCACCCTGATCCGTAACCAGGTAACGAGTCAATCGTTTACCATCGGCTTTTGCGCCCTGAGTGAACCTCCCGATGGTGCTGCAGCCCGGGTTTCAGTCCTCTGGAAGCCAGACCTCGGCTTGCTTCTCGAACGCAATGATGGCTTCACGGACCCTTAGACGGGTGAGGAGACCCGACTCCACGAGGAAGGCTAGCAGAGGTGTGGGGGCCAGCCCTGCTCGGCGAAATGCTTCCCAAACCAGGCCGGGATGAAGGGGGTGAACCCCTTGTTTGAACTCCCATTCCTGGACCTCAGCAAAGCCTGTGCCGATGTCTTCTAGGGAGACCCCCGTTGATGGCCACTCTGGTCATCCGGTGGGTGGGGTGTCCGAATCTCTCGAAAAAGGGTTTGACCTCGCCTCTCCCCTGGAAGCTGGCCGGGTAGCACGCCTTCGTGTCGATGGAGACGACCTCTCCTGTGTCGTAGGTCATGTAGTTCCAGAGACCGCCGTGACCGTGCGCCACGCAGGCCTTTTTGGGTGTCGTGTAAGAGGCCGACTGCAGTCGGCTTCCAACCGTTGTACTCTTTGGCCATAATGCTGGCCGCGTGATTCACCCCAAAAACCCTATCAGCGAGGGACTCATCGCCTACATAGGTGCAGGCTTCTTGGAGGTTTGATGGTCTCCTGTGTCCTATAGGTGCGGCCACCTTGGATCACAAACTGGTCGATGCTGAGCTGTCTATCTGGCCACCTCCGAGTAGCCAGACAGCGATTGGCTCATTTTGGGTGGTCTGACTGATGGCTTCCCAGATGTCACCCGCGTATATCTGGACCCCCTGGACTGGGGAAAGTGCAGGTCTTTGGACGAGGCGTGGCCGTTTTGGCAGATGAGCTCTATGGTTCTGTATGTGCAATTAGCGTGTCCTGCATATTTGCCACTGTTGTAGATATCCTCGCTAGCTATGTCTTTCACAGTGATGGCTCGCTTGAGGATTTTCTCTTGCTCGGCCACATCGACGACCGTTGCACCAGCGCCGTGGACTCTATCTTTCCACTTCTCTATTTTCTGGCGCCTTGTGGGGGTTAACCCCTGGACTCTCAAGCCACCCTCGAAGTGCTCCACCACTCTCTACGCGATACAGTTGTTGAGATCGCCGTCACGCATTGGGGCCAAGTTGGCAGGGTTTGGGTCTCTGAGAGGGGTAGAGCCTGTAAACGACCGCAGTGACGGGGTAAGCATTCTGGTAGAACACCTGGTCGATCCCAGTCAGCGCGTCCGGCTTAGTTTCTTGAGAGATCTCAACGATACCCCGCCCCTTCTTCCTCTCTGCACGGACAGGGTCGAACTTATCTTTGGCGACCCAGTCGCCTTCGTTCCGTTCCCACAAGAACTTGATTTTCAGGATGAACGCGCCCTCCGGAAGGGCTGCTTGCTGTTGTGCTGCCATCTCGTCCGTCATGTGAGCACCCAGGGCCAGTCGGTCGGCCCTTGCATGCACACCCTTTGCGATCTCAACGTCACCGATGTGAAGGGGTCCTCTGCTTCTACTCTCCATGTAGAGAAGACCGCGATGGAGCCATTAACTTCAAACTCGTCTTTGGCCTCATTCACAAGATCGACCCATGGTTCATCATCTGGCAGTCGAATTGTCGCCGTTGTTTGGCTGGGTCAGACTCCTCAACAATTGCCTTCCTTTTTCTCTCACGCGCCTTTCGAGGTGGAGGGGGAGATCGTGCAGCGTCTGGAAGCAGAGGCCTCAGCAATCACCTGTTTATTGCTTCTGGAATGGGTTCATCTAGGATGTTCTGGACAACATCTTGGAGGGGCTCCGGTGTCTGCATTTCAGCCAGCAGCTGGTCGATGTATTCATCCATATTTGCCATGCTGAATCACAATGCCTATTGCCACCACACCTCTAAATGGAAATTTCGATGGCCACCAGCCGGGTAAATTCCGTTGCCGTGACCCACTGCTCTCGGTGCAGTAATTTCATATGTTCATTCTTGTAACCACACCTCAGGCAAAGCGATAATTGGTTCGTTACCCCCACGCCACAAACACGGCAAGTTTTTGTACACGATCCATTTCGCAGTTTGACCAGATGTACCCCACAATACTTCCCCATACAGCGACAAAGTAACCCACTGACATGTGTTTTTACCTACCCGCATTGTGACCTGATCGGGTATATTCATTGTCACGGATATGTCTAATAGGGCTTCACCACTGTAAGGGGGCATTTGTCGATAAGAGGCCAGGGCCGACGATGGTGTGGGCCGTCCCTTATGGCTCTGCTGTTTGGGTGGCCCGTTCTTTATTTAGGTGTTGTTGGGGTAGAAAGTGAATCTACACTGCCCCCAAGTGGTATGATGGCCTCCCGGGCCGGTGAGGGTGGTGGGCCATTGTTGCGAAGTGAGCCCACAGGGGCTAATTAAGCTCGTAAGCTCGGGTAAGAGCTTGAGCTCTTGGGGTTTTATTGAGAATTTAGTTGGACTCGAGTTTCTTTAATTTGTTTAACAGTTTTTGAACAGATTGGAACATGACAAATAAATTACATGGAATTGTATGAAACTGGCGACCAGAGTACAGGCGTACTCTGAGGGTACACGCCAGATGTTCTGTTGACAATATCAGGCATACCTTTGCAAGCCAATCTTGTCAACAAGCAGTAACATTGAAGGATTTGTTGATAGATGGAACAATAACATTCCACAGTATTACTGGGATGTTGGTGTTCGAACTGTCCAACAAATCATAACATGTACCTGGTGAAACTCCCCGTTGAACTGGGGATGCTGAGTTGCATAATAGCACCAGTCACTAGAACATTCCGCCGGTTAACTGACGCCCGGCGGAATGCTATTTGATCGACAGTCCGCATGGCAGTAAAAGAGTCTACAAAATGGCGACTGCCACATCAAGGGACTTTCCCTAAATTCCCCCGAGGTCAGGGAGAATATGCTGACAGTCGTCACGTATCCCAAGTATTGCATCAGAAATTTGGTGTATATAAGCACCAATTTCTGACAGTTTAGGCAATTTGTCTCTGGGCTTCTGATGAATACAGACTGACCTGCAAGAAGAAACCTGGATGCCGCCACCGTGTTTCAGATATGAACTTTGTTAATTAAATACTATAATTTATGCCAGAGACAACGACGGTTAGTCGTGTTGTGAATTACTTCGATTTATTAAAATAGTAGATGATTTGAAACTGGTCTTCGTTGTGCTATTCACGACAAGTTCGTGAAGTTACTGAACCCAGAATTTGGAGCCTGTGTCTGATATCGTCTAAAGGGAATCACAAACTGTCACGGGCTGGTGAAACATCACAGAACTGCCAGTAACAACAACGTGGAAATCAAAAGTTACGATCACAGATCGATCAATAAACATTTTCCTTCTATTCCACAACAGCCATCCCCCGGGGTAGCAAAAGTGGTACATCCCCCCCCCCCCTCTTTAAGTGATCCACGCTGGGGCCCCAAGTGGTATGATACCCCCCGGTGGGCCGGTGAGGGTGATGGGCCACCCGGGATCCCAAAAGTGGTTCATTCGCCCTCTTGCCTGCCACCACCTGGTGTTGAGGGGGTTGGTAATGGTGATGGGCTACCCCCCGGGGTTCCAAAAAAGTCTATACAACCCCTGCTGCTTGTCCAAGTCAAAGTCAACCCGAAAAAATTCTGGAGCGATGTCTCTAGTAGGTCGAAAACGAAACCTGGGATTGTCGATCTTGAGAAGAATGATGGAACCTTAACCAATACTGACGAAGACAAAGCTGCTTCTTCTGCTTCTGCCATGTAATTGCCTCCTTCATCATGTTGAAGATTATGCAATGTATAATAGTATGGCATGCCTTAGGAATTTTCTTTTAGTGAGGTAGCTGGGTTTGTTTTGGTTGACTGATTAAGCATAAGATAAAATTGTAATATGTACAAAATTTTAAAATTTGTGTACATTGGAGACTGACTGGCCGGTGCTATCGTGGCACAATCCTGACCCTAAAGGCTTCGGGTATGTCCACTTCTACAATGTCTGATGGTAATAAGTTCCAATCCCGTATAGTCCTTGGGATGAATGGCATTTTCCTTGTATCAATGTGGGATGATAGTATCTGGAATGTCCTGCTATGTGATTTCCTCGAGCGTCGGATGGGTTGGGGTAAGCCGTGTTTCTTTGTTGATGGTGACTAGTCCAATGTCGATTTTATATAGCATCATGATCCTAGTATCTCCCCTATTGTCTGTTAGGGATCTCCATTTCAATTTCTCAATCCTGCTGTTTACGCTCCATCGGTTTCTGTGGTTGTTTGATACAAACTGAGCTGCTCTTCTCTGGACTGCCTCGACTCTCTTTATATCCGTTGTAGTTTGAGGGTTCCTCACTGTACAGGCATATTCTACCAGTGGTCGTACGAGGGTAAATATGCTTGTTCTTTTATTCTGAGTGGTGGTATTTTCAGGTTCCTGCGCAGAAAGCCAAGAGACTTGTTTGTTTGTTTGTTTGTTTGTGATGTTGCTTATGTGTTGGTCCCATTGTAGTTTATTTGTGAGGGTTATTCTGAGGTACTTAGCAGATATTACTTCTTCAAGAGTGTGCCCATGGAGATGATATTTGGGCTCAATATTTTTCTTTTTGTTTGTGACTGATAGAACAATGCATTTGTCTGGGTGCGATTGCATGCAACATTCATGCTCCCATTTACCTAGCTTGTTAAGGCCGTTTTGTAACGTTTCAGCATCTTTGTTATTAGAGATTGTCAGGTAGGCTATTGTATCGTCTGTGAAGAGTCTTACTGTTGAGGTCAATCTGGATTGGAGGTCATTGATGTAGTAGTACCTAGTACGGACCCTTGGGGCACTACTGAGTAGACGCTGACTGCATAAGATGTAACTCCATCAATGACTACAGTCTGTTTCCTGTCATCCATGATCCAACCAGTTCTGTATCCACCTTACTGCATTTCTTACAATACCATAGTACCTCAGTTTGTGTATGAGTAGACTATGGTTAACCTTATTAAAGGCCTTGGCAAAGTCCATTATTAGGACGTCTGTCTGATGTCCTTCTTGTAGGTTTTTTGAGATTTGTGGTCTACAAATTCAATAGGGTGGGTTTCACAGGATCGCTTTTTTTCTTTTTCTGAATCCGTGTTGTAGTGGGTACAGGATGTTGGTTATTTCTCCGCGATTCACGATATTACTAGCTAAGATATGCTCCGTGATATTACAGCATACTGATGTTAGGGATATTGGTCTATAGTTTTCAGCTAGTGATTTAGGAGGACCCTTTTTGGAGACAGGCGAGACGTTCGCAGTGCGCCAGTCGTCTGGGAGCATTCTGTGTCGAGTGATTTCTGGAATATGAGTTGTAGCAGTGGTGCAATTTCTGCGGCTAGTTCTTTCAGGTCTCTGGGTGATATGTTGTCCGGTCCAGAAGTTGTTTAAGTAGTTTTAGAATTCCGTTACTTGTAATTTCAAATGATTTCATCTCTGGTTTCTTTGTTGCATTGAAGTCCATATAGTTTGATGCTCTGAATTCCTCGGTGGAGAAGGTAGATTTTTCCGAGAAGTCAGATTTGAACTGTCTGTTTAAAATATTGGATTTAGAGACAGCATCGTAGTACAGGTTTCCACCCATTTGCAGTGATGAGATCTCAGCTATGTCTTTACGTTTGTGTTTTATATACGTCCGGAATTTTTTCATTCCTGACCGTGGTTCGTCCTCCTTTGGTGTTACAACATTTTCAATATATTTCCAGTATGCCTGTCTGGTGATCTTTTGAGTGTGGTGTTTCAGTTTTTGGTACTGTTCTAGAGTGTTTTGATCACCCGTCTTCTTTTTCTTCACAAAAAAGCGGTGGAGTTTTTTCAGGTTTTTCTTAATGTCCATGTTTATCCAGGGTTGTTGATCCATATTCTTGAGTTATTTTTGTGGTATGTGGGTTGTAGTCGCCAATTTAAGAGTTTGTTTGAAGGTTTTCCACGTGATGTTTATATGGCTGTCCGGGTCTCTGAACATCAGTAGGAGTTGATCCTTTATGTTGATAAGGTCGTTTTTCATGGCATACCAGTTTGCTTTATTATATAGGGGTACAGAGCAGCGCTGTGAAATCCGTTACTTATTCCCAATTCCTTATTCGACTTTCTAAATTTAGCAGAAATTCGAAAAATAAATGGCCTTCTTGGGTGGCGCCCTAAGACACAGGACTATTCAAACCCTGGGGTTCACCCTCCCACCCCTTTTTAGGGGCCAGATTGGACCCTAAAAGTGACCAAAGGTCAAAATCGTAATTATTGACGGAAATTCGCGGATCAAACGGCCTTATAGGGTGGCGCCCTAAAATACAAGATTATTCAAATCCAAAGGTTCACTCTCCCACCCCTTTTTAGGGGCCACATTGGACCCTAAAAGTGACCAAATGGTTAAAATCGTAATTATTGACGGAAATTCGCGGAACAAACGGCGTCATAGGGTGGCGCCCGAAAATACAAGATCATTCAAATCCTAAGGTTCACCCTCCAACCCCTTTTTAGGGGCCATATTGGACCCTAAAAGTGACCAAATGGTCAAACTCGTAACTGTTGGCCGTAATTCGCGGAACAAACTGCCTTATAGGGTGGCGCCCTAAAATGCAAGATTATTCAAATCCTAAGGTTCACCCTCCCACTCCTTTTTAGGGGCCACATTGGACCCTAAAAGTGACCAAATGGTAAAAATCGTAATTATTGACGGAAATTCGCGGAACAAACGGCCTTATAGGGTGGCGCCCTAAAATACAAGATTATTCAAATCCTAAGGTTCACCCTCCCATCCCTTTTTAGGGGCCACATTGGATCCTAAAAGTGACCAAATGGTCAAAATCATAATTATTGACCGAAATTCGCGGAACACACGGCGTTATAGGGTGGCGCCCTAAAATACAAGATTATTCAAATCCAGAGGTTCACCCTCCCACTCCTTTTTAGGGGCCAGATTGGACCCTAAAAGTGACAAAATCGTCAAAATCGTAATTATTGATGGAAATCGCGGAACAAACGGCGTCATAGGGTGGCGCCCAAAAATACAAGATCACTCAAATCCTAAGGTTCACCCTCCAACCCCTTTTTAGGGGCCATATTGGACCCTAAAAGTGACCAAATGGTCAAACTCTTAACTGTTGGCCGTAATTCGCGGAACAAACGGCGTTATAGGGTGGCGCCATACAATGCAAGATTATTCAAATCCTAAGGTTCGCCCTCCCACCCCTTTTTAGGGGCCAGATTGGACCCTAAAAGTGACCAAATGGTCAAAATCGTAATTATTGACCGAAATTTGCCGAACACACGGCGTTATAGGGTGGCGCCCTAAAATACAAGATTATTCAAATCCTAAGGTTCACACTCCCACCCCTTTTTAGGGGCCAGATTGGACCCCAAAAGTGACCAAATGGTCAAAATCGTGATTATTGATGGAAATCGCGGAACAAACGACGTCATAGGGTGGCGCCCGAAAATACAAGATCATTCAAATCCTAAGGTTCACGCTCCAACCCCTTTTTAGGGGCCATATTGGAATCTAAAAGTGACCAAATGGTCAAACTCGTAACTGTTGGCCGTAATTCGCGGAACAAACGGCGTTATAGGGTGGCGCCCTAAAATGCAAGTTAATTCAAATCCTAAGGTTCGCCCTCCCACCCCTTTTTAGGGGCCAGATTGGACTTACCTAAAAGTGACCAAACGGTCAAAATCGTAATTATTGACCGAAATTCGGCGAACACACGGCGTTATAGGGTGGCGCCCTAAAATGCAAGATTATTCAAATCGTAAGGTTCACACTCCCACCCCTTTTTAGGGGCCAGATTGGACCCTAAAAGTGACCAAATGGTCAAAATCGTAATTATTGAAGGAAATTCGCGGAACAAACGGCCTTATAGGGTGGCGCCCTAAAATACAAGATTATTCAAATCCTAAGGTTCACCCTCCAACCCCTTTTTAGGGGCCATATTGGACCCTAAAAGTGACCAAATGGTCAAACTCGTAACTGTTGGCCGTAATTCGTGGAACAAACGGCGTTATAGTGTGGCGCCCTAAAATGCAAGATTATTCGAATCCCAAGGTTCGCCCACCCACCCCTTTTTAGGGGCCAGATTGGACCCTAAAAGTGACCAAATGGTCAAAATCGTAATTATTGAAGGAAATTCGCGGAACAAACGGCCTTATAGGGTGGCGCCCTAAAATACAAGATTATTCAAATCCTAAGGTTCACCCTCCAACCCCTTTTTAGGGGCCATATTGGACCCTAAAAGTGACCAAATGGTCAAACTCGTAACTGTTGGCCGTAATTCGTGGAACAAACGGCGTTATAGTGTGGCGCCCTAAAATGCAAGATTATTCAAATCCCAAGGTTCGCCCACCCACCCCTTTCTAGGGGCCAGATTGGACCCTAAAAGTGACCAAACGGTCAAAATCGTAATTATTGACCGAAATTCGACGAACACACGGCGTTATAGGGTGGCGCCCTAAAATGCAAGATTATTCGAATCCTAAGGTTCACACTCCCACCCCTTTTTAGGGGCCAGATTGGACCCTAAAAGTGACCAAATGGTCAAAATCGTAATTATTGACGGAAATTCGCGGAACAAACAGCCTTATAGGGTGGCGCCCTAAAATACAAGATTATTCAAATCCTAAGGTTCACCCTCCCACCCCTTTTTAGGGGCCACATTGGACCCTAAAAGTGACCAAATGGTCAAAATCGTAATTATTGACCGAAATTCGCGGAACACACGGCGTTATAGGGTGGCGACCTAAAATACAAGATTATTCAAATCCTAAGGTTCACCCTCCCACTCCTTTTTAGGGGCCACATTGGACCCTAAAAGTGACCAAATGGTCAAAATCGTAATTATTGACGGAAATTCGCGGAACAAACGGCCTTATAGGGTGGCGCCCTAAAATACAAGATTATTCAAATCCTAAGGTTCACCATCCCACCCCTTTTTAGGGGCCACATTGGACCCTAAAAGTGACCAAATGGTCAAAATCGTAATTATTGACCGAAATTCGCGGAACACACGGTGTTATAGGGTGGCGCCCTAAAATACAAGATTATTCAAATCCTAAGGTTCACCCTCCCACTCCTTTTTAGGGGCCAGATTGGACCCTAAAGGTGACAAAATGGTCAAAATCGTAATTATTGACGGAAATCGCGGAACAAACGGCGTCATAGGGTGGCGCCCAAAAATACAAGATCATTCAAATCCTAAGGTTCACCCTCCAACCCCTTTTTAGGGGCCATATTGGACCCTAAATGTGACCAAATGGTCAAACTCGTAACTGTTGGCCGTAATTCGCGGAACAAACGGCGTTATAGGGTGGCGCCCTAAATTGCAAGATTATTCAAATCCTAAGGTTTGCCCTTCCACCCCTTTTTAGGGGCCAGATTGGACCATAAAAGTGACCAAATGGTCAAAATCGTAATTATTGACCGAAATTCGGCGAACACACGGCGTTATAGGGTGGCGCCCTAAAATACAAGATTATTCAAATCCTAAGGGTCACACTCCCACTCCTTTTTAGGGGCCAGATTGGACTCTAAAAGTGACCAAATGGTCAAAATCGTAATTATTGGTGGAAATTCGCGGAACAAACGACGTCATAGGGTGGCGCCCAAAAATACAAGATCATTCAAATCCTAAGGTTCACCCTCCAACCCCTGTTTAGGGGCCATATTGGACCCTAAAAGTGACCAAATGGTCAAAATCGTAATTGTTGGCCGTAATTCGCGGAACAAACGGCGTTATAGGGTGGCGCCCTAAAATGCAACATTATTCAAATCCTAAGGTTCACCCCACCCCTTTTTAGGGGCCAGATTGGACCCTAAGATGACCATATGGTCAAAATCGTAATTATTGACGGAAATTCGCGGAACAAACGGCCTTATAGGGTGGCGCCCTAAATACAAGATTATTCAAATCCTAAGGTTCACCCTCCCACCCCTTCTTAGGGGCCGATTGGACACTAAAAGTGACCAAATGGTCAAAATCGTAATTATTGATGGAAATTCGCGGAACAAACGGCGTTATAGGGTGGCGCCCTAAACTGCAAGATAATTCAAATCCTAAGGTTCACCCTCGCACCGCTTTTTAGGGGCTTCATTGGACCCTAAATGTGACCAAAGTCAAAATCGTAATTATTTATCGTAATTCGCGGAACAATTGGCGTTATAGGGTGGCGCCCTAAAATACAAGATCATTCAAATCCTAAGGTTCACCCTCCAGCCCATTTTTAGGGCCACACTGGACCCTAAAAGTGACCAAATCGTCAAAATCGTAATTGTTGGTCGAAGTTCGCTTAACAAACGGCGTTATAGGGTGGCGCCCTAAAATGCAAGGTTATTCAAGTCCTAAGGTTCACCCTCCCACCCATTTTTAGGGGCCAGCTTGGACCCTAAAAGTGACCAAATGGTCAAAGTCATAATTATTGATGGAAATTTGCGGAACAAACAGCGTTTTTTTTTTTTCTCTCTTTTTTTTTTTTCTTTTCTTTCTTTTTTGGTGTAAAGCCTGGGAGCAATTAGGTGGATTCACGGCTCTAAACTGTATTTATTATTATTATTATAGGGTGGCGCCCGAAAATATAAGCCTATTCAAATCCTAACGTTAACCCTCCCGATCCTTTTTAGGGGCCAAATTGGACTCTAAAAGTGATCAAACGGTCAAAATGGTAATTATTAGCTGAAATATTGAGAACAAATGGCCTTCTAGGGTGGCACCGTAAATTACGAGATTATTCAAATCCTCGGGTTCATCCTTCGACCCTATTTATGGGCCCTACTGAAGCCCTGAAACGCCCAGTTGTAAAATGTTACAAAAATAGGTAAAAATCATCAGATATTTTATTGCTGACAGATTGCATCCGAGGAATAGAAAATTGACACAACGTCATCCCCAATCGGATGCCATATCGGGCCCTACTAAGACCCCAAAAAAGGGTCAGTTACAAAATATCAACAAAGTTTGTGAAAAGAGACAGCGAGGACTAAAAAGATTGACATCTTGGGTGCCCTGATCGGACATCATTTAGGACCATGCTAAGACTTCCAAAAGGGCCAGTTACAAAACATCAAGGACACAAATGGGTATATTAGAAACAGTTACTATACTTGGCAATCATCGCTGGATGTTCTTGGCATTGATGGGGACCCCTTTGGAATAGAGGCGATTGACAGTTCAACTGGCCCGATAGAAAACCTTTTTTGGGACCTCTATCTGGGCTTTAAAATGGTAGTTATGTGTTGATAGGGGCTGGCAAAACCGGACACGGGGGATATCAGCAGGCATTATCTACAGTAAAAGTCTTCTCCGATGGAACACATACAGTGGTCATTTCTGGATTGCATCCTTCTGTAAACCCATGATATGGCATTACAGATTTGCTTAAGTTACTGCTAACATTGAACACCCCAGTGGGACAATTAATAAATCCGCCAAGCTGTGTTGTCTAAAAATAGAGATACAGTCCAATATGAAGCACCCACTATAGACGTGTTCAACTTCAGACACCATCACCACACGCGTGTGCGTCTAATATCATATTCTGGTCTGGCATATGCTGACCAAAAACATATTTATTTACCTATTTACTTGTATAATTACTTGTAGTGTTGGTACATGTCTGTCAATAAGCAGATAGGTTGGAATATCAGTTATGGGTTGGGCTTTTATCGACCACTGTCGGGTGAACACCTCATTTATGGAAGTGAGCTTTAGTATCTGAAGAAGGTATAAATAATTGCTTTTGCTTGATCTGTTCCTTATGATCAGTGTTATTGTGGAGTGATATTTGTGTGTAAGGCGACATCAACCCCCTCAACCGAATCAATCCGCATAAAGCCTGATGAGCAAGCTTCTTATTTTTATTTTATCAAACCTTGTTTGATTGCATACCTCAGTTAATTTGTACTATCGGGTTGTCGGTCATTGTCGAAATCCACTCTGACTACTACGAAACAAAGATGTTCCAGTCATATTCAACCTTCAGTGGGTGATAATCTTGTAAAAATAGTTGATTTCCGCATAATATATTTTTATGTATTTAATAATATAATCATCTCTGAGAAATGCAAATGGGAGGAAAAACATAAACGACTGGAACAAGTGCGTTCTGACACTATGGGATCACCCACTGACCCGTCCCTATTATGCATTTATTTCCACCACCCTTCACTTATTGAGAAAACTTTAAAAGGAAAGATAAGTTAAAGAATTCTAAAATTGTTTTACTGAATAAATTAGATAAAAATAAAATGATACAAACAGTGAGAAACATAAGAGAGGCATCTGCTGAGTACATAAAATAACAATAGTTAAAACATATTACAAAACCCTTCTAAAATCAAAACAACTCTCCAAAACAGTTAGATAGCTTTTGGTTTTCAAACTAAAAACAGTCCACTATCACAGCTGTTTTGTTTTATTCTTTATTCTGTCAGTAACAATATACATGTATTTCAAGCACTATCTTTCTGTTTATTTTTGATACCCCAATGATACCCACCCAAAGCCTTAGGAGCCATTATAACTGGGACCCCATGTGCACACTCCACCAATCCCTGTGTGTGAGCTCCCAGTGGTGGGACGGGAGGGGATCTTCAATTCAAATACAAACTGTCACTTACCCCCAAATACAAACTGTCACTTACTGTTTTTAACATCTATCATTCCCAGGAGGCATCAGAATCGAGTTCAGTGCTTCAGAATTTGAAAAAAAATATATGTAGAGGGGCCTTCAGACCCTCAACCGTGGGGGGGGGGGGGGGGTACGCCCAATTCCATGGGTCAGTCCTTCGAAATATGTCAGCGTTATATCGAACTCCCCCCCCCCCCCCCCCCCCCCCCACATCCCCATTTCGAAAATAGAGAAATCGATTATGTATAGTTATATACAATATAGCAGGGGCGTAGCCCGGATTTTATAACTGTCTGTGTGTGTGGGGGTGGGGGGGCTAGCCAGTTTGCTTTCGTTCTTAAAGTATGTGTGTGTGTGGGCAACCTTGATATTTGAAAAGACCCGGTGGGATTTCGAAGGTCCCCCTCAATTCTAACTAGGACCTCGGTCATTTCCACTCCTTGTACTTCCCTTCAGGGAAGTAGGGGGGGGGGGGGGTGAGGCAATGGCATGAAGACCAAACAGAACATTTTGCAAAACTCCGTGCTTTAAGATTCAATATGAAGTAATTTTAGTGTGTGTAGCTCCATTTGGGACAATCATGATTTGGGGAGTTTTTGTTATGTGAAACATGGTCATGATCACCTTATCCCCCCCCCCCCCCCAAGCCAGGCGACTAGGCGACTGATTTCTGTAGACCACAACGGGAAAAGTACAGGGAAATATTACCGGAAAATAGCATTGTCTTTTTTTAAATGCATTGTCGAGTAACACCCTTGTGATAAATGGAGACTGTTGCGTTTGTTTTCCTCAACAAAGACTAAGACTAAGGCAGCATTGAGAGAAATGCCTTGTAGCACTTTTTGGAAGGGGGGTGGGGGCAAAGTGTTATATCGTATACAATTCATTGTTTGTTAATTCCAGTCTCCTGCTAAACACATTATTGTGTATCATACACAATATGTATAGTGGGCGAGGGAAATCAAGAACCAATTACTTCATGTCCAATCTGTGCCAGTATCTGTGAGAGAAAGGTAGTAAGGATTGTGCCAAGACATCAGCTTCAATGGTAATCGTATGTGCTAACTGGGCAAGAAATATAAAGAAGAAAAAATCAGCTTCAATGGTAATCGTATGTGCCAACTGGGCAAGAAATATAAAGAAGAAAATTAGATGTACACGGATTGGACACTAGCCGAAGTGTCCAGAGACAGCGGGTGGGCACTCTAGGGAGCAAAATTCACTAACCTTATATAAAGTGAAAGAAATTACTTTTGGATGATAAGTTTGTTTCATTTTATATAAACTTAGTGCAGTCTGACATTTCAAATTCTGAAGCTCTGAGATCGATTCTGGCGCCTCCCGAGGAAAGATGGGGTTAAAAACAGTAAGTGGCAGTTTGCACCTGGGTCCACCTGCCCTCTCCCACCCCATCACTCCATGGCCCACCACTGGAAGCTCATACATAGGGATTGATGTATATATCAGTGTTAGCAATTTGTTGAATGATGTGACGATATTTCGGCATCAAAACTAAAATTATCGCTAATTACAAAATGTGTGAGTGAGTAAAAATAAAACTACTTCATCTTTCAATGACAATTATAAGTCAATCATTACAAAATCCTATTTCGTATCAATCGCCTGGTTACTCAACAAAAATCTTGAACTCTATCACTGGGTTTCAGTTGCATAATACAATCCGAGATAATAATGAAGGACACGATGAAAAGCAATGTGCATCAAGTGGTCATTTACAGACAAACAACACTTATTGTTTATCCAACGCTTGACCGATGTGGCCCCTAAAAATGGGTGGGAGGGTGAACCTAAGGATTTGAATAATCTTATGTTTTAGGGCGCCACCCTATAACTCCGTTTGTTCCGCGAATTACGGCCAACAATTACGATTTTGACCATTTGGTCACATTTAGGGTCCATTTTGGCCCCTAAAAAGGGGTTGGAGGGTGAACCTTAGGATTTGAATGATCTTGTACTTTTGGGCGCCACCCTATGACGCCGTTTGTTCCGCGATTTCCATCAATAATTACGATTTTGACCATTTTGTCACTTTTAGGGTCCAATCTGGCCCCTAAAAAGGAGTGGGAGCGTGAACCTTAGGCTTTGAATAATCTTGTATTTTAGGGCGCCACCCTATAACGCCGTGTGTTCCGCGAATTTCGGTCAATAATTACGATTTTGACCATTTGGTCACTTTTAGGGTCCAATGTGGCCCCTAAAAAGGGGTGGGAGGGTGAACCTTAGGATTTGAATAATCTTGTATTTTAGGGCGCCACCCTATAACGCCGTGTGTTCGCCGAATTTCGGTCAATAATTACGATTTTGACCGTTTGGTCACTTTCAGGGTCCAATCTGGCCTCTAAAAAGGGGAGAGAGGGCGAACCTTAGGATTTGAATAATCTTGCATTTTAGGGCGCCACCCTATAACGCCGTTTGTTCCGCGAATTACGGCCAGCAGTTACGAGTTTGACCATTTGGTCACTTTTAGGGTCCAATGTGGGCCCTAAAAAGGGGTTGGAGGGTGAACCTTAGGATTTGAATGATCTTGTATTTTCGGGCGCCACCCTATAATTCCGTGTGTTCGCCGAATTTCGGTCAATAATTACGATTTTGACCGTTTGGTCACTTTTAGGGTCCAATCTGGCCCCTAAAAAGGGGTGAGAGGGCGAACCTTAGGATTTGAATAATCTTGCATTTTAGGGCGCCACCCTATAAGGCAGATTGTTCCATGAATTACGGCCAACAGTTACGAGTTTGACCATTTGGTCACTTTTAGGGTCCAATCTGGCCCCTAAAAAGGGGTGGGAGGGTAAACCTTAGGATTTGAATGATCTTGTATTTTTGGGCGCCACCCTGTGATGCCGTTTGTTCCGCAAATTTCCGTCAATAATTACGATTTTGACCATTTGGTCACTTTAAGGGTCCAATCTGGCCCCTAAAAAGGGGTGGGAGGGTGAACCTTTGGATTTGAATAATCTTGTATTTTAGGGCGCCACCCTATAAGGCCGTTTGTTCCGCGAATTTCCGTCAATAATTACGATTTTGACCATTTGGTCACTTTTAGGGTCCAATCTGGCCCCTAAAAAGGGGTGGGAGGGTGAACCTTTGGATTTGAATAATCTTGTATTTTAGGGCGCCACCGTATAAAGCCGTTTGTTCCGCGAATTTCCGTCAATAATTACGATTTTGACCATTTGGTCACTTTTAGGGTCCAATCTGGCCCCTAAAAAGGGGTGGGAGGGTGAACCCCAGGGTTTGAATAGTCCTGTGTCTTAGGGCGCCACCCATGAAGGCCATTTATTTTTCGAATTTCTGCTAAATTTAGAAAGTCGAATAAGGAACTGGGAATAAGTAACGGATTTCACAGCGCTGTACAGAGCCTGGTTTTTGTCAAAGTTTTACCGGTCTAAAGTCAAACTCTGAGATTCCTGGTAGGGTTCCTGTTCTCAGTACCATTCCTGGTCGGTTTGTGAGTACCAAGTAAAGTTTGTTTTGCTGTCGCCGTGTTGGTTCCTCGACTAACTGAGATAGGGCATTGTTGTTGTTGATTATGTCCATAAAGTAGTTGTGTAGACTGGCAGATGGTGTGATTGGTTTTACTGCATTTTCTTTCCAGTCGAATCCTGGAAAGTTCATGTCGCCACCTATTATGATTGTTACATTTTCTATGGTGCATCCCCTAGTCGCGGAAATTTCAAAGTTTTAAGGCTTCCTTCATCTGCTATATTCCGCCTGTAGTATGCACATATGTAGATGGTACCATTTCCATTTAGATTCAGTTTTGCCCAGGTAATTTCGCTGTTGTATTCTTTCTTGATGGCAAGTAGAACGCCTCCGCCCGTTTTGTTGGTTCGATCCTTCCTGTGGAGAACGTGTCCATTTGGGCAAATCTCAGAACCTTTAATGTCTTTATCCAGCCAGGTCTCAGTGCCAATAATAATGTCTGATTTAATACTGTCGATAACGTTTCATAATCAACAAAGTTTTGATTTGGTGGATTGAAAATTTATAATTAAGATCTTCATTGGTTCGTTACATTTTAGTGGTCATATTTTTCTTGTGGGTGTAGAAGAATGGACCAGACGAATGTTTGATCTTGTGTCATGACTGTATGGTGGAATGTCTGGGATGCTGGGGCATGACACATTTGATGTCTCAATACTGTGATAGTCGTGTACTGTAGTGCTGTAGTTTGGATTGTTACATTAAAATGCAATGCCAGGTGATGTTGAGTTCTGAGAGTAGTTAGGGGTGCCACTATAGACCAAAGCATTTTTAACACTAAGTTTTTTATAGGGTCTATAGAGTTAGTGTTAACTTGTGAAACTTATAGGCCAAAGTGTCTGTAACGTAGAGACCAAAATGTCTGTAACTTATAGACCAAACATGTATGGACATTTGGAGGTATATGTTTGGTCTATAAGTTACAGACATTTTGGTTTATAAGTTACAGACACTTTGGCCTATAAGTTTCACAATTTAACACTAACCCTATGGACCCTATGGAAAACTCAGTGTTAAAAATGCGTTGGTCTATAGTGACCCCCGCACCATGCTTATGACCCGCTCCTAGAGTACATTTTTTGGCTTATAAGTTTCACTGGAGGATAAAGGAACTGTTTTTTGTCTTTTTTATAACAAAGATTTTGCTTGTGTATGTGAACATGACAAGATATCTCTTTCTAATATTGTGGGTAGCCCTAATAAGGGCTGTTTTTTGATGTAGTGTGAGTCACTCAGCAGTTAGCAATATTTTTCATGTATCGCCCATGACCATCGAATCGTACTCATTTCCTTTTTTTTAGGTTTAACAATATCATCAGGTTCTTCCTTACTCTGATTGTCTGGAATAGATTGTTGAGTGACTTTATCTGTTTGTGTGGATGTAGTCACTGACTGTTTTCGTGCTTGACGTCCCCTTTTCTCGTAGGTTGAGGTCTCGGTTCTGGCAAGTCATATTGTACTGTTAAAGGAAGAGGCGACACCTTGAATTCTATAGGAACTGTAATCTTATCAGCTGAAAGAACAATCTTTTGGTGAGATGAATTCATGTCTTGTAAAGTCTCCAGGATTTTCTGTAATAATGTTTCATTTTTTTCATCTTGTGAAAAAGTATTATTCACCTTCTCACTTGGTATGGTATCCTTTTGGTTTGATATTCTCTGTTGTGTCATCAATGAGCTGTCAATACAAATTAAATCGTTAAAATCAGCTAATATATTTTATTCGTCCATGTTTGAATGCAGAAAAAGTGATTGCTTTTATCACATGAAATGTTTTTTGAGTGCGCGTTAGATTATATAGAAAATGCGAAAATTCGATCAAGTGTGGGAAAAAAATGTTGACACCGGACGTTTACTATCACAGCCATCCGATGTCAACATTTTTTCCCCACACTCGATCGAGTTGTCGCATGAGTGTTCTTCAGTGCATTTTCGATCCTCACATTGTCTATAAAAAGAACGTGACTTGAGGTTTTGGATACATTTCATAATCTAACTTTTTAGAATCATCTTGACTGAGAGAAAAAATATGGAACCAACAGAGATTAATTACAGTTCCGTAGAGAGTTAAGAGAAAACCAAGAAGAAGAGGACTGAAGAAGAATTCGCCTTGGCTTTAAGAAAGTGGTGGTCGTGAACACTTTCTATGAAAGAACAAGATAAGAAGATTGAAGACCACCCTTTTGTTAAAGCTGCCACACGTCCGTTCGGGGAGATCCAGTATAAGAACTCACCTAAACACTGGTTTGATCTCCCCATACATATGCAGGAAGAAGCTCTTGTGGGGAAAAATTACACCTGGGAACAAGATTGTTTTACAGATGAAGAGATGTTACCAACAAGCATACACGTGTGCGAAGGCGAATTCTTCACCGAAGCAGAGATGGGCTGGAAAAATAGCTCTCTACAGAACTAAAGATAAAAACGGCCCTTTTCAGGTCCAACTACAATATTAGAAAGAGATATATTGTCATGTTCACATACACAAGTCTTTGTTATAAAAAGACAAAAAACAGTTCCCTCCCTAGAGTGTGACCCAATGTCTATATTAATTTAAATCATCTTATGGTAGGGGGTATCCACGTGGTTTTGGGTTGTCATCTCTCCACTCTGTGTATACAACTTCTATAAATGGGGGAAAAGGCATTTTGTGTGTCTTCTTGTGTTTTGTTGTAAGCATAAGGAAATTCCTTATGCTTACAACAAAACACAAGAACACACACAAAATAAAAAAAAACTTGAAGATTCACGTTATGGTCGAACTCTCTGTGATAGTTGTTTTTTCTATAGTCAGAATAGTATTCATTGTATGTTTAGCAATCAAATTTTCTCTACAGTTTTAACTGTATATCAGGTTACACTATAAAAGTTTTTGATAAGTATGCATACAATATTAAACCTAATACTCACAGTGAAAAAGAGAAGTGACTCCTAACTCTTTTTTACTGATGGGGAAATGTAGGAGATGTTGATAAAAAAAAAGGATTATAGGACTAACCTAACAAATTCGACAAAACTATCACAGAAGTTTTAACAAAAAAGAAAATTTTATTTAAAGTTGAATCATTATAATGAAATGAACTGAACATGTGTACACTGAGATCTGAGTTTGCCTATCCATGAGAAAACCTATTTACATCAAAAAAAATTTTGAAAAAAATCTTGGGAGTCAGATAAAACACTTATATAACTCAAGTGATTTGATTTTGAAACAAATATAAAAAATAACTAAAAACCTATCTCTCTGTTATACAAATGTCTGGCAAAAATTATATAATAGATGAATGACTTTAACAAAACTTAAAAAACTAAAAAGTCTTTAATGTAAAAAATGATCTCTGTGGGATTGTTTTTGATGCCTGATATTTATTATTACAGTTATTTCAAATAATGTCTATAAGTTTGCTCAAACCATCACCGAACATCTCTATCATTCTCTTGGAAATTTCTTGGATCGAATTTGATAGTAAGAACTGTCTCTAAATCATATCCTCTTGCAAGATGATCTAAAACAAATACACAGTACACGCCACACACTACAGTACGAGAGCTTTGTAGTCTCATTGTGTTAATAGTCCATGAATCTGTGTTTTTCACTATGAAATTGTATATGTCTCTATCCATTGGTGGTAAACCATATGAAGCAAAGTAGATGGCTGAATGATTGTCTTTGAAATATATTACTACCCAATGTTCTCCTGGTTCTCTTGATGAATCTGTGTTCACAATATAAGCTTCTCTGTGTTTAAGATTTTGTTTTGGTTATAAGTCTCTTGAACAGACTTTTCCATTCAATGATGATAACCTTTGAGAATTCTCCAGAATATTTTGTAGTTGAGTGGTTTCCATCTTTTTTTCTTAGCCCTGAGAAGGGCTGTTATGAAGTTGTACTTTTAATCAACTTCTTCTTTAACAAGTGGTGTATAGTATCCCCACTCTTTATCTACTAAATCTGTCCACTTTTGAAGGTCTTCATTGGTGTTAATTTCAAAGTTCACATTTATTTTATGCAAAACATCCTTCACTATTCACACTCTTTGCTTTTTTGTGCTGTTTATCTAGTACACTTGATGGACACACTTGTTCCATACATTCTTTCATATACAATTCGATCTATACTCTTGCATCTTTTTTATACAAAAGTCATGTTTTGTCCAGGTGTTCCTAGACATGCTTCACACAATGCTCTCATTTTTTCTTTATCAATGGAGTCAATTCACTCACAACAATTTCTTTAAACAATGTAAAAAACAGTAGTCTTTCATTAATATTCTTCTGCTTCTTCATTATTCCTATTCTTTTTTCTCATTTGCCTATACATCTTGCAATGTTCACATTTACTCATCTTGTTTAATAGTCAAATATCACTTCTCTGAATTTGTTGATTTCTATCTCACTATCAAATTCTGCATAGACAACAATGTTGATCACCTCTGGAAGAGCTTGAGCAAACTGAAGTTCGAACCTAACATTGCCAGACTTTATAGGGTGAGCCAATGGCCCACTACTTGATTGATCAGGTGTCAAATCAACACCTCAAAGGGTATACCATTTTGCATAATCCTGCAAAGATAAATCAAATGTTTGATTTTGTCCAAAACAGCCCATAGCTTCAAATAATGATAAATATGAATTTAGATAAAGTCCACCTTCGAAATTCGGTTCAAAGGGATGTGTTTTAATGGAATGTCCATCTATTGTGATTTCCAACTTATTGAAATCGAAATGTTGAAAATTAAATGGATTAGTGCCAATATCTCCATTTTTATCTCGATTACTAACTAAACCAAGAATAATTCATTTTGGCATCTGTTTATGAAACAAATAGTCTTCTATTTTTGATTGAAGACCACTTCCAATAGTAAAAATTTTAATTTCACTACGTCTTATGGGCATTTTATAATTTCTTCGATCTTTTTGTGCATTAAGATCATTTGCAAATTTTTAAAATAAATCCAATGCCGGTATTCTGAATATGGCTTTTTGGATTTCCACTTTCAAATTTTCATTACCAATCAAACAAAATTTAGTTGGTGCATGGTGCAATTTAATTCTCATTTCTACACCATTTGGTAAATACTTATCTTACACAAGTAGATCTAGAAGTAATTTACCTCTTAGTTGTACATTTTTGCTATCACCAATTAATTTGGCTCGTTTAGTCAACCTTTGTTAGATGAAGCTTTAGTTGTTTCTGTAAGGTGTCCAGGAGTATCTGTATACCACATCTCACTAGCAGCTAGATGTGTTTTTTTCACATGTTTAGAATAGTTTAACAGATTTTCAAAAAATCATCGATAAGCATACATATCTGTATTGGTGGTTATCAGATTGCTGTTCAGTGTAACATCAATTTTACTGAACATGCTATGAAAAAATGATTGATAGGAGCAATTTGTGTATCTCCACCCAATACACTCCCATCTTTTGTAATTTTGAATTGAACTTCAAGTGTAGATGCTGCAAGATCTAACCACTTGGTTGTTTGTGTCGGATTTAAAAATTCTATTGGTGAAGAATTATTTAAAGATGCAATAGGAAATTGTTCAATTTCACCAATATTTCCTATACCACTTGATTTTGGTGATACATTATCTGGATCAAAACTACTACCAAAATGTTTGCAAGATCAATGAAACATCAAAATATAATCATATATGTCAAGTGGTCTTGATTTTCCTTTTGAATAAGCTTGTCTTTGACGTGTCTTGCCTCTATGAGAACGAAGCACAGACTGACGTTCTGGTTCTTGTTTTTGTCTTTTTATACCTAAAACAGATTCACCAACTGATTTCAAAAGATCTTTTCCATGAGTTAATGAAATGTCTTTAGGTGCTTTACATTTTTTTATCAATTCATTTGCTATTTCTAAACCATGTTTTAATCCTTCTCTCTTTAAAGTTTGAAATATATTTTTTGCAATTGGTTTTATAAATGGTGCAGCTCTTCTTATTGCTGTGTGAAAAATAGACCCTAATCCATATCCACATTGCCGTGGTACACCTTGATACACTGGCATCATTTTTACAAATTTAATTTATGTCTCTGTCTAAAATGCAACTTGACAACAGTCTTGCCACTTGCAAACTGAATGGGTTTACCAGTGTTCCCATTTATATTTATAATGATCTGATCAAAATAAGATTTTAATACTAGTACGTAATGTACATTATCAAATTCTATATGAGTGTGCAGAGACTCTTTATGTGAATTAAAAGGTATCACACGTAGTATTGGTGCTTCAATATCACCAAGAAATGTATAATCTACTATGTCAGAATAAATAAAGATTTGACTGAAATCCATATTTAAGTCCACATTATATTTAAATGCACCTTTTGCTGTGTTAGGAAAAATGACTGGATACATATCGTCTTTACATCCCAATTTTTGTGCTAAACTTTCTGTCAAATCAATTCCAATTCCTCCCATAGCACTTGACACAATTTTTACACGCGATTGACGAGATGAATAACCAAGATTAAATGCCACATTAAATTCTTTAAAAATCGCCCCAAGTTTCTGATTGTATTGCTTCAATGACATGTCCACCATTTCCATATGCACCTGATAAAATACTTAATTCAACAACAGCAATACCTTTGTGTAATGTATGTTTCAAACTCGTTTTATTAATATGATTTGGTATTTTTGAGTTTGTCACAATGATTTTAAAATGTGATTTTTCATCTGATATATTTTTTGCCTCAGACGGTAAAATTGCTTCAACAAACCCCACTTCCCAGTGTTCTTTATCAAGATGAATGGGTTTAGATAAGCTTGTTTGAAAACAACATTGGGTATTATTTGGAAACATATCCATAGAACTATCACTCAGAAGTGTTACGTAAAACAAATTCATTTTTCTTATCTTGTGGTTGTTTCAAATATTTTAAACCTGGACTTGGAAGAATATATCCTAAAGAACTACTTAATAACACTAACCACAATTCTTTATCTGGACTTTGTAAACTCAAATGTGCAACGGCAGTAATTATAATACCATAAATGATAATAATATGTGTGAAATAAGTGACTTGATTTTTTGCAACACGATTTCCACAAATTTTAAATTGTTGACTTTGTTGGATTTGTATATTAACACTTGTGGTTTCATTAGGTAATGAAGTTTCATTTGGTGACATTTTCTTTTTATACCAAATATGATTCTGCTATCCAACTATCAAATTTCTTTGGATAACCTTCCCAATGTACTTTAAGTTCTTTAATAATTTTCTTTCCCACATGCCTTGGCCATCTATCAAGAATTGATTCAATGATATATTTTTTATCATCTATTATACTTTGAATTTCTTGTAGATAAAATGTCCCTTGTATATTTTCACCACCCATATCTTCAAGTTTATAAGTGGGTGGTATTGCATGTTTTACATGAGTAATTTTAAATAACTCTTTTGTCCAATTTGGTAAATACCCTTTTTCAAATGTACTTTTGGTTTTATTAATACGTACTATATCACCAACTTTGAATTGTATTTTTTTTCTTTTTAGATTTTTTACCATACAAATGTTGAAATATTTCTACTTCATTTTCTAATGATACTGAAGCAGGAGTTATCTGAATACTATGATGGAAACTATGATTATAACCATCAACTAAATTTTCCAACACATCACCATCAACTAAATTTTCCAACACATCAATGTACCTTAATGTACGTTTGTGTGTAAAATATTTGCACATTCGTGTTTTCAATGTACGTTGAAAATGTTCAACAATACTAGCTTTTATTTCAGGATTTTCTGTTGTGAAGAAATGAATTTTTTGTTTCTTTAAAAATGTTTGTACATCTTTATTTTTAAATTCAGAACCTTTATCAGATTGTAATGATAATGGTTTATGTCCAGAAGTTTTCAAAATACTCTGAAAAGATTTTGTTAATGTCTGTCCTGATTTATTGTGAATGGGAAATACCCATGCATATTTTGAAAACACATCAATGATGCAAATTAAATAATGAAATTGGTCATTGTAAGCATGTAAACTTTGTATGTCTGAAAAAACAATTTGCCATTGATGATCAATACCACCCACTATCGTCTTACATCTTGAAAACTTTGTATGGATGGATTTATGTAAAGTATTGGTTCTTTCAACCATTTTTTCACTTGATCAAGTGTGATGGAATTATCTTTACTATGAGCTGCTTTGTACAATTTTTGTATATCTCCATAACCAGCAGGATGTTTTGTATTGTAATATATGTCAGTTAATAAATCATTCAATAAGGCTCCCATTTTTCAGAAATTCTATGTTTTGTCAATTTAAGCTTTTGTGCTGACTTTGGTGTGCCTTCACCCCACTGCACTCTCTGACCTCGACAAACTTTGCATTTTGGAGGTAATGATTTAGGAGTTTCAAACCAACTATCATCTGGAGAACTTTGATATTTACTGGATTTGGGTATACGTTGTCTACTCATCCATAACCAATGTTCACGATTTCCAACAAAATCTTGAGGGATATTTATATCTTTTAATCCACGACTAAACATTTCCCATCCACTCGGTTTAAAACCTTTTCGGTGTCTAGAACATCATCGACTAAATCTATGATATTTGAACCTTTTATGACTTCTCCATTGTAACTTAATACACCATGATCATCCCAACTCATGTGTGGATGAGATGATAAAGCAGATAATAATGAAGTTGCTTTATGTCTCATTGTAACAGGGACACTTTCTATAATACAATCTCATAATAATAATGACTTTTCTCCTGACTCAGGCAAAGGAACCAATGTTGGTTGTAATGTCTTCTTATGTGACATTTCACATTTTCGTAAAGTTTCCCCATACTTTTGTTCTTTCTCACTTTTGGACAACTCTGAATTTCTAACACAGATGATAAATCATTTTGAAGTTGTGCTGTATTTGTAATTTGAGGATTTGGGGGTAATCTAGGTCTTTGAAAAGGTACAATAGCCATTTTTTTCATATTTTACTCACTAATTTATTTGCAAGATTTGTTGCAAGTCCTACAGCAGGTCCAAGAAAACAAGTAATGGTAAAAAAACCCCACCTTTTTGATTTAAAATTTGTTTTTTCTTTTTAAGAGTTATTGATTTACTAGCGAGTGCTCATAGTTGTTGACGCTTTGGATGTAATTTTTGTTTCTGTCTTGGTGTTAGATGTATGTTGCCTTTTAGAAGATTATGACAGCATTCTGACACACAATTAATTAATTCTTTAGGTGCATTTTTCACAATTTGTTTTTGAAATGCTGGAGGAGTTTGACTTAAACCCATTAACATTCCACCATATTTTTTAACTAAAGGAACTTTACGAGATTGTTTCTTATTTTGTCTCACCATCTTGTTCTTATAGAATCTAATGATTAAATGAAACAAATAAAATGTATTGCTATTTATTTATATGCGAAGAGGATACTTTATTTATTAAAACATTTTCACTGAAAGTAAGACCTTATCCCTTTAACAGGTTTAGGTGTATTTAAAGCTGTAAACGTGCCATTGTGGGAATCTTTTCTTTTAATGGTACATGCTCTGTATTTTGTGGAGAATACATTGGTTCATGATTTTTGACACCATCTTTTGTTATTGACACTACACATGTTAACTTAAGTGGTGATACTTTTCTTTTTCTTTTTTTTTTTGAAGATTTTTCACAAGTAATGCTTTTGTTTTTGTATGCCTTGTAGTTGGAGAATTATGAGGTGCAGTTTCAAAATTTGTGTACATTTATTTAGGTCCTACCTGTTGATGATTTTTTATCTCTCTACAACTTGATGAGTTTTTTGCTTTTGTCTTAGGGGATTTTCGTTTCCTTTTAGGTGACTTTTGTTTCTCACTCTTTGTTTTTTTTTGCATGGTGAATAGAATGATCTACTTGCCTTTTGACCATCCCATAGAATTAAAATGATAACACCACCAAAAAAACCACCACCTCCTGGTTTCAAAATAATGTTTCGTTTTGGTGCAAGATCTACTCTCGGATTTGCAAGTTGTTCAAGATCTTGTTTATGTTTATCCTTATAGGTTAAAGCTTGTTTTGACAATTTCATTTTCTTATTAAGTATGATTCTACTTGCTAATGTAAACCATTTTAAAATTTTCTTAAAACCTTTCTTAAGTAATTTTTGTCTTGCAAATGGACTTGTTCCTTGACCAAGTTGTTCCAAAGAATGTATGAATGATACCATGATGATGTGTAGCCGTTGACAAACTTTGACTAACCAACACAAACTCATTAGAACATGGGGAATTTATAGTTTTGTATAAATGATGGGGTCACGTTCATTTTGTGTCACCCAAGGATGAAAAATATCAGTTCTTAATCCCAAAGATTCAGGAGTTCTAGGATGAAAATCAATTAATAAATAACTATGATCAATACTTGTTGCATCTTGATTACATGCATTTAAATGTGGTAATTGAACTTGATTTGCCAATACTTTAATTTGTCCTTTATCTCTGGTATTTTGAAATAAAATCATATAATGTGCATTTAAACTTATGGTACGACTAGATTTAGTTTGTTGAAACATATTTTGTGTTATATAAATGACACTTGCATTCCTATGATGTCCTTTTCGTGTGAACCATAATTTAATTTTTTCTTCATCTTTATCTCCTAACATATCATCAAAAAACAGAAGATGTGGAATAGTGACATCACTGACAATTTCATATTAATCATCAGGGATACCTTCTATGAATTTGATGTCTTCACTTTCTTTAAGTAAAGTATATGTATTTTGCCATTCTTTAAAACACCAAATGATTTTTTGTGGGGGAATTTGAAATAAGTCATGTTTCAAATCAATAAGCTTTTTGATAAATTCTGTTTTTCCTGAACCACTTGGTCCCGAAATAGAGATATTACAAGGGTATTGAAACAATAACCATTCGCTCGATGCCATAATTGGTTTTTGTGAAGAAGTGTTGTCAAATCATTCACTTATATACTTTCTGTTTCCATACCTTCTTTATGTCTTTTAGTAGGTTTTTGTTTTAAGGGTGCTTTTAACTCAAATAAAGTTTCTGAAGAATCTATTCTTCTATCATTGGACGAGATCCAGAAAAATCTGAACTATGATTTAAAATTGATTTTAAATGATAGGGCGTGTGAGACACCAGTTAACAATGATTTGCCCTCAGACGTTCTCACAAACAATTGTAAATATTATCTACCCAACGAAATGCCCCCTAATTTTAATCTCCAGCAAGAAGAGTTCTCGATTCTTCACCTAAACTGTCAAAGTCTCAAATTCGAAGAAAACATAAATCTAAAAAATTTTCTCGACGTTCCCATCGCGGATCAGACCTTCAATATATCATTGGCGAATGCCGGCAAAAACCACTTTGCTGATTCTAGACCAGCATCAAAAATGCAGTTTGCCGATTCTGGAGCACCAACGTTCGCGATCGTGTTTTGAATGGTCGAGGGTGCGATCCGATTGGTGAAACTGATTTGCCGATTCTAGACCAGGAAAAATCGATCCCAAAACGTTTTCTCGACATTCACCATCGGTGAAAAGTGAGTGTAAAGTGTAGTTACTCATCAAGGATTTTTTTTTTCCAAACTGATCCAAACTGATTGCGGCTTCTGGTACATCATCAAAAATGCGGTTTTCCTGTTCTGGACCACTGACGTTCGCGATCACGTTTCGGACGGTCGAGGGTGCGATCCGAGTGGTGAAAACGATTTGCCGATTCTAGACCAGGAAAAATTTTCCCCACGTTCACCAACGGCGCGAAGTGGGTGTAAAGCGAAGTTACTCGTCGAAGATTTTTTTCCAAACCAAAATGGAAAAAACTCATGTTTGGTAAATTAGAACTGATGGAAATTGTCTGTTCGTGTTTGTCGTAGCTGTTGGCGATCGAGAACTGATGAAATAGTTATTTAAAAAAAAATATATATCGAATTGAAATAGATAATAAAATATACGTAAATCATGAACGATTCCCAGATTATAAGAGCAAGGTTTCTTTTAAAAACGCTGATGAGAGCCTACGCATTCTGCGGGAATGATCAACTAGGTCGCCTCTTGTTAGAACGATGCGTCGGGTGTCGGGATCATCTAGACTTCGATCATGAGGATCATTCGTGTCTGACGATGGAAAGGGAAGATATGGTCCTCAAGTATTTCGAACTGGCATTCAAATGCATTCAAATCGACGATGTGATCAAATTTTGGAAGAGATTAGTCTTCTGTAGCGGGAGAGATAAGCCCACTGGTTCGGAAGAAATGAAATTGGCACGTAGAAGTCTGACTTTAGAAGACAAGGGATGCGTCTTGTTTTTATTGCTGGAGGAAGCATATGTCTAAGTTTTCTCGTTGATATAAATAAGGAGAATAGAAAATTAAAAATAAATACACACATAAATTTTTATCTAACATTAGAAAGAAAAAAACATAAAAAATGAGAACCAGAAATAAATTGTATCTGATGTTAGATGATGATGAGGATGAGAAGCCAAACGGCGTTTTGCCAATGGCACGGTCGTCAGAAGAAAAAGAAAGAGGAGAGAGGTATCGCATCGATCAAATCAGTAGAATCCAATTGTATCTAATTCTAGAGAGAGATTCTCATCGATCTCTCAAGAAGAAGTATTCGCATCTCGTGAAATTCGTCAACGCGGTCGACATGACACTCATCATGATTTCTATGGGTTTGCACGTGGCCGGCAATAGATTGTTGTCGACCACGGTCGGCGTTCCGATCATGTTGACTATAGAAGGAGTGGCTCTCGTTGCCGGATTGTTTAGCACGCTCGGAAACTTTTTGAGTAGGAAATTATATCTGAAGGCTCGGAAACACAAAAAGATTCGCGTCTTGGCTGACTCCAAGATCGACACGATATCAAAATGATCTCGATGACGTTGAAAGATGGTAGGATATCGGAGGGAGAATACTTCACGATTATTGAGCGAGAAAACGAAATACGATGCTATGAAAGAAGCCATGAGAATCAAGACTCATCAGATCATCAAGGAAGAGATTAAGGATTCTCTCGTGGAAAGGGGGAGGAAAGAGGCCAGAGTGGAATTTGGTAAGTTGATAGAACTCAAGAGCAGCGATTGAAAAAAAAAATATATATAATAAGAACAGAATTTTTTTTAAAAAATATTAAATTTATATATAAAATAAAAAATAAATACGAAATTAATTTAAATAACCTTCAAAAAAATGTATTGCGTAAAGTGTAAAAGAGTTACCGAGACGGGTAATGCTCGAGAAGTACGAATTAAAAATGACAGATGCTTTGCGGAATTTGCAATGTGTGTGGTTCGATCAAGACTCGATTCATCAAAAAAAAAATTAGCATAGGCAAAGGCGTCATGAATAAAATGATCAATAATCTACCTTTCAAAATGCATCTGCCGGGTCACAGTTTCACGGGACCTGGAACCAAATTGAACAAGAGACTCAACGCCGATCTGACTCCTAAATCTTGGAGCAAACCCGTGAATAGGGTGGACGCGACCGTGTATGATCACGATCTGTGCTATGACAAACATCCCGACACTAAGACTCGCAACGACGTCGGCGATAAAAACATGTTGGCGAAATTGAGAGGTATATCGAATCCGACCAGGAGAGAGAAGATAGAACGTTCGCTGGTCGGCAATCTGATCGGTGAGAAACGTCGATTTGGATGGGGCATTCAAAAAAAAAGCGCTTCAGAAAAGAAGAAGAAACGATTATTGATGAGGGAATTGGCTGAGGAATTACACAAACCCATCGTGCGTAAATTTCGAAAGGGAAGGGTGTTCATGAAGGGTTTGGATGACATTTGGTCTGCTGACTTGGTCGACATGAGATCGTTTTTAAGGTGGAACGAGGGTGTCAAATATCTATTGATGGTCATCGATGTGTTTTCCAAATACGGTTGGATCAGAGCTTTGAAGAATAAATCGGGACCTTGCGTCGCCGAAGCTCTGAAGTGTGTGTTAAACTCGTCTTCTCGAAAGCCGAATAAATTGTGGGTGGATAAGGGGAAGGAATTCTACAACAAGGATGTTCGTCGATTAGTCGACCTCGATCGAAAACGAAGAGAAAGCTAGCATCATGGAACGTTGGAATCGAACGATGAAGAAAAAGATGTACAGATATTTCACGGTGAATTCAACTAAGAAATACATATACGCTCTCTGAACGGTCTGTTTGAAGATTACAACAACACGCAACACAGATCGATCAAGATGTTTGTTTGTTTGTTGGTGGTTAACGTCACATATTTATGCACTATGGCTAATCGTGACACAACATGGAGATGAAGTCAAGTTTAGTCAATCGTTGATCAACATGTTGCCCATTTTAGAGGACTTTCACCCCAAGCATTGGTGACTGGGTTCTATTTTACTAGTAAAGCGGAACTGGTTTACCACAGTAAACAAGTGCTGCTTTCTTCCCGGGGTTCCCACGGGGATCGATCAAGATGACTCCCGCGGAAGCTAGCGATCCCCAAAACAAAAAACGGGTCTACGAGAACCTATATCCTGAGAGATCTAAGATCAGGAAGAAGTCTAGACCGCTGAAATTTGCGGTCAGCGATCGAGTGAGAATCTATGCTTATAAGAAGCACTTCAAAAAAGGTTACACTCCTCGATGGACCTTGGAAATCTTCATGATAATCAGAATATTTCACACCATTCTGGTGACTTACGAAATCGAAGCTTTGGATGGTGAAGAGATTATCGGAAAGTATTACGAACAACAATTGCTGAAGACAAAGTTTTAATAAAGAAAAAAAAAATGTTATTTACTCTCTTCAACATTTTCTTGTTCACACATATATATATAAAGGAGAGAAAAAATAATAATAATAAAAAATAATTAAAACTATTTTTTAGATAAAAAAAGCAAGCTAACTAATAAACAAAAAAACAAAAAAAACCTTCAAAAATGGCAAATATACTAGATATCGCACAAAGCATAGTGAAAGATGAAAGTATTTAAGAATACGAGGTTCACGAATACGAACCAATAACCAGAATGAGTTTGAACAATGCGGGAGAGATAAGAATCAACGTCGAAACCCAAGATCTATTTGTTCATCCTAGCGAGAGTTACATAGTGGTGCAGGGACGTCTCACTAAGGAAGATGGGACTAAATATGCCGCCGACGACACGGTTACTTTAGCCAATAATGGCATCATGCATCTATTCAGTAATATAAAATACTTGCTATCCGGACAAGAGATAGAATCTGTGTTTCATCCCGGTCCGGCCACCACGATGTTCAGACTCTTGACGTATCCAGATGATTTTTCAAAATCTAGAGGACTTAATCAGTTGTGGGTGAAAGACACTGGCGGCCCTGCTAGCGCCGGCGCCTGCACGATATTTGACTAGGTCGTCAAGACGTCCAGACCCAAAGAAACGTTTTCGTTCAGAATACCTTTGAAACACATCTTCGGATTCGTGGACAATTACAAGATCATGTACGGCTTCAAACACAATCTGACATTGATTCGAAAGGGAAACGACGATGCGATAGTGAGACTCACCACGATCGATGCGGGTAAGTTAACTCGACACAAGATATCGTGGTTCGTTCCACACGTGCAGCCTTCGATCGTGGAAAAAAAGCGTCTCTACAAGATCATAGAATCCAAGAGTAAATTACCCGTCGGATTTAGAATGAGACAGTGCGACACAGCTAGCATTCCACTCTCCACGAATCACTTCAATTGGAGATTGAACATGAAATCCGCTTCCGAGAGACCATGTTTCATCGTGGTCGCGTTTCAGACCAATAGGGACGGGTCTCAGGAAAATAATGCGTCACTATTCGATCACTGCAATTTGAGAAACATGCAAGTGTTTCTGAATGCTACGAGATATCCAGCAATCAATTACAATGCGCCATTCGACAAGAACGATTTCTGCAGACTGTACGGCGACGCCGCAGATTTTAGGAAGAAGTATCATGGTCTGGACGAATTGATGAGCAATTCTAATATATCTCCCAGTGAATACAAGTCGATGTATCCCATGTTCATATTCGATGTCAGTAAACAGAGCTAACGACTCAAGAGTAGCGTCTTAGACATTCAGATCAAGATGCAATTTGATAGGAACATGCCGAGAAAAACCGAAGCCTTCACCCTGGTCTTGTCGGATAGAGAATTACAATTTGAATCAGATGGAAATAAGATGTCGATCATTCGATGAGAGACGTGTGTGAAAAAAAAAATTAAAAAATTTCTTGATCTCTTCACCTTCTAGACGATAAGCATACAGTTTAGGTCTCAAACCTATGAATTCGACGATTTGTTTACCGCCACTCTCGTCCTTAAATTTACCCAACACCTTCTTGTTGTCGTTCGATTGAATGTTGGACGGGTGATCGACGGGATAATTGCTCATGTCGAACCATGCGACCATGTCCGGAGATATATCTCAGTAGACATTTTTCGTCTCTATCTCGTAAACTAAACTGTCCATGTCGGTGAACAGTAGTTTAGCTTTCTCACCAAATTTCAATTTTGACGTAATCATAGTGAAACTCGTACATCAATTGCTTGCTGATATCTAAGATGATCGGTCCGAGATAATAGGGTTTGTCGAACTTCAGGTGTGTCTTTTGCATGTGAATGGCCACTAGATTTTCGTCGAATATGGTTCGGTGTCTGTAATTGGGTTTCGCCACTAATTTTTTAGCTCTTTTCTCAGACGTGACGAGTCGAATGACGGTTCTCTTCCTGATGTTTTCCATCGATTTACCGTACACGCAGTTGTTCATGAGTTTGAAGAAATCTTTTTCGAAATCATTCTCTGCTCGAATTCTGAGATTCGTGTTGAGATCGATGTATTTTTTCATCCAAGGCTCTTTGGCAAATGGAATGACGCGATGTATGTCGACTAATTTCATCCCGTAATCGACGTATTGTTTCAAATTCTCGCTGTAGACGATGTACTTACGTTTGTTAAATAAATTGGGAATGAGGTTTTCCTCGTCTCCTTCGATCGGTTCCATTCACTCGGGAGCCAGCAGATAATCATTGTGTAGATCGTGTAACTCTTCCGGATAGTTCAAATCGACTTCTAAAATGCAAGGATAGTCTCTCCATTTTAGCATCTCTTCTGGTTCCGTCACCCATTTGAAATTTCCAATCACTAAAGCATGACTCATGGCCCAACCGTACAGATTATTAGCGTCCCAATACTGTATGTTTTTATTTGATCATTTCGAATCGAAACCTTCTTTCATGTAGGGATTGTTGGCTTCAGAATATCTGTGAGAGATCATCGAGACGCCACCTCTCGCAGCCTTTTCGAACATGAGCAACATGTCCACGTTGGATAATAATTCCAGTTGGATTTCGGTGGTCTTAAACAGAGCGTACCACGCCAGACTGGGTGCAGTGAAATACCAAGCCAGATCCAGATCGTAATTTCGACGACAGACGTCTCAAAAAATTTCAAACACGTCTGCCAGGAGCAGAACTTCGGTCTTTAGATAGAGATCGTCATAATCTCTCATGGTTTTCATATCGAATGATTTCTACACATTTTTGGCATGTTCGTAATTCTCGTCGGAAATGTCGAATTCGTATAATTTTAAATAAAAATCTTCTTTTGAAGGTAGTGCGGTGTCATCGAATCTCTTTAGATCGTTCATGTAATCATAAGGATAGACTCCTTTCCTCAACATGACATCTACTAGTTCTCAGAAGTGTTCGCTCATTTTTTAATTTTAAATTTATCCTTGCTCATGTTATCGACTAAGTTTTCCAGAGCGGTCGACATGAATTTAAAACTGTCGATGAAACATATGTCTCTATGAATGGATTTCTTTTTTTTTTCCAACGTCTCTGTATTGATTACTCTTTTCTTCTGCACGAGCTTCCATTTCGTGGAGGAAATGTATCTTTCTTCGCTGTTCGCAATGCAGTTTAATTCTTCGTGGGTGGTGCCGAGATTTTCACGAACAGATGACTGTCGTAACCCGAGAGTTTATGAAATATCACAGGATAAAAAATGGCGTCTCGATATTTTAAATTACACTTGCTGTGAGCCGGACCGCAATGCAGACCCCTGCAATGATCATGGTCTCTGACCTTCTTATTTTCCTCCAAATTCGTCGAACGATTGTCTGCATATGTGACATTCGGTGGCTGTTATTTTCGTCCTACTGCTCTCGCGTGATGATCATTTTCACCGGAGTTTTGAATTTATTGTATAAAATTCGAATTTTCGATTCTAACTCTTCCACAAACCTTTGAGCCACGTCATCATCTTCACACCATTTCGTGTAGGTGAAGGGACCCATGTCGTGTTGCGAGTCGAAAGCGCATTTCACATAAATGCAATAGCCCGAAGGCGTGTGTTTTTGATGTCTTTCGACGTAACTTTGAAGAGTGTTGGGTTGGCAGGAACTCATTTTCACGGTGAAGCATTCGAAATCGATGTTCACGACGAATGGTACTTTTAACCTTCCATTGTGATTTTGAAAGTTTACGATGGTTTTGGGTTTAGGCATTTCGACGGCGACACCTTGATTTTCATTGCAATATTCCTGATGTTTTGCTAACGATTTTTCACTGTGAAACACGTTCATACAGTTGCAAAATAAACATGTCTTATATTCATGTTTATTATTTTGTCTCGACAGTAATCGACTCGAATCATTAACCCAACAATAATGACGATTGTCACCATTCGAAATCAATAATAAAATAATCGTCTTTTCTCCATCGAGATACGAAGTCTGTCATTTTTCATCGTCGTATCCCAAGATGTTCACCGCTACGGTGGGATTTTGAACTTCAAAACGTTCGATGTGTTTTAACTGCATTGGAAAAGTCACTCCGGTCCAATCAAGATTTTTAGAAGTCTCCTCGTAATGAGAAACTCTATCGGAGTGCATTTTGACATGGTATAAAGTGGAGGTGACTGCCCATTTAAAACACTGATCATCTTTATTTCTCGCGTTGATCACAGCTTTTTTTTTTAGCTAAGAAATACGGTAATTCCACGTAGGAAGACGCTTTCAACGAATCATTTTTAGTTATATGAATTTCGAGTTCAACACCTCATCGAACATCCAATTACTACCTTCATGTTGATAGTTTGCGAGAGAAGTCAACATCTTGTCTTTCATCGTTTCGAAAACGTCTGATAAATCTGAACCTCGAAATACGGGTTTGACATTAGATCTGAAATATGCATTTTTCACGATGCTCTTGCCAGAATTCACATCGATTTTATTCATCACGCAATGGAGTATCATCTTAATTTTTTGTCCCATGTTTATGAGTTCACGAAACAAATCCAATACTTTTTTCTTCACCCATTCCATGAACAATTTCGGATCGACTTTCTTGAACGAGTGAACCACAACGAAAGTTTTAAAAACGTCTTTGACCGCACCCTCCCGTTCTACGGGATTTGATTGGAATGCTTCCATGATGGCTCGTGCTACATATTCTTCTCCTTTCCTTTCGTCGATTACTCGTCGAATTTCGTTCGCTATATCTTGTTTGTCTTGATTCTGAACTGCATCACTCATTTTCGTTTTAGTTTTTTTTTCTTTTGAAACTTGAAGTTCTTCAACGGCTTTTCGTTTAGTCATCTTCTTATTTTTCATAACCAAAACGTTTTTTTTTTCTTTTCAACGTCGGCATTTCAGTTCCCTTTACTACCTTTTTCTTCTCAATTTTCACAACCGAAGCATTTTTTGACGTCGTTGCTATCAACATTTCGTTTGCCTTTTCATCGAGCAAACTACGTAACTCCTCGTGCATGATCTTTCTAATTTCATCACGCTCCACATTTTGTTTTCTATCGTCAGGCGTTAGTGCCATCGGCTTATTTTTTTTTTTGCAATTCGAGTCTGTTTAAGTTTGTCCACTTTCGATCTTTCGATTTTTTTCTTTCCATCGTCTCGCAAAGGATACTCCTGTATGACTTCAATTTTTTTTGATTTGGTTCTATGATTTCTGAAATTTGGAATGTTTAATTCTTTACACATCTCGTTTAACTGAGGTATGGTTTTCTCATTTAAATTTTCCATTTTTTTATTTGTTTGCTTCATTTGTAAGAATATATTTTGGGGGGGGGGGGGGATTTTTGTATCTAAATAATAATTTGTTAAAAAGTTTTAAAATAGTCTTTATATATGTTTTAATTCCCTCAAACAATTTTTTTTGATGAAATTAATCAATTTTTTATGTTCCTTAACATGAGAAAACTTGAATTAATATGAGAAAAAAAGACATTAAAATTTAAACTTTTTATTTATATAAAGAGAAAAAAACACTTTTGAAAAAAAAAAATTTCACATTAAAGAAAATTAAAAATTAAAAACTTTTTTATATATATATAGAGAGTAAAAAAAAAACAAACTTTTTTAACAAATTATTATTTAAACACAAAATTCAAAAATATATATTATTTGCAATAATTCATAAAACAAATAATCGATCATGACAACAACACCTAAAAGATGCGAATTGAAATTGAAACGAGTCGAAACGTGTAAGAAATTCGTTGTAAAATCTATAGATTACAATGACACGACACCATCAAATTGAACGAGGTCAAGAAGAAGGGCTTAGAGCACAAATACGACAAATATAGCATGCCTTTGAAATTGGATGAAGCCACGCTCGATTTGTTTTTCGAGTACCAAAGCGATCCACAGAACATCATCGTCGCCTAAGACAGAGAATTCGACAAGGACGATTTGTCGTTGTCCTACAGAAGTTACATTTATCCAAAAATCTCTCTCGAACTCGTGAACAAATCGGGTGGTGAGAGCGCGTTCACTGATGTAAAAAAACCTCGCAAAAGTAAAGATAAACATTCAACACATTTTTGAAAAAGGAGAAGACACCACCGTCAACATGCTAATAATGGACTTGGAAATATAAAACAATAGAGACTGATTTTTTTGCGAAGAAGAAGGAAAAAAAGTAATGAGATCCAGAGAGGTTGAACATCTCTAGATCTCATTACTTGTTTTTTGTTTTTTTTTTTCTTCTTCTTCTTCTTCTTCTTCTTCTTCTTCTTCTTCTTCTTCTTCTTCTTTCTTCTTCTTCTTTGTTTATCTGTATCATAATTATGAACGAATGTGGTGCATCTCTTGGTAACACTCACATCATTACCATTCTCTTCAGAAGGTAGTGGTGGTGGTGGAAAACGTCTCATTCTTTTAAATTTCAACCATCTATCTCAATCTTTTTTAAACTCTTTTTTCAGTTCTTTCCTAAGAGATCCATCATTAGCGTCTAATTGTTTTTCCACATCTTTTTCCCACACTATCCCGCAATATTCATAATTATCATCTAATTGTTTTTCCACATCTTTTTCCCACTCTATCCCGTGATATTCATCATTATCGTCTAATTGTTTTTCCACCTTTTTATCCATTTTATATTATTTTTTTATACTTTCTATGATTTATATTTTTATATTTTATATAATTATATAATTTTTTTTTTACATTATAATAACATACTCAAAATCAGTATATTCTTAAATGGCGAATTCTCACCAAACAGCAAACCCTTACTGAGTCACTCAACGTTCTGTCCACTCTTCAGATAGAGACCGTTTCCACTGAAAGAGTTGCCACCTCTAACGGGTTCTAGATACAATCCTTCACCATTGTCGTCTATGTGGACGCGACACAGGCTCTTCCCTTCTTCAAAAACAGTCCGCTGCCACCCATTAATTTCTCAACTGCCGAACTTGTGAGTCCCGAGAGAGTTCCCACGCCGAGAGTCTGCCCAAGAAAGGGTAATGCTTTTGCAGCAAAGGGCAATGCTTTTGCGCTGATTCCTGCCAATAGCGGTAGGAAACTGCCTTTCATTTTCAAATTGTATTTCAATTGAGCGGGACTCTTTCTCACCTTTAACCCTCTTCCATCACCAATCGCTTTCTCCATCCTTTTGATTTGAGTTCTGGTCCAGGCGATTCGATCATCACCGCCACTCGTCAGATCTTCGTGAGTGAATTTGAATCTCACCGGCTCGTCTCGAGTTTCTTCCTCTGTCCTTTGGATATGTTCACGTTTTTAACCACGTATTCAGTAATATTTCTTTTTTTTTTAAATATATTTTGTTCAATTGTTTTTTTGTTTTAATGATAATTATACATATTAAATAATTTTTGTAAAATTAATATTGCGTTTATTTTATTTTCTTATTTATATATATATACGCAATATTTTTTTTTGTTGCTTTTTTATATTTCTCTTATGTGAAATCGTATGGTCACCCTCTCTCCACGAAGATCTAACAGTTCACCATTTTGATCCGTCAACGTGGTTTTTGAGACTATACAACGTGTCTAAAATCACGGGTTGATAAACTAAATTTTGAGGTTGTTCCAAGATTTTATAACCCGGCGACACGTTTGGAAAGAAGGAATAGATCGTCGGTTGAGCGCTACCATTCACGTAGCATTCACGTAGCTTCCAGCAATCACGTCCATGTTCACCAGAATGCTATTGACTGCGAGAATGTCAACCATATTTTCAGATGCCACATGGCCTCGATACATCTTTCGATCGAATCCTAGCATCTTGCCTATAGAATCGTCCGTGTTGAAATCCACTTTAAAATTATCTTCCAAATCCAACATCGACTGTAGGGTATTAGGGTTGGGAGCGAGTCTGATCTTGTTGCTTCCCTTTCCATCTGTCTTCATTCGCATCTGAATGTAATTGTTCAAATCGTCTATGTCATAACTTCCTTTGGGAATTCGAATCTCCAACCAATCCACTCCGTCGGAATACTTGAATGAGTTATTCTTTTCGGTGACGTTGGGAAAGGAATAATAAGTCTCCAGATTCACCAACGGAAGGTTCGAATTTTGCCGTGAATCGAGTCGAATCGCCACTAACCACGATTTGAATGGATTGTTTTGCAGCCGTATTCTCGGCTATCCGTTCTAATAATTCACCTTGTTCGAACATTATATTTTAAATTTTTATTTTATTTTTCAAAACTAAATTATTGATGATTTATTATTTTCTAATTTTTGTTTTCACTCTCTAGTTTATTATCATCAGAAACATAAAACTTGTCGAATCCTTCAATACGTTCATCAGCCCTTTATAATCGTGTTTATCCAAAACCTTCTGCCTCAACAATTCATCGCATATGCTTACTATCTCATTATCTGATCCAGTATTACCAGCGCGTCGACTTGCCATCAACAATCTCAATCTCTGAGACAGAGCATCAGAATTGCTTGGAAGAAAAGTGGTTCTCACTCCTTTCCCAGACACCGATTCGACGAATTTCTTATTCATATCCCATATGAGTTTCACCACCTTTGTCCACTTGTAACCTCTATTGGTTTTGGGTCTTGTTTCTCTGACATCGTTATTTCTCTTCACAGCGTGGGTCTGAACCAGAATGTTGCCGTAATTGTCGAAATCCTGATCAGTGTAATCTCCAGGCTTGTCGAAAAGGAGCAATTTGCACAGTCCAGGAGTTAATTCATACCTATTCGAACCGACGATTATAATCTGGCGATGATCTTTGAAAGGAAAACCCCCTTGTAAAACTACCAGGCAACGAATCTGTTCTCAAAGAACTTTCTTTTATGGGCCTCAATTCGTCAACAATCTCCTTCTTACTTCGTTCCTGAACCTCTGTCACAGGTTTAAATGATTTTGTGGTTTCGCATCTTAATTCCATCTCTCCCAATCGCCTGCTTCTGTTGGCGGATCGAATGCTTTTCTTCACTTGTTCGTATTCACTGAGAAGTTCATCTCTCCGCTTGGAATCTGTAAAAACATTTTTTTGTTCTCTAAAATTATTAATATTTTCTTTAGAGTATGGTAACGTGAGTTATTTTATTATTCTCAAAAATTAAATGTATAGTTATTTTTATGTTTTATGTTTTAAGTAAATAAAATCTTCTGTCTTTAATATATAATAACTAAAACCAGTTGAGGGAAAAACATTTTACAAAATGAAACCTCGATAAATGTGTTTTGCCCTCGAACGTGTTAATGATCACATCACCGATTATTCACACCGTGATGAATAGAATGGCTTTTGAAAAATGTGAAGTTAAGCACATAAGAACGGAAACATTATATCGTCACCCTCAAACAGCATTTTAGATAAAGTGAAAAATTCTGTTTTAAAACCTTTTTACGATTGAAAAATGAAAACCGGTTTTCAAAAAATGATTAAGTAATTCTTTCTAATTTAACATGTTTGAGAAGAATTGTATCTGTCAAAAGGGTTTATTCATATCTCCGAAACATTATCACGAGTCAATTAAAACTCAATTTACCTCTTAAAAAACCTAACTAAGTGGAACGCAATTTTTACCGTTTGATGTATTGAATGAAAAACATTTCATTTACACCGGAATAAAAAATGAAATGATTTACGAAGATTTCACAGTGTCAATTAAAACACAAATTTTATCACTGAAAACTATCTAAGTGGAACACAATTTTATAGTTGCTTTATTGAATGAAAAACCTTTCATTTACATCAAGAACAAGAATAAACGATTTAGCGAAGATTTAAACATTCTCATCAGTTCTCAATCGTCAACAGCTATGACAAATGTGAATAGACGATTTCCATCAATTCTAATTTTCCAAACTCGAGTTTTTTCTGTTTTGGTTTGGAAAAAAATCCTCGACGAGTAACTTTGCTTTACACCCACTTCGCACCATTGGCGAACGTAGGAAAAACGTTTTGAGATTTTTCCTGGTCTAGAATCGGCAAATCGTTTTCACTGATCGGATCGCACCCTCGACCATCCAAAATGCGATCGCGAACGTCGGTGGTCCAGAACAGGAAAACCACATTTTTGATGATGTACCTGAAGCCACAATCAGTTTGGAAAAAAAAAAATCCTCGATGAGTAACTACACTTTACACCCACTTTTCACCGTTGGCGAACGTCGAGAAAACGTTTTGGGATCGATTTTTCCTGGTCTAGAATCGGCAAATAGGTTTCACCGATCGGATCGCACCCTCGACCGTTTGAAATGCGAATGCGAATGCGAACGTCGGTAGTCCAGAATTGGCAAATCGCATTTTTGATGCTGGTCTAGAATCAGCAAAGCGTTTTTGCCGGCGTTCGCCAATGATATATCGAAGGTCTGACCCGCGATGGGAACATGAAGAAAAAATTTTAAATTTACGTTTTCTTCGAATTTCTGACATTTTTCCCTTCCGAGCGATGTGTCGAATTTCACTCGTTCGCCAATGGCTATTTGAACGGTTAAAAGTGCGAGGAACTGCATTTGCCGATTTGTAAAAACAACATTGATCTGTTTCTGGCCAAATTCAACGAAATAATTGACAAAATAAATCACGAGAACAAAAAATCATACATGATGGGGGACTTTAACATTAACCTCTTGAAATCTAAGACCAACATTTATTTACATACAGTGATTAGCCAAAGCTTTTTACCACATATCACTAAGCCGACTAGAGTAACTCAGCACTCAACTACATTAGTCGATCACATATTTACAAACAACATTCTATCAACATCCCTGTCCGGCATAATCATCACAGACGTTTCAGATCACTTTGCCACCTTTCACATTGAAAGAGGCTAGTAAACGTATGACACTCCACCAACAACCGCAAGGCGTAAATTTAATCCAGACAGTATAGCTAACTTTAAAACAATTTTGACAGAAAGTGACTCTTCCCCTGTGCTCGAGACTAACGGTCCAAATGTTGCATACAACCTTTTTATTGTCTTTTCCAATCTGCTTTCAAGAAGGCCTTTCCTCTAAAAAATATTTGGTTAAGAAAAAGTTGGTAAAACGAAATCCCTGGATGACGAAGTGCTCCTAACCTCATCAAATAATAAATCTAAATTTTATAACAAAAAACTGAGATACCCAAATGAGCAGAATATTAGAAAATATAAAAACTAATGTAAAATATTTAACAAAATTAAAAAACAAAGTAAAGCAATGTACTACTGTAACATACTATCAGAAAATACAGGTAATTTATGCAGAATGTGGCAAATTATTACTGATGCCCTACTTAGAACAAACCATGCAATCACCTTGCCACAATCCTTCGTAATAGAAAATAATAAAGAAATAGATGATCCAGCGGAAATAGCACAGGAATTCAACGACTTTTTCGCGAGCATAGGGAAACATACTAGCAAACAAATAAATGTATCCCAGAAAAATTTTCTGGACTTCATAGACAGTAATGAAACAAACAGTTTTTTCATAGCGCCACCAACTGAATACAAGGTATTTTCTGTTATTAATTCTCTTACATCTAAAAATGAATCCCGGAAAAAACCCCTACCGGAAAAAACCCCTACCGGAAAAAAGCCCTCAGGAAAAAACCCCTACTGGAAAAAACCCCTACCAAAAATAACGGGGGTAGGAAAAAACCCCTACCTTTTTGGATAGATAATTAAAACAATGAATTTTCAATGAATCTGATCAATTTATTCCATGTAACCCTTTCCACTGCAGTAACCCAATAACACAATGTATGAAATAAGTGATGCATAAGTAATAAATACTATAATAGCACAACAAATAGCACAAAAAGATAAAACAAACAAGATAAGTATACACAAAAGACTGAGAACAGGTGAAAATGAGTTTCAACAAATAGCACAAAAATCGTAACCATCGAATGCTACCTTATGTCCACCTTTGTTATTAGGTATTAACTCCATGTTGGCTGTTTGATAACTGAATTTAAAGCTTTAAAATCCTCATTTTATATCTTTTGAACAGTGTTGTTATAATATTAAAAAAACAGAAAGTCTTTGAAATTAGGAATGAGTGGCTTCTGTGTAAGCAAATGTGATAAGTGATCATTAAAGTTTACTGATGTAGCTATGCTTCTCTAAAACATATCAAGTACTAGTCTATAGGTTGTTTTGATTGTTAAATCTGAATTCATAATTAACAATGATCAATAGATAACACATTTTCAGACACAATTATAGAGCACAAAGGATCTTATAACAACATTAAAAAAATATACTGCAGTGGAAAGGGTTACATGGAATAAATTGATTGATCAAATTCATTGAAAATTCATTGTTTTAATTATCTATCCAAAAAGGTAGGGGTTTTTTCCTATCCCCATCATTTTGGGTAGGGGTTTTTTTTGGTAGGGGTTTTTTCTTGAGGGGTTTTTTCCAGTAGGGGTTTTTTCCGGTAGGGGTTTTTTCTGGATCCCTCTAAAAATAGTGAGGATTGCGATGGCATCACTACTAACCTCCTCAAACACTCAATTAATGTTATATCTCCCTCCTCATCATTAATATGTCTTTTATCTGCGGTATTGTCCCTGATAGGATGAAGATAACAAGAGTTATTCCGATTTTTAAAAGTGGATACGAGCACGTATTTAATAATTATAGACCGATGAGTATTTTACCAGTCTTTTCTAAAGTATCAGAAAAGCTCACGTGCAACAGAATCATGAAATACCTCAAAAGGTCACACATCTTCTATCACCATCAATACGGATTTCGGAAAAAGCATTCTACCATACATTTAGTAATGCAACTACTGAAAATTATAGGTTCTGAAGATAACAAGGAAAGTAAAAACAACAAACTAGCAGCATTTCTGGACCTCTCCAAGGCATTCGACACAATAAACCACAACATATTGATAACAAAAATGGAAAAGTATGGATTCAGAGGCATCAGTAACAATTGGTTTAAAAGCTATCTTTCGAATAGATCGAAATATGTTCAATATGGCGAACAAAAATCTGAACTCACCGAATTAGTGTAGCGGTCGAGGTATAAAGGCCATTTACCAACCAGCCTGGTTGGTCCGGATCTCTTAGTCTCGTGGTAAATCGGTCGCTTTGTGTGCTAGAGGTCGACGGTTCGAACCCCGGCTCCCGCACTTATCTCTCCTCCTGTTACATTTGGGGGCTCGTCCGATCCTCAGCAGTAGGTGGCACTGCGGGTGTTTCGACCGCTCTGAGGGAGGAACCTGGGTGAGATTCACAGGTGGTGAATCTCAAAAGAAGGGGAGAGTAGTGTAGCGGTCGAGGTATAAAGGCCATTTACCAACCAGCCTGGTTGGTCCGGATCTCTTAGTCTCGTGGTAAATCGGTCGCTTTGTGTGCTAGAGGTCGACGGTTCGAACCCCGGCTCCCGCACTTATCTCTCCTCCTGTTACATTAGCATGTGGGGTCCCACAGGGTTCAGTTCGTGGTCCAGCCTTATTCCTACTATATATAAATGACATCAGTCGTTCTGCAACTCTTACTCTTGTCATTTGCGGATGACACAACTACCCATGACTCAGTCCCTAATACCAAATCCATAGATACCCATTCTAACCATGACCTCAATAATCTATATGAGTGGTGCTCGGCAAATCAACTCACCCTGAACGCCAACAAAACAAAATACATTATCATTAATCCAAACCATAAAGCTAAAAGTTTCATTCACCCTGACATTTTCATGAATGGTAAAAAATTAAAAAGGGTGGGTTCAAATGAAGAAGATAAATCTCTAAATTGTTTAGGTATTCATATTGATGAACACTTATCTTATCAAACTCATATATCAAAAATTTGTTCTAAGATTGGATGGGCAAATTATACTTTTAACAGAGCAAAAAAACTACTACCACAACATGTCATGAAGATGCTCTATTACTCTTTGGTCCATTGTCACTTGGTATTCAGCATTCAAATATGGGGAAACTCAAGAGGAATCAATAAATTACAAAGAACACAGAAATGTTCACTTCGAATATTCAACGACAAAATGTATAATTCCCATACAGACCCATTGTTCATAAAAGATAAAATATTGAAGGTCGAGGAGGGGGAGGCGCCCAGAAAAGGAAACGCCAAATTTTACATCAGTACATAACGCTACGTGGAGGCACACCCGTTTCTTTAACTGAGATTTTCCATCTCTTACGCGGTCATCCAATAAAACCCACCAGACAGCATTACATTAACACTATTCACACACCCAAACGTGATTAGTTAAAACCGCCACCAGTATTTAACTTATATTTAGCATATTCCCACAATAATTATATCCATACAAGAGGACCTGCAAACATCTTGTTGGTTTGAAAAGCCTGGTTTAGGCGAAACTAGTTACCCTCCAAGCTGATATTACTTCCGGGCGAATGATCAGCACCTCACACCAGTATCAATTTTTTCCTAAATGAATACACTCGATCCGCAAGTATACAGAAGGAGTCTCCTTGGTTACGAATCGAAATTAAGTATTTTTATTGTTTACTAATCATATATATTTCATTTTCAGGTTATTTTATTCAACTTTGTGGGGAGTTAGTTTAGTATAGTAACTGGGACAAAGTTAGGAGGCCTTAAATAAAACTGTGAGCGCTAAGTTGTCGAACGGTTCGTCGTGTTGCCTTTTGTCGCGTGTTTAAAATTTTCTCTGTCCGATCGCGTAATTTTGTCTTGATGATGGCGAGCAAGTCTGTTCAGACGGAGGTAAGTATGGAGGTAAATACGTGTAATATCGCGGTCCAGGTCAACGGTGCCAACGGAGTAAGTATTGGTGTGCAGACAGAGGTCACTGGGGGGTGTCGGTCAGAGCCGGGTTGGTGGGGCCACCGATGGCGATATTGGGCTTGAAGTTTGTAAACAGTGTTCTATGATGTATGGGGACTGTCGCTCGATGGGATATGGAGAGGTATGTGCAAACTGTCAGGAAATCCTCCGCCTACTTGAGACAATTGTTAAGTTTGAGGGGGAGATTGCTGAGCTGAAGGGAAAACTTGGTAGGCGGGGGTGTCTGGAGTTACACCTGTGAAAGTGGCTTTCCGAGAAGGATGGAAGGTTGTCGGTGGTTCCAAGAGGAAACATGGGGGTAGAACCTTTGATGTGAATGAGGTAGGTGATGAGGTGGAGGCTGCTAGAAAAGTACGTAGGACAGATGAGGGGGGCCCAGGCCGGAGCAATGCTGTAAAGCGTTTGGCGTGGACTACCAAAAGTGGTAGGAAAGGGGGGCCAGAGAAGCAGGTAGATAGGGGTGTAAAGTCCAAAGGCAGTGGGGAGTGCAGCACCAGAAACAGATTTGATGTGTTCGATTCGGAAGAGACAGAGGAGGAGATGGAGGTAGTTGCAACAGATAGTAGCTTGGGGTCTAGGCCAGGAAAAAGGAGGAGGGATCCGGGGGAAGACCAGGGGAGTAGTCCAGGTAGCTCAGGGCCTGGAAAGAGACGGAGGGACAAGGATAGGAGTAATCCTAGGTCAAAGATACCGATACCGATATTGATTCCGAGTGGGGCTGTTGGAGAGGAAGAGGACGCTGTAAACAATAGGAGACTAGAGGAGATAAATAGGGCGAGGTCCAAAAGTAAGTTGGTGGTTGCGGGAAGTAGCATAGTTCGGGGGATCGACAAGGTTGTCTGTGGTCCGGACAGTAAAAATAGAACAGTTCTGTGCTTTCCGGGGGCTAAAGTGGAGGACTTGAGGGATAGAGTGGACGGTATTGTAGCTGGGTCGGGGCCTGATCCGGTAGTGGTATTACATGTGGGGTCCAATAACATCAGGGAGAGGAAATCAGTTCGTTTGGTGGACACATACAAGGACCTAATTAGTAAGCTACTTAGCAGGAATGCTCGGATCATCGTTTCAGGGGTGCTCCCCGTTATGGGTGGTGGGAATGAGAGGAACTCGCGGATTATGGCACTAAACGAGGAGCTGGAAGAGCACTGCAAAGACTTGGGAGTACATTTCATTGACCACTGGGATTCATTCTGGGGACAAGGAGAGTTGTATGGTCGAGACGGATTGCATTTAAGTAGGATGGGTACAGACCTGTTGGGCCAAAAAATCTTACAGGTGGCTGGGCCTTTTTTAGAGAAAAGGGGGGTAGGGGACCACAGACGGTAACCCAGAGTGGCACAAATGCTGGGAACATAGGAAGAACAACAAACATGCACAATACAGGGACATACCAGGGTTATAATAATGTGCCAGTGATGACAAAAAAACAAAGATTCATTAAGTTTGGGTACTGCAACATCCAGGGTCTGCACAAGAAAGTAAGCGAAATATCAACAATGATGGACGAAGGAGACTTCGATATAATGGGTCTAAGTGAGACGTGGATACGACGGGATGAGCGGGTTGATCAGATGAAGGGTTGCGTGTGGATAGGAGCTGGGCGAACTGAGGGTCAGAAACGGGGTGGGGGTGTTGGCATCTACGCTAAAGAGGAATTACAGCCCTCATTGATTACAGATCTCACAGAAGCAAGGACTCAGATTCCAGTATCCAACGAAATAGTCTGGGCAAAAATCAAGTTAGGAAGCAGGAGTGTTGCCGTTGGTGTTGTATACTTAGCAGTGGAGGGAAGTAAGCCCGAGTGGAATGATTCAATATATACAACTCTTAGATCGAATATCACAGAGCTTGGGAGCAGAGGGTTCAGTATTGTCCTAATGGGGGACTTCAATGGGCACATCGGGGATAAGGAGGAGGGCATACAGGGAGGTGATAGGAAAATTAACACGAATGGGAGGAAGATGTTGGACCTATCAAAAGAGCTTGGTTTAAAGATCCTGAACAGGGATGCGAAATGTAAGGGTAAATGGACCTGGGAGAGGAACGATAAGAAAACAATAATTGATTATATACTCACTGACATTAGCGTATGGAGGGAGGTTATAGATGTAGAAATAGATGACGAGGGAAAAAATGACTTGGGTAGTGATCACAACCTGATCACAGTTAAGATTATGGGCAAAAAGACGAATAGAGACAGAAATACCTTCAAGGAAGTTTGGGGACTAAAACAAGGAGCCGACTGGAAGCAGTTTCGGGAAAAACTAAAACCAAATCTTGAATGTATACCTAGGGATGCAAATGTCCAGAGTATTTCAGATGGCATAGTAAATAGCCTAACAGAGGCAGGGAAGGAGTGTATAGGAAGGGTGAGGGTCCCAACGAGAGAGCTTGGATACAGGGTTAACGAGGGACTGAAAAAGGCTATAAAAGAAAGGAAGGTAAAATGCGCTGCTTACAGAAGAAGTAGGAAGCTTAAAGGGGTGGATAACAATGACACGAGACTAATGAAAGGAGAATATGAACTGGCACGGAAAAAGGTGAATGAGATAAAGAATAATAATAGGAAGGAGCGCAATTGCAGTCTTGCCAGAACAATAAAGAAAACGGGGGGTTCGAGCTCAAACGTATTTTGGAACTGGGTAAATAAACGGGGGAAAAGTAGTGTGCAGAGTATCAAAGTGGATGGGGAAAGTACAGAAGATAAAGGCCGTATCGCTTCAGAGTTAGTCAAGCACTGGGAAAAGATAAACGATAGGCGATGGGGCAGTGGGTCCCCACCAAAAAGAAATACACTGGTGGAGGAGAACCTATCCAATCGTGTATGTAGCGAAATAACGGCAGAAGAAGTGCGGAACGTGGTCTCGAAATTAAAAAATGGTAAAGCGGGAGGGACTGATGAAATTCCGAACGAACTCCTTAAAAATGGAGGGGAGGCACTTATTGAAGTCCTGACAAACCTTTTCAACCTGGCTCTGCGAAAGCAAGAGGTCCCCAGAGAGTGGAGGGAAAGTAAGGTGTCGTTCATACACAAAAAGGGGGATAAGGAAGTTCTAGATAACTATAGGGGGATATCAGTTAGTAGTAACATCGGAAAAGTATTCTGTAAGGTCATATACGGTAGACTAGAGGAAGTTATTGAAGAGAAAGGTTTTTTAGGAGAAATTCAAAATGGTTTCAGGAAAGGACGAAGAGTCACTGATCACCTATTTACACTCACCCAACTGATAGAATCAACAAAGGCTGAAAAGAAAAAGATGTTTCTGGCATTTCTAGATGTGAAAAAAGCGTACGACCGAGTGTGGAGGGAAGGTATGTGGCGAAAGCTCGAGGGCATCGGACTGGGGGGTGACTTTGTGGGAATCATGAAAGCACTGTATACAGATGTGCAAAGCCAACTCAGTCTAGGGAGTATCACTACAAAACGAGTCCCTATGGATATAGGCCTCAAGCAGGGGTGTATCTTTTCACCGATTTTGTTTGCATTGTATGTTAAAGATTTAGGGGACGAACTAATTCAGAGTGCGGAGGGGGTAAATGTTGGAGACATAAAGATACCAGGCTTATTCTTTGCGGACGACATGGTGTTAATGTCTAGAACTGAACAGGGGCTAGAGAAACTGCTGGAAATTGTTGGTAGATATGGGAACACTTGGCGGCTCGAACTAAATGAAAATAAAAGCAAGGTAATACCCGTTGGACGCAAGGTAGATATGACGAAGAGATGGAGAGTGGGGGAGTTCTCAATCTCCGAAGGGGAAAGCAAACAAATCACTGTAGGAGAAACGGGAGAGTATGAGTATCTAGGGGTAAGCATAAATATAACGGGAAGAGGGGTGTACAGAAATTACTCAGCCAAACTGATTCTGAAGGGGAAAAGAATTCTGAACCAACTAAAACTTTTAGGGAAAAATAGTTTCAACAAGGTCTTTGTGGGGAAAACACTGTGGGAGAGGGTGGGTTTACCAAGTATAACGTATGGCACGGACGTGATTCCATTAAACCAAACCGTTATTAAGAAGTTGGAAAATACTCAAAATGATGCCGGAAGATGGATAACAGGGTCGAGTAATGCTGCAGCTTTGGAAGCAGTAAGGGGGGAGCTTGGGTGGATGAAAATCAAGGACAGGGTAGATTTGGGAAAACTGTGTTACTTTAACTACTTGAGAAACCTGCCTGACAACCGGTGGTGCAAATTGATGCTCGATACCATTTGGAATTCTAATATAGAAACGGGGTGGTCAAAACATGTGAGGGAACTAATGGACAATTACTCTATAGAGGTCACAAACATAGAAGTAGGAATGAAAGAAGGCAAAAGGTTTGTCAAAGAGAGAGTCATGGAAGATTGCAATCGAAACTGGCGAGCAGGAGTTAGCGTGAAAAGATCACTGCAGGGGTTACAATATAAAGAAAAGCCAGCTTTTGAGAAGTACCTAGATGGCACCTTTGGAGGGTCACTGCTGTTCAAACTGAGATCAAGATCACTGGAGCTTCGGGGAAAAATTGGGAGAGATGGGGAAAAGGGATGCCAAATGTGCCACTCTGGAGTAGTGGAGACCCTGGAACATTTTCTCTTGGAATGCCCACAGTATATACCTCATAGAATAAAATTTACTGGAAGAATAATGCAGAAGTGGGGTGAAGAAACAAAGGATAGATGGCTGAAGGGGGACACGAGGGAGAGGGTAGGAATGCTTATTGAAGAAATTGAAAAAGAGGAAGTGAGGGATACTATTAAGCAGTTTATATCTGAATGCTGGGAGGAGAGGAGGGGAAGAGGGGGTGGGGTGCAGGGGGAATGATGGCCTTCTCTTATGAGGACCGCGACAAATCAGCGGCTGGCCAAAGAGTTATTATTATTATTATTACTTAATCCAAGTGCCCACAAGCGTTTAAGACGGCACTTCAATAATACCAGCTCCCTATTGTACAAAGAAGCCCGCGCTCTATCCCTCCTGCATAATTATGGTCAATATAACCTAACCAATGTTGTTCCCAATGAAATTTACCGGCCAAAACTTTCTTTACTGCTACCATAGTGACCAAAAAGGGTTAGCCGTTATTTTATTCCCACCTTTTCCAACAAACCCAAAACTGAAACCCTAAGCAAGGAACCAGTCGATGAAACCCAAGGGTTGAAATCTCAACCCCGTCTCAACCCTATGCAACAGTCAGCTCTATGAGTCCCAATTACCAAACCGCCAGATTGACTATCTGCTATCCCAGCCACAACCCCGCACATACAATTAATGATATCCCACAAAGACCTATCAGAAACCCAAACAGACAGAGTCACTCTGAAACTACCTGCCATAAAAATAAAATACAGCACCAAGGCTAAAACAAACACCAAATTAGAAACTCTACACTGACCCAACTGGCTAACCCAGCAAACAAATATATCACTAATTTATCCAAACACAAGCAAGCCACACTTAAGAAAACTGCATGCAAAAAATCAAAAGTGTATCGCTTATTACAAAAACAATTATGTTGTACATCAGCAGAACTGTTTGACAAACAATAAAGCATCCAACATAGCAGATAGGCAACAAAGAAAATTAAAATAGATCCCAGTTAAAAAATAACAAGTGTTTGACCACCGAGGTGGTATTAGTCCCCTACGGCGCTTTTGTGACATCAGGTGTTTTTGTCACAGAAGACATTAGAGTACATAAGCATCTTGGATTTTGAAAAAAAAATATTGAGCGTGCATAATCCCCTCACAACCCTTTATCCATGTACCATATATGAAAGGCGTAGCTTGAACCATGTTGGAGGGAGGGGTGGTAACATAAAATAGAGAAAAAAGCTTAAGAAACACAACAAAAATGGCCACCATTCTGCTATCTTGGATTTTGAAAAATAAATATTGACTGTGCATCATCCCCTCAGAACCCTTTATCCATGTACCAAATATGAAAGGTGTAGCTTGAAGCATATTAGAGGGAAAGGTGGTAACATAAAAACAGACAGAAAGACAGACAGACGGACAGATGTTAGATTTTGAAAAAAAAATATTGAGTGTGCATATTCCCCTCACAACCCCTTTATCCATGTACCATATATGAAAAGTGCAGCTTGAACCATGTTGGAGTGAGGGGTGGTAACTTAAAATAGAGAAAAAAGCTTAAAACACAACACAAATGACCGCCATGCCGCCATCTTGGATTTTGAAGAAAAAATATTGAACGTGCATCATCCCCTCCCAACCCTCTATCCATGAGCCAAATATGCAAAGTGTAGCTTGAACCATGTTGGTGGGAGGGGTGGTAACATGAAAATAGAGAAAAAAAGCTTAAAAAACACAACAAAAATGGCCGCCATTCCGCCATCTTGGATTTTGAAAAAAAATTTTTTTAGCGTGCATCATCCCCTCAGAACCATTTATCCATGTACCAAATATGAAAGGTGTAGCTTGAACCATGTTGGTGGGAGGGGTGGTAACATGAAAATAGAGAAAAAAGCTTAAAAAACACAACAAAAATGGCCGCCATTCCGCCATCTTGGATTTTGAAAAAAACATTTTGAGCGTGCATCATCCCCTCAGAACCATTTATCCATGTACCAAATATGAAAGGTGTAGCTTAAAGCATGTTGGAGGGAGAGGTGGTAACATAAAAAACAGACAGACAGACAGACAGACAGACAGACAGACAGACAGACAGACAGACAGACAGACAGACAGACAGATGGATGGACGGACGGATGGATGGACAGACGGATGGACAGACGGACAGAGTGCAATCCTATAGTCCCCTTACGGTTCCCTTAGGGGACTAATAATAATAAATAAATAAAATATAAGAGACAAAATTTCAAACCAGCCGTTTATACAAGCGGTAATCCGATACAATATTGACAGCTAATTAAATTACCCACCGGCCTTTCTTGTGTTCGTTATTTAGTAGGGCAGGTCAAGTGCGACAAATTAATGAACACAAGTTCTGCGTCACGCAACAATTTTAAATCCTCTTAATGACCAAAATACTCATTAGAAGTCGATAAAATTTTACACGAGGAAAACATCCCCCTACACACACCCTCTACGCCTTTTAAACTTTTATTAGCCTATTTTTGGCCATTTTTACTTGTTTTCGTTTGTGTTCGTATTTAGTTATTTATTTATTGATGTTTAAGGTCACATATTTATGCACAATGGCTAATCATGACCGTGACAGTTTTACGGGTGGAGGAAGCCGGAGCACCCGGAGAGAACCACCGAGCAACGACGAGCAGCTGCCAGCTCCCCAACATCGTAACTCCACACTGCAGCACAAGCAGGGTTAGATTGGTTGAAGACATGCGTACCATCGACGTGCAGTACGCCTTAGTACACGGCGTCATCGTGCCCCCATGCAGGGTTTGTGTTCGTTTGTGTTCGTTATTTAGTAGGACCGATTGCCGAAAAAGAGAACTAATTAACAATTAATTAATGTGATTAACTGGCGCTTACCTCTGTAAATACTAATTACCAAGCTACCTACTAAATACCGAGGGGATTATTTTCCAGCGAACACTATTACATGTACATTAACACCCATAATTCTCAAATATGGCATTAAAACCATGCAAATACTGCTTAAATCATTTTATATACTCATAATACACAACCCCAGACCCTTTTCAGAGTTTTTAACCCCATTCCCACCCCTATTTTTCTTTACCACGGTATCCCTTTCTATTTAGTATTTCTTTCCAAAAACTAGAAAGAAATGAGTTTTTAAATTGTTCATTGTTGCTTGGTATGATTATACAGCATAGATCTGTTGTCATTTCTTGCTTGCTTGACTGTTAGATTGTAGGATAAAATACCCTCGGACAAAATACCCTTGGGACATAATACCCTAAAAAAAATACCCTTAGGACATAATACCCTCAATGGGTAGGACAAAATACCCTCGGACAAAATACCCTCAGACCAAATGTATATATTCAATTGCCATCTGCCATTGGTATTCTCCTTCATATCTATTTAGTTTAACCCTTTACCTAACCTGAAAAGCAGACGACACTTGCAAACATAATTCTTGAATAACTAATTTTTTGTCTCAAAAACATAGGTTATGACCCCTCGTTGGAACGAGCTCGACGAGCTCGTTCCAATGAGGGGCCATAACCTATGTTTTTAAGACAAAAAATGAAAAAGCAGTGAAAATTAATTGGCGATTTTTTAGAATAGCGCTGGCCAGTTTTGAATGTTACGTTAGGTAAAGGGTTAATAAAAAAAATTTAAAATATTGGTACTTGTTATTTCAAACAAAACACCGGCTAGTGCCTTACATGCAACTACCCCCCCCCCCCCCCCCCCCCCACCAACACCAAAAATCCAACTTTATATATATTTGGTCTGAGGGTATTTTGTCCGAGGGTATTTTGTCCTACCCATTGAGGGTATTATGTCCTAAGGGTTTTTTTTAGGGTATTATGTCCTAAGGGTATTTTGTCCAAGGGTATTTTGTCCGGATACCGACTGTTATGTTTATATATTCACAGTCATCAAATTTCTTGGATCTTAGGGTGGTACCCTGAAGAACTCGCGGAGTATTTTTGTGACACACCCGTAATCGGCTTCTTGGTCGATTAAAATTTTTCTACCGGGAATGAACTTTGAACTACGAATAAGTCTCATCTCTGTTACATTTAAACATAATTTAATCACTGAACATTGGATTCCAGACGACTCGACTCGAGTATATTTCCGTTCTAAGCGTGTAATTCACACCACAAATTGATATTTCCAAATTCATCGTTTTACATTCATAACTTGATTTATATACACTAGTTGTTACTATAAACAACTGTTTAAACGTACAACAAAAAAACAGATATGTTTTGGAACCAGACGGACGAAAAGTGAAATGATCAATGTCTGTTTTTGAAAGCTATAACGAAAATAAGAAACTAGAGGGGTGTCATTTGTGTGTAAAGCACACTATAGTATATCCCCGCATTCGCATTTGTGATTATTGTCGGGGCCGAATCAAAAATCCAAAACCTTTATGCACATCTACAGATGCTATTGATTAACATGAACACACTTTTAGTGCTTCGAATTGAAACCCCTAGGAGTTTTTCTCCGGAAACCATTCCTCTAAGGACAAAAATGGTGCCCCTTGCACCCCTCGGGGCCAAATCAAAAATCCAAAATCTTTATGCACATCTACAGACCCTATTGATTAACATGAACACACTTTTAGTGTTTCGAATTGAAACCCCTAGGAGTTTTTCACTGGAAACCATTCCTCTAACGACAAAAGTGGTGGCCCTTGAACCCCCGAGGGCCGAATCAAAAATGAAAAACCTTTATGCACATCTACAGACCCAATGAATGAACATGAACACACTTTCAATGTTTCGAATTGAACCCCCTAGGAGTTTATCTCCGGAAACCATTCTTCTAACGACAAAAATGGTGCCCCTTGCCGAATCAAAAATCCAAAACTTTTATGCACATCTACAGACCCAATTGATTAACATGAACACAATTCCAGTGTTTCGAATTGAAACCCTGGGAGTTCTTTTTCCGGAAACCATTCCTCTAACGACAAAAATGGTGCCCCTTGCGCCCTCCGAAGCTGAATCAAAAATACAAAACCTTTATGCACATCTACAGGCCCTATTGATTAACATGAACACACTTTTAGTGATTCGAATTGAAACCCCTAGGAGTTTTTCTCTGGAAACCATTCCTCTAACGACAAAAATGGTGCCCCTTGCGCCCCTTGGGGCCGAATAAAAAATCCAAAACCTTTATGCACATCTACAGACCCTACTAATGAACATGAACACACTTTCAGTGTTTCGAATTGAAACTTCTAGCAGTTTTTCGCCGGAAACCATTCCTCTAACGACAAAAATGGTGCCCCTTGCGCCCCTCAGGGCCGAATCAAAAATCCAAAACCTTTATGCACATCTACAGACCCTACTAATGAACATGAACACACTTTCAATGTTTCGAATTGAAACCCCTAGGAGTTTTTCGCCGGAAACCATTCCTCTAACGACAAAAGTGGTGCCCCTTACGCCCCCGAGGGCCGAATCAAAAATCCAAAACCTTTATGCACATCTACAGACCCTATGAATGAACATGAACACACTTTCAATGTTTTGAATTGAAACGCCTAGGAGTTTTTCGCCGGAAACCATTCCTCTAACGACAAAAATGGTGCCCCTTGCGCCCCTCGGGGCTGAATCAAAAATCCAAAACCTTTATGCACATCTACAGACCCTATGAATGAACATGAACACACTGTCAATGTTTCGAATTGAAACCCCTAGGAGTTTTTCTCCGGAAACCATTCCTCTAACGACAAAAATGGTACCCCTTGCGCCCCTCAGGGCCGAATCAAAAATCCAAAACCTTTATGCACATCTACAGACCCTACTAATGAACATGAACACACTTTCAGTGTTTTGAATTGAAACTCCTAGAAGTTTTTCGCCGGAAACCATTCCTCTAACGACAAAAATGGTGCCCCTTGCACCCCTCGGGGCCAAATCAAAAATCCAAAACCTTTACGCACATCTACAGACCCTATGAATGAACATGAACACACTTTCAATGTTTCGAATTGAAACCCCTAGGAGTTTTTCTCCGGAAACCATTCCTCTTATTTATTTATTTTATTGGTGTTTAAGGTCACATACTTATGCACAATGGCTAATCGTGACCGTGACAGTTTTACGGGTGGAGGAAGCCGGAGTACCCGGAGAGAACCACCGAGCAACGACGAGCAGCTGTCAGCTCTCCAACATCGTAACTCTGAACTCTGCACCGCAGCACAGGCAGGGTTAGATTGGTTGAAGACATGCGCACCATCGACGTGCAGTACGCCTCAGTACACAGCGTAATCGTGCCCCCATGTAGGCAATCGGGGTGAAGTGTCTTGCCCAAGGACACAACGCGGTTGCCGCAGGTGGGATTCGAACCGAGGACCTCTCGGCTTGCAGCCTGTACCTCTACCAACTGAGCCACCGCGCCCCCAACCATTCCTCTAACGACAAAAATGGTACCCCTTCCGCCCCTCAGGGCCGAATAAAAAATCCAAAACCTTTATGCACATCTACAGACCCTACTAATGAACATGAACACACTTTCAGTGTTTTGAATTGAAACTCCTAGAAGTTTTTCGCCGGAAACCATTCCTCTAACGACAAAAATGGTGCCCCTTGCACCCCTCGGGGCCAAATCAAAAATCCAAAACCTTTACGCACATCTACAGACCCTATGAATGAACATGAACACACTTTCAATGTTTCGAATTGAAACGCTTAGGAGTTTTTCGCCGGAAACCATTCCTCTAATGACAAAAATGGTGCCCCTTGCGCCCCTCGGGGCCAAATTAAAAATCCAAAACCTTTATGCACATCTACTGACCCTATGAATGAACATGAACACACTTTCAATGTTTCGAATTGAAACCCCTAGGAGTTTTTCGTCGGAAACCATTCCTCTAACGATAAAAGTGGTGCCCCTTGCGCCCCTCGGGGCCGAATCAAAAATCCAAAACCTTTATGCACATCTACAGACCCTATTGATTAACATGAACACACTTTTAGTGTTTCGAATTGAAACCCCTAGGAGTTTTTCTCCAGAAACCATTCCTCTAACGACAAAAATGGTGCCCCTTGCGCCCCTTGGGGCCGAATCAAAAATCCAAAACCTTTATGCACATCTACAGACCCTACTAATGAACATGAACACACTTTCAGTGTTTTGAATTGAAACTCCTAGCAGTTTCTTGCCGGAAACCATTCCTCTAACGACAAAAAATGGTGCCCATTGCGCCCCTCGGGGCTGAATCAAAAATCCAAAACCTTTACGCACATCTACAGACGCTATGAATGAACATGAACACACTTTCAATGTTTCGAATTGAAACCCCTAGGAGTTTTTCGCCGGAAACCATTCCTCGAACGACAAAAGTGGTGCCCCTTATGCCCCCGAGGGCCGAATCAAAAATCCAAAACCTTTATGCACATCTACAGACCCAATTGATTAACATGAACACACTTCCAGTGTTTCGAATTGAAACCCTGGGAGTTCTTTTTCCGGAAACCATTCCTCTAACGACAAAAATGGTGCCCCTTGCGCCCTCCGAAGCTGAATCAAAAATACAAAACCTTTATGCACATCTACAGGCCCTATTGATTAACATGAACACACTTTTAGTGATTCGAATTGAAACCCCTAGGAGTTTTTCTCTGGAAACCATTCCTCTAATGACAAAAATGGTGCCCCTTGTGGCCGAATCAAAAATCCAAAACCTTTATGCACCTCTACAGACCCTACTAATGAACATGAACACACTTTCAGTGTTTTGAATTGAAACTTCTAGCAGTTTTTCGCCGGAAACCATTCCTCTAACGACAAAAATGGTGCCCCTTGCGCCCCTCAGGGCCGAATCAAAAATCCAAAACCTTTATGCACATCTACAGACCATACTAATGAACATGAACACACTATCAGTGTTTTGAATTGAAACTCCTAGCAGTTTCTTGCCGGAAACCATTCCTCTAACGACAAAAAATGGTGCCCATTGCGCCCCTCGGGGGCTGAATCAAAAATCCAAAACCTTTACGCACATCTACAGACCCTATGAATGAACATGAACACACTTTCAATGTTTCGAATTGAAACCCCTAGGAGTTTTTCGCCGGAAACCATTCCTCGAACGACAAAAGTGGTGCCCCTTACGCCCCCGAGGGTCGAATCAAAAATCCAAAACCTTTATGCACATCTACAGACCCTATGAATGAACATAAACACACTTTCAATGTTTTGAATTGAAACGCCTAGGACTTTTTCGCCGGAAACCATTCCTCTAACGACAAAAATGGTGCCCCTTGCTCCCCTCGGGGCTGAATCAAAAATGCGAAACATTTATGCACATCTACAGACCCTATGAATGAACATGAACACACTTTCAATGTTTCGAATTGAAACCCCTAGGAGTTTTTCTCCGGAAACCATTCCTCTAACGACAAAAATGGTGCCCCTTGCGCCCCTCAGCGCCGAATCAAAAATCCAAAACCTTTATGCACATCTACAGACCCTACTAATGAACATGAACACACTTTCAGTGTTTTGAATTGAAACTCCTAGCAGTTTTTCGCCGGAAACCATTCCTCTAACGACAAAAATGGTGCCCCTTGCGCCCCTTGGGGCCGAATCAAAAATCCAAAACCTTTATGCACATCTACAGACCCTACTAATGAACATGAACACACTTTCAGTGTTTTGAATTGAAACTCCTAGAAGTTTTTCGCCGGAAACCATTCCTCTAACGACAAAAATGGTGCCCCTTGCACCCCTCGGGGCCAAATCAAAAATCCAAAACCTTTACGCACATCTACAGACCCTATGAATGAACATGAACACACTTTCAATGTTTCGAATTGAAACCCCTAGGAGTTTTTCTCCGGAAACCATTCCTCTAACGACAAAAATGGTACCCCTTGCGCCCCTCAGGGCCGAATCAAAAATCCAAAACCTTTATGCACATCTACAGACCCTACTAATGAACATGAACACACTTTCAGTGTTTTGAATTGAAACTCCAAGAAGTTTTTCGCCGGAAACCATTCCTCTAACGACAAAAATGGTGCCCCTTGCACCCCTCGGGGCCAAATCAAAAATCCAAAACCTTTACGCACATCTACAGACCCTATGAATGAACATGAACACACTTTCAGTGTTTTGAATTGAAACTCCTAGAAGTTTTTCGCCGGAAACCATTCCTCTAATGACAAAAATGGTGCCCCTTGCGCCCCTCGGGGCCAAATTAAAAATCCAAAACCTTTATGCACATCTACTGACCCTATGAATGAACATGAACACACTTTCAATGTTTCGAATTGAAACCCCTAGGAGTTTTTCGTCGGAAACCATTCCTCTAACGATAAAAGTGGTGCCCCTTGCGCCCCTCGGGGCCGAATCAAAAATCCGAAACCTTTATGCACATCTACAGACCCTATTGATTAACATGAACACACTTTTAGTGTTTCGAATTGAAACCCCTAGGAGTTTTTCTCCAGAAACCATTCCTCTAACGACAAAAATGGTGCCCCTTGCGCCCCTTGGGGCCGAATCAAAAATCCAAAACCTTTATGCACATCTACAGACCCTACTAATGAACATGAACACACTTTCAGTGTTTTGAATTGAAACTCCTAGCAGTTTCTTGCCGGAAACCATTCCTCTAACGACAAAAAATGGTGCCCATTGCGCCCCTCGGGGCTGAATCAAAAATCCAAAACCTTTACGCACATCTACAGACGCTATGAATGAACATGAACACACTTTCAATGTTTCGAATTGAAACCCCTAGGAGTTTTTCGCCGGAAACCATTCCTCGAACGACAAAAGTGGTGCCCCTTATGCCCCCGAGGGCCGAATCAAAAATCCAAAACCTTTATGCACATCTACAGACCCAATTGATTAACATGAACACACTTCCAGTGTTTCGAATTGAAACCCTGGGAGTTCTTTTTCCGGAAACCATTCCTCTAACGACAAAAATGGTGACCCTTGCGCCCTCCGAAGCTGAATCAAAAATACAAAACCTTTATGCACATCTACAGGCCCTATTGATTAACATGAACACACCTTTAGTGATTCGAATTGAAACCCCTAGGAGTTTTTCTCTGGAAACCATTCCTCTAATGACAAAAATGGTGCCCCTTGTGGCCGAATCAAAAATCCAAAACCTTTATGCACCTCTACAGACCCTACTAATGAACATGAACACACTTTCAGTGTTTTGAATTGAAACTTCTAGCAGTTTTTCGCCGGAAACCATTCCTCTAACGACAAAAATGGTGCCCCTTGCGCCCCTCAGGGCCGAATCAAAAATCCAAAACCTTTATGCACATCTACAGACCCTACTAATGAACATGAACACACTTTCAGTGTTTTGAATTGAAACTCCTAGCAGTTTCTTGCCGGAAACCATTCCTCTAACGACAAAAAATGGTGCCCATTGCGCCCCTCGGGGGCTGAATCAAAAATCCAGAACCTTTACGCACATCTACAGACCCTATGAATGAACATGAACACACTTTCAATGTTTCGAATTGAAACCCCTAGGAGTTTTTCGCCGGAAACCATTCCTCGAACGACAAAAGTGGTGCCCCTTACGCCCCCGAGGGCCGAATCAAAAATCCAAAACCTTTATGCACATCTACAGACCCTATGAATGAACATGAACACACTTTCAATGTTTTGATATGAAACGCCTAGGACTTTTTCGCCGGAAACCATTCCTCTAACGACAAAAATGGTGCCCCTTGCTCCCCTCGGGGCTGAATCAAAAATGCGAAACATTTATGCACATCTACAGACCCTATGAATGAACATGAACACACTTTCAATGTTTCGAATTGAAACCCCTAGGAGTTTTTCTCCGGAAACCATTCCTCTAACGACAAAAATGGTGCCCCTTGCGCCCCTCAGGGCCGAATCAAAAATCCAAAACCTTTATGCACATCTACAGACCCTACTAATGAACATGAACACACTTTCAGTGTTTTGAATTGAAACTCCTAGCAGTTTTTCGCCGGAAACCATTCCTCTAACGACAAAAATGGTGCCCCTTGCGCCCCCGGGGCCGAATCAAAAATGCAAAACCTTTACGCACATCTACAGACCCCATGAATGAATAGGAACACACTTTCAATGTTTCGAATTGAAACCCCTAGGAGTTTTTCGCCGGAAACCATTCCTCTAACGACAAAAGTGGTGCCCCTTACGCCCCCAAGGGCCGAATCAAAAATCCCAAACCTTTATGCACATCTACAGACCCTATTGATTACCATGAACACACTTTTAGTGTTTCAAATTGAAACCCCTAGGAGTTTTTCTCTGGAAACCATTCTTTTAACGACAAAAATGGTGCCCCTTGCGCCCCTCGGGGCCAAATCAAAAATCCAAAACCTTTATGCACATCTACAGACCCTACTAATGAAAATGAACACACTTTCAGTGTTTCGAATTGAAACTTCTAGCAGTTTTTCGCCGGAAACCATTCCTCTCACGACAAAAATGGTGCCCCTTGCGCCCCTCGGGGCCGAGTCAAAATTCCAAAACCTTTATGCACATCTACAGACCCTATGAATGAACATGAACACACTTTCAATGATTCAAATTGAAACCCCTAGGGGTTTTTCGTCGGAAACCATTCCTCTAAAGACAAAAGTGGTGCCCCTTACGCCCCCGAGGGCCGAATCAAAAATCCAAAACCTTTATGCACATCTACAGACCCTATGAATGAACATGAACACACTTTCAATGTTTTGAATTGAAACGCCTAGGAGTTTTTCGCCGGAAACCATTCCTCTAACGACAAAAATGGTGCCCCTTGCGCCCCTCGGGGGCCGAATTAAAAATCCAAAACCTTTATGCACATCTACTGACCCTATGAATGAACATGAACACACTTTCAATGTTTCAAATTGAAACCCCTAGGAGTTTTTTGCCGGAAACTATTCCTCTAACGATAAAAGTGGTGCCCCTTGCGCCCCTTGGGGCCGAATCAAAAATCCAAAACCTTTATGCACATCTACAGACCCTATTGATTAACATGAACACACGTTCAGTGTTTTGAATTGAAACTCCTAGCAGTTTTTCGCCGGAAACCATTCCTCTAACGACAAAAATGGTGCCCATTGTGCCCCTCGGGGCTGAATAAAAAATCCAAAACCTTTACGCACATCTACAGACCCTATGAATGAACATGAACACACTTTCATTGTTTCGAATTGAAACCCCTAGGAGTTTTTCGCCGGAAACCATTCCTCGAACGACAAAAGTGGTTCCCCTTTCGCCGAATCAAAAATCCAAAACCTTTATGCACATCTACAGACCCTATTGATTAACATGAACACACTTTTAGTGTTTCGAATTGAAACCCCTAGGAGTTTTTCTCCGGAAACCATTACTCTAATGACAAAAATGGTGCCCCTTGTGCCCCTCGGGGCCGAATCAAAAATCCAAAACCTTTATGCACATCTACAGACCCTACTAATGAACATGAACACACTTTCAGTGTTTCAAATTGAAACTTCTAGCAGATTTTCGCCAGAAACCATTCCTCAAACGACAAAAGTGGTGCCCCTTACGCCCCTGGGGGCCGAATCAAAAATCCAAAACCTTTATGCACATCTACAGACCCTATGAATGAGCATGAACACACTTTCAATGTTTTGAATTGAAACGCCTAGGAGTTTTTCTCCGGAAACCATTCCAGGACGTACGGACGGAGACAACCAATATATCCCCGCAATTTTTCAAATGCGGGGATAAAAAATCGTGAATAACTTAATCTGTTGTACCTGTATGGTGTATGAATATTTTGAATACCCGATAAACGCACAGAGAGTTACACATGAAAATGTTCTAAAACCGTAAGGGTCGGTGATAGTACTTTGGGTCGGTGATAGTATCCCCTGTCTACTAAAACCGATGCCTCCCGGTATCAGGACAATTTATTTATTGGGGTTTAACGACATTTTCGACAGCCAGGGTCACCTCATGTCGGACAGTTTTACGAGCCGGAGTACCCGGAAAGAAACACCGAGCAATGGCGAGCAACTGTCAGGCTCCCCAACATACTAACTCCACACAAGCAGGGTTAGCATTGGTTGAAGGCAAGTGTACCATTGACGTGCAGTACGCCTTAGTACACAACGCCACCGTGCCCCCACGTGGGCAATGGGGGTGAAGTGTCTTGCCCAAGGACACAACGTGGTTGCCGCACGTGGGATTCAAACCGAGGACGTCTCGGCTTGCAGCCTGCACCTCTACCAACTGAGCCCCCACCCCACCCCCATCAGAACAATTAGGCACATTCAATATTTTAACAGAGATAACGATTACAAGAGGTATGTAAACGGAAGATACGAAATCACATCTTCGCCCCGGTGGTTCTAACTCTAGATGTACTTTTAGGATCTATGTAACCACCACAACATAGGTCTATAGCAGAAACGCAAGAGCTCTCCATAATCTCGTTATGTAATTTCTATGCCAGAGTAGCCACTGAAAGTAGTCAATCAATGAGTCTTCACACCCTGAAATCAGAGGTGCGAAATGATATGTAAACAACAGAAACTGAATTTACTGCATCCAGTAAATTCAAGTCTGAGTGAAAAGGGTTAATGTATCAGGAAAAAACTATATAGAAAGAGAATTTATGGAGGCTTATTTTCGGAAGTAAAATATTTTTAAACAAATCAGAAATGGATTTCTGTTAACATTATTTACAGAGTTTCATACAGGAATCAGCACAATTTTTCTTAGAAACTTAAAAAGGCAAATATGTGCACAGCATTTAAAGGATTCAACCAAGGAATCAGAAATTGACATCATTGGCACTGACACTTATTTGAATGAATGGATACATGTATAATCTTCAGAACTGCATTAGTTGTTATAAAATGAAATTCCTAATAGTTCTGAAAAATATGCACTTAATGACCTCTGTTGACCGCATTGAGGTGGACCACATTTTGAATCTCCAGCAAGTTTCAACTCATTAGGTGTATGGCCCATGTCTATAGGCTATACCAAGCTTGAAGTATGAGCATACACCACTTTAAAAATATTGGCTTCACCAACACCAGATCTGCCATATTTGTAGATGACAGCAAATATTCATATAAGCTAGAAAATGTTAAGGTACATGGTACCTCTGGAAAATATATTGCGAGTAAAAGAATTCAGTAATGTTGGAATGTAGATGTAAAAAGGCCTTAAGGCCCCCCGAGAACCTATCTGAAGACTTATTGGCATTGGCAAAATACTGAGGTCCCATTGATGCCCATGTGTGTTTAGAGCACCAATCTGAGAATGGAAGTGTTATCATTATTCCTGTATTGCATAAAATAAAATTTTTGGGACCCATATTAAGATCTTGAGAGAGTTAAAATACTCCCTTTCAATACTCCATTTTAACCCTTTAATGAAAGTGTCAATGACACTGTAGCTCAACTTGTTAAGACATGTACATGTATAGTATGTGACACAGCAATGACAAACATCTAGGTAATGACCTGATAACAATGGTACATATATTATTTATTTATTGGTGTTTAAGGTTACATACTTATGCACAATCGCTAATCATGATCAAAAATTTAACAAAAACACTCGTTCTCATCCCACGGTGATAACAAAGGTACCCAAGAAGTTTCGTAAAGATCGGTTCATAAATACGGCCTCTAGCCTGAGCTGTATAGAAGTTGTGTACAAAAAATTGATTAGACCTAATTTCGATACAAAATGGCCACTGGCAGCCATCTTGAAGTTTGGACCGCACCCAGAAACACTCGTTCTCGTCCCAAGGTTATAACAAAGGTACCCAAGACGTTTCGTGAAGATTGGTTCATAAATACAGACTCTAGCCCAAGCCGTATTGACATGTGTACTTACTGTGTGTAAGTAGCACTGAAAAAATCAAAGTTCATCTAATTTGCATAATTTCTGCACGAGATAAAAATCTGTATTATATGTGATGTATCCCATGGTACTAAACATTCACACAAAAAATTATTCAAATCAGCGCTTTCATATGGAAGTTCTGTGCAAAAATCTGATTGCACCTAATTTTGTACAAAATGGCTACCATCGGCCATCTTGAATTTTGGACCGGACCCAAAGACACTCGTTCTCGTCCCACGGTGATACCAAAGGTACCCAAGAAGTTTTGTAAAGATCGGTTCAAAAATACGGCCTCTTGCCCGAGCCGTATTGTCATTTGCACTTACTGTGCTGAAAGTAACACTAAATACATCAAAGTTAGTCTAATTTGCATAATTTACGCACAAGAAAAAAACCCGTATTATATGTGATGTATCCCACGGTACTAAACATTCATACAAATGAAAGTGTCAATGACACTGTAGCTTAACTTGTGTGTTGTGTTTGATGAAAAGGATAATGTTCAATGTTTATGAAAGGATTATGAAATAAGACAAGAATTGTGATAATTGGGAATATGTTCATTTCTGTTCCCTGTATGCTATGTTTATGATAAAAATAATATGAGGTGTACACTGTACTAAAGATCTGAGGGGTGGGTTAATATGACCTCACAGTTAATATATGTGGCCCTCACAGTTAACGTATATCAACAAAAGTTACCAAGTTACAGTGAAATTATTCCAAAATGAGTCATCCTATCAAGTTACATTAAAATCCCTTCATAAATATGGCCTGTAGACTGTGCTAAAGGTTTTCGTGCTAAAGGTTTTCGGGCTTCGGGCCCCTGTAGCCGTCAGTTTCTCAATTGCGTCCAAAGGGGACGTTCTCATCTAGACATTATATGAAGTCAACCTACCAAGTTACAATGAAATCCCTTCATAAATATGACCTGTATAGACTGTGCTAAAGGTTTTTGGGCTCTGGCAGCCATCATGGTTGAATGATCGCAACCAAAAGGGGACATTCTCATCTGGGCATCATCTGGAGTGATCCTACAAAGTTACTATGAAATCCCTTCATAAATATGACCTGGAGACTGTGCTCAAGGTCTTTGGGCTTTGGGCCCCTGACGCCGTCACAGTTGACCAATCACGACCAAAAGGGGATGTCATCATCTAGGCATTATATGGAGTCAAACTTACGGGTTACAATGAAGTCCTTCCATAAATATGACCAATAGACTATGCTAAAGGTTTTGGGGTTTTGGGTTTGGGCAGCCATCAAGGCTGAATGATCGCGACCGAAAGAGGACGTTCTCATCTAGACATTATTTAGAGTCATCCTACCAAGGTACAATGAAATCCCTTCATAAATATCACCTGTAGACTGTGCTAAAGATTTTCGGGCTTTGGACCCCTGTAGCCAACACAGTTGCCTAATGGTGTCCAAAAGGGGCTGTTCTCATCTAGACATTATATGAAGTCAACCTGCCAAGTTACAATGAAATCCCTTCATAAATATGATCTGAAGACTGTGCTAAAGGTTTTCGGGCTTTAGGCTTGGGCAGCCATCATAGTTGAATGATCGCAACCAAAAAGGAACATTCTCATCTGGACATCATCTGGAGTGATCCTATGAAGTTACAATGAAATCCCTTCATAAATATGACCTGTAGACTGTGCTCAAGATTTTCGGGCTTCAGGCATCTGTAGCCACCACAGTTGACCAACCACGACCAAACGGGGATGTCATCATCTAGGCATTATATGGAGTCAACCTAACAGGTTACAATGAAATCCTTCCATAAATATGACCTTTTGCCTATGCTAAAGGATTTTTGGCTCAGGCACCCATCAAGGCTGCATGATCACGATCAAAATGGGACGTTCTCATCTAGACATTATTTGGAGTCATCCTGCCAAGTTACAATGAAATCCCTTCATAAATATGACCTCTAGACTGTGCTAAAGGTTTTCAGGCTTCGGGCTCCTGTAGCCATCACAGTTGCCCAATCACGTCCAAAAGGGGACTTTCTCATCTAGACATTGCATGAAGTCAACCCACCAAGTTACAATGAAATTCCTCAATAAATATGACCTGTAGACTATGCTAAATGTTTTCGGGGTTTGGGCTCGGGCAGTCGTCACGGTTGGCAGATCATGCCCAAATGGGGAAATTCTCATCTAGACATCATAAGGAGTCATCCTACCAAGATACAATGAAATCCCTCCACATTAAACATGACCTGCAGACTGTGCTAAAAGTTTTTGGGTCTCGGGCTTGGGCAGCCATCACGGTTGATAGATCATGCCCAAAAGGGGACGTTCTCATCTAGGCATTATACAGAGGCATCCTACCAAGTTACAATGAAATCCCTTCATAAATACGACCTGTAGACTGTGCTAATGGTTTTCAGGTTTTGGGCTCAGGCAGCCATACTGGTTGCCCGATCGCGACCAAAAGGGGACATTCTCATCTAGACATGACCCCAAACCTGCATATGAAATTTCGTGACGATCAGACAAGAACTGCGGGGTGTAGCCCGTGCTAAAGGAAAATGTGAACAGACGTCACAGACGTCACAGACTTCTGCACGCGTGATGGCAATAGCTAATCTTGACTATTAAAAGGAGGCATTAAAAGGAGCAATTTCCTTTCTTCTGAAGGATCAATTCCTGCTTCAACATACCCCAAAAAGTTTAATTTTTTCTGCTCAAATAACAAGATTCATTATTTGCAATTTTTTATTTCTGTCCACTAACTTTTGAAGGACCATTCAGAATCATTTTATCCCCCCCCCACCCCCTCAAAGTGACTAAATTCCACTAATTTGGATACTCTTTGCCAAGCACATGTGCCCTGAGTCGACCATGGTTCCACCCGGTGTGTAAAAATTTTAAAATTTGGCATTAAAAGGAGCAATTTCCTGTCTTTGTCCCATGGAAAGCCTCTGTTTGCGAGAGCATTTCTCCTACTTTCAATTACCAGTAATCCGAACCGAACGAAATGATTTTGCGCGCCGAAGGTGCGCAGGGACGGTATGGGGGACAAGCCCATTTCGACCCTCTGTAACTGTAGATGATTTGGGTTGTCTGGGCGTGGCAAAGATGGCAAAAGGAAATGGTACTCAGCGCCGTCTATGTTTCCTCCTGTTCTTTTTTGGAGGAGGAGGCTGTGATGGTGGTGTTGAAGGAGGGGTACTGGAGGGCTGACTAGGTTGGTATGGCCTAGCCCTTGCAGCTGCCGGTGATGGAGAGCTCTCTGGAGTAGTGTGCAGATAATGGTTGCTAACACTCTGTAATGCTCCTCTAATCGTACTTTCCAAGAGTCCACGGTTATCCAAGGTCTTCAACGTTTGTTGGAGAAGGGCTAGATGCTCGTCATCCCTGACCTTTTCCCCAAGGACGCTTTCCACGGACTCCGCGGTGTGAGCTTCCTGGATGGTGTCCTGGTTGGAAAAGGCTGGAAGAGCAAGAGCGGGTGTAGCTACATGTGCGCTGTCCGGCTCAATTTCCTGCACCATAAACAAACCTCCCTCCTCCATCTCCTCTTCCGAGGAAGAGTGTGATGGGCTAGAGATTGGAGTGTTGCCTGGCATCCTCCGGACCCTCCACAGGAGTGGGGGGAACCGGCGTGGACGTGGAACAGCCAGGGGTAGCAGGCATTGAGCTTTCAACGCCATGGTTAGCCTCCCTCTCTTCCTTTTCCATCCTTTTCTTCTCCATAAACACCGTCAGTCGGCGGGCATCACGTCGTCTGGCGGAAGGTCCCTTCTTTCTTCTCCTTTTCTTCTTTCCTTCGGCTGCTTCCGTATTCTTGGCATCATCCTGCGAGTCCGTATCACTTGGAGGGTGACCAGTGCGGGGGGAAATCCCCTCGCGAAAGGTGCTACACCTCTCCAAGGACAGCGGTTCGGTTTCCTTCTCAAAATCCACTGTCAGGTGAATTTTACCCTGTGGATCTGGAGTTATGATTGAGATAAAATAAATTTTAAAAATGCTTTTTTATTCAACATGGTTTGAGAATGAATTTGATAACATGGTGTCTTCCATGTAGACCAATTCCACTTAGACCAATTCCAGGTAGACCAACTCAGTTTAAATTAATTTAGATTAATTCCAAGTAGACCAATTCCAGGTAGACCAATTTGATATAAAGAGTAATTCAGAGTTGGTCTACTTGGAATTTTTCTATTGTCATTTTTTCAGATATTATTTTGTATTTTTTCAATGGGTGGGTGGGGGGGGGGGGGGGGGAATTTTATGCATGCTTGCATAAAAATATTTTTGTATATACTTTGTTTGTTAACAAGCTAACATGTTGTTTGAAGTGTTATTTTGTTTCCACTGTGAATCCATAACAGTTTGTCACATTTTGGGTGTTTACACTACACTTGGGGTACTGGAGAATGGGACCAAACAATGACCATTGTTTTATTCAGTAATACATCACCCACATCAAAGATTTTTATCAGTCCACATTTTGGTATATATGATAACCTGGCCACCCAAATGGCAAATCATGAAATCATGGATAAGGATATACATTTCATAGACACTGCCAAGGGGGCTAAGGCCCTAATAGCTCAAAGTTTTAGGTTTATCAAGATACGCTCAAAAGATAGTCGAATCTATTGGAGATGCTCTCAGTACAAAGCTTTGAAGTGCAATGTTAAAGCTATTACTGACAATGACCAACTGGAGTCCATTACTGGCTATCATAATCACCCTCCAGATATTGCCAAAAATCTGGTGGACACTGCAATCTCCACAATGAAGAGAAAGGCTATTCAAGAAACAACAACAATGCCAAAAGTTTATGAATCAGTTGTAGAGGAAATTGCCTCCAATAATGACTTACGTGAATTCGCTACTGCCTTACCATCCTTTGCTGCTGTGAAAACCTCTCTATATAATCATAGACATAAGAAATACCCAACACTTCCTAAGGAAAAATCTGACATCCAACTAGATGGCGACTGGTTAAAAACATCTGAAGGTGACAACTTCCTACTTTCTAAGACAGACAACAAGGACATTCTGATATTTGGATCAGAACTCGGGCTCAGAACTCTGTGTGAAGCTGACACTATATTTATTGATGGAACTTTTTACTCATGCCCGAGTATATTTTATCCAATATTTAACTTGCACGCTTTTGTCAGTGGTCAACAGTTCCCACTTGTTTACTGCCTTTTATCCAAAAAAGATGCTACTACATACAATCGAACCTTTCTTCTCTTAGAACAACATGGGAGGAGCTCAAAACAGAACTTGAAGGTTTTGGGGTTTCCCGAGATCTTAACTTTTATCAGTTACATGGAAAGAACTTGGATCAGTAGGGACGCAAAATTTCCAGTCAGACTTTGGAACCACCATACCACGGAATCCCATCGAACAAACAATAATGTTGAAGGGTGGCATAATAAGTTAAACAGAGTTGTGGGGAAGGCCCATCCCAATATTTATGAGCTGGTAGATGTGTTTAAATGGGAGGACACTTTGACAAAAATTAATATTATCCAACTGGAAAGCGGTGTAGCACCCAAAAAAAGAAGGAAGAAGTATGTGGAAGTAGATAAGAGACTGAAAATGTTAAAGACTAAACTAATAGAGGGTACTATCAATGCTGAGACATTCCTTGACCAAGCAAAATACATGTGTTCTGCGTAAAGTGATGTTTGATTTAATGTTGGTGCTCAAGTGTATAAAATGGCCTCTCATTTATTTTAGTGCTCAAGAAATTCTTTTTGTCAATAAAATTATGGCAATGTGTGTGTGCTTGAAACAAGCTCCGTTGTTTCAGTCATATGTACATTTCTACAACTTTATTAACAGAATTGAATTTCTCATAGAATTATTTTAGTGCTTAAAGTATTTTTTTGTCATAAAATTATGGAGGGGGTTGTCTTGAGGGGGTTTTGTCCTGTTACCCCTGAAACAAGCTTCATGAGCATGTTCCACTAATATCCACATCTGTATGATTTTATTGCTTAAAGTGCTTTTCTTTTTGGCTATAAAATTGTTATAAATATGTTGTCACTTGAAAATGAAAAAGTGATGTCAGCCACCTAATCAAGATTTTTATTGCAACTTTTATTTAATTGCCATTCTCCATATTGTTATCTAAACACCAAGTAAATGGCACTCACAGACAACAATTACCAAAGCAATAAATAAATTGCATATCATTGCTATGCTAATCCTGTGATTAATGAGGCTATTACTTTTCTTAATCCTTTTCAAGAATGGCTCATTGAAACCTCTCTTAGCCATCATGTTCTGTAAAATTATTTGTTAATTTTTTAAAAATAATATTCAATGAAGATTCATCAAATAATTTGAAACTGTTTTTATTTATTAAGTTCCTCTGAAATCAACAGCAATCCTCAACAAAAGTTTTATATTTATTAAGTTTCTTTGTAATCAACAGCAATCCTTAACAAAACTGAAAATAAAAAAAGTCTATATTTTAAAAAAATAATCATTCCAAGTAGACCAATTCCAGAAAGACCAACCGTTGGTCTACCTGGAATTGGTCTACCTGGAATTGGTCTAAGTGGAATTGGTCTACATGGAATAAACCGGTAACATGATATTAAATAAATATACAATGCTATTCTATGTAATAGTTACAGCTTTCTCTCTGACCACTTTGTTTATGAGAATTTCTCTAAACTTTTAAATAATGGTTCAGTGAACTCATTTGCCAGTACAAGTTGAAGCTGTGAACATCCTTTAGCCTCTAGAGCCACACCCAAGGCCCCACATGCCTCAAAATCATAGATGACCATGTACTAGTGGCAGTCTATCAGTATAACAAACAAGAGGCCCCAAGGAGCCTTCATCACTCACCGGCCAAAGTGGTTCAAAGAAGTATTTGGGGGTCATATTCAGTTAGACATGGTTCATCAACACTACAAAAGAAGTCATGAGAGACAAATTTTATGGAACTATGGCCATGGCTTGAACAAACTTGAATCTTACCCCCCTAAGGATGCTGCATGCCAAATATCAAAAGCATTCATCTGCTGGATCTGAAGAAGAAAATTTTTAAAGAAAATTCCTCATTTTGAACTAAGTTATCATTGGGGCTCCCACAGTGAGCCCAAATATGAACCCAGGGACTTGGCTTGAACAAACTTGAATCTCACCCCCAAAGCATGCTGCATGCCAAATATCAAAACATTTCGACTGCTGAATCTGAATAAGATTTTTAAAGAAAAATTCCTCATATTGACTAAGTTATAATTTGGGCTCCCACAGGGAGCCCAAATATGGACCCAGGGACTTGGCTTTAACAAACTTGAATCTCCCCCCCCCCCCTAAGGATGCTACACACCATATATCAAAACATTCTGACTGCTGGATCTGAAGAAGATTTTTAAGAAAATTCCTCATTTCGAACTAAGTAACAAGAGGCCCCAGGGGGCCTGAGGGCGCTCACCTGACATGGTAGTCTAAATATCAAACCAGGGACTTGACTTGAATAAGCTGCATACATCCCTCCTAAGAAAAGCATATACCAACTAGATGAAGCGATTGTGCCCACACAATACACAGGATTTTTCCTTCTATTTTCAGTTCCTGCACTTTTTACGTCCCAAAATTGAGATAAACACATAAAAAACAGATTTTTTTTTCCCAAACAAAATACTTTCAGCCTAAATTTTTTTCTTCTTCTTGAAACGCATAAAAAACGATAAAACTAATTTCCAGATTTTGGTCCAAAATTTTCTAAGTCCCACCCGGACCCCAAATTTTCAGGGTAAAAAAAAAAAAAAAATTTTTTGTCTTAAAATTGACAGAAATGCCTAAAAAACAAAAAAATTTTTTTTTCGGATTTTGGTCCAAAATTTAAGTCCCACCCGGAACCCAAATTTTCAGGGGAAAATTTTTTTTTTTTTTTTTTTAAATTGACAGAAATGCATAAAAAACAAAAAAAAAAATTCTGGATTTTGGTCCAAAATTTTCTAAGTCCCACCTGAACCCCAAATTTTCAGGGTAAAAAAAACCTTTTGTTTTGTCTTAAAATTGACAGAAATGCATAAAAAACCCAAAAAATTTTTTTTCGGATTTTGGTCCAAAATTTTCTAAGTCCCACCCAGACCCCAAATTTTCAGGGGAAAAAAAAAAAATTGTTTTTGTCTTAAAATTGACCAAAACACAGAAAAAAAACAAAAAACATTTTTTTTCAGATTTTGGTCTAAAATTGTCTAAGTTCCACCCGGACCCCAAATTTTCAAGGGAAAAAATTTTTTTTTTTTTTTGTCTTAGAATTGACAGAAATGCATAAAAAACAAAAAAATTTTTTTTCGGATTTTGGTCTAAAATTGTCTAAGTTCCACCCGGACCCCAAATTTTCAGGGTAAAAAAAAAAAAAATTTTTTCGAGTCTTAAAATTGACAGAAATGCATAAAAAACAAAAAAAAATTTTTTGGGGATTTTGGTCCAAAATTTTCTAAGTTCCACCCGGACCCCAAATTTTCTTAAAAAAAAAAAAATTTTTTTTGTCTTAAAATTGACAGAAATGCATAAAAAACAAAAAAATTTTTTTTTTGAATTTTGGTCCAAAATTTCTAAGTCCGCAACGGGACCCCAAATTTTCAGCCTAAATATGAACCTAGGGACTTGGCTTCAACAAACTTGAATCTCACCCCCTAAGGATGCTGCACACCAAATATCAAAACATTCTTATTGCTAGATCTGAAGAAGAAGATTTTTCAAAAATACTCCTCATACTGCACTAATTTAAACATTTGGGCTCCCATAGAGAGCCCAAATATCGACCCAGGCAAATGATTTCAATAAACATGTGAAACAATCTACCAAAGATGTTATATGTGAAATTTGAAAGCTTTTGGAGCAGTGCTTTGGGAGAAAAGTAGTCTTAAATGTTTTTCCCATTACCCACAGTGTTAAAAAATGATGACTCAGCACTTTTTCAAAGTCCCCAAAAAGTACCCCACGATAAAACCGATGGCAATTTTTTTTTACCATTCCATTCTGTTGGTCCTAAGGAAGCTTCACAACAAATAAGAATTCTCAGTGCCGTGTAGTTTTGGAGATATGGGCGTTTGAATTTTTTTCTATTTTTAGCTCCTGCGGTCCCCATGTGGCAATGGGAAAAAAATTTTTGGCATAAATTAAGTACTTATGACCCAATAAGCCCTCATATCAAATTTGGTCAAAATTTGCCTCTCGGTTTGGAAAATAGAAATTTTGGGAGGGGCAAATATTCTTTCCCCTCCCATTACGACGCCAAGTATAGCCCCTCAATCTTCTCTTGAACAGATCTGAGTCTACACCTCAAAAGGAAGCTGCACACCAAATATCAAGTCTCTGCTACTGCTGGTTCATGAGAAGAAGATTTTTTAAGATTTCAGCACACTTTTTGGGTGTGGCCCTACCCACGGGCGAGGCAACTTGATTTGAACAAAATCAAATTGCGATGTCATAACAAACTATTATCTCAAATATCAATTAAATTGGTTCAGCGGTTTGGGAGGAGAAGACGCAAACACCATGTTCACGGACGACGGACGGTGAGTGATCACTATAGCTCTCCTGACTGAAAGTCAGGGGAGCTAACAATTCAAGCTCCCACAGGGAGCACAAATATGGACCCAGGGACATGGCTTGAACTAACTCAAAGCTCACCCCACTAAGGATGCTGCAAACAAAATATCAAAACATTCCGACTGCTGGATCTGAAGAAGAAGATTTTTAAAGAAAATTCCTCATTTTGAACTAAGTTATAATTCAGGCTACCACAGTGAGCCCAAATATGAACCCAGGGACTTGGCTTGAACAAACTTGAATCTCACCCCCCTAAGCATGCTGCATACCGAATATCAAAAGATTCTGCCCGCTGGATCTGGAGAAGAAGATTTTTAAAGAAATTTGTCTGAAATGCACTAAGTTCAAATTGGGCTCCTATACTGAGCCCAAATATGAACCCAGGGGGCCGATTTGAACAAACTTGAATCAGATCCACTTCACAATGTTGCATACCAAATGTCAAAAGATTCTGCCAGCTGGATCTGGAGAAGAAGATTTTTAAAGAAATTTGCCTGAAATGCACTAAGTTCGAATTCGAGCTTTCATAGTGAGCCCAAATATGAATCCAGGGGGCCGATTTGAAGAAACTTGAATCAGATCCACCCCACAATGTTGCATACCAAATATCAAAAGATTCTGCCTGCAAGATCTTGAGAAGAAGATTTTTTAAGAAATTTGCCAGAAATGCACTAAGTTCGAATTTGGGCTTCTATACTGAGTCCAAATATGAATCCAGGGGGCCGATTTGAACAAACTTGAATCAGATCCACCCCACAATGTTGCATACCAAATATCAAAAGATTCTGCCCGCTGGATCTGGAGAAGATTTTTTAAGAAATTTGCCTGAAATGCACTAAGTTTGAATTCGGGCTTCTATACTGAGCCCAAATGTGAATCCAGGGGGCCGATTTGAAGAAACTTGAATCAGATCCACCCCACAATGTTGCATAGCAAATATCAAAAGATTCTGCCTGCTGGATCTGGAGAAGAAGATTTTTGAAGAAATTTGCCTGAAATGCACTAAGTTCGAATTTGGGCTTCTATAGTGAGCCCAAATATGAATCCAGGGGGCCGATTTGAACAAACTTGAATTAGACCCATACCAAGATGCTGCATACCCAGTATCAAAAGATTCTGCCCACTGGTTATGGAGAAGATTTTTTAATAATTTTTCTATAATTCATACGGTGCTATCAAGGTTATCTTTATGGATGACATTTTTATCTTAAGATAAATGTGAACATCAATGAGTTCTGTTATCTGTGAATTTTTATGTCCTGCTTTTGACATGGTATCAATGCTGTAACATTCATATTTTTCTCCTTGGGACATGATACTGATACATAAATGTCATTTTGTCATAATTTTCACAAAGAGGCAGTCATCCAACTATTTTGAATTTCAAAATTCATTTATTTGGTATTAGTGAAAAAAAATGGCCAAATATTAACTGATGAACAAGTCAATAGTTTAACTTGGGAAGAAAAAGCAACATAGCTCAGAAGGAACCCGGTGACAGCAGCACGCCATTTTGACCACAGATTCCAGTTACTGATGAAGCATGTAATATTTTCCAAATTGCACCCTATAGGTAAAGTAAAAGATTTCAAGTACAGAATAGAGTTCCCGGCAAGAGGTTCGCCTCATGTCATTAACCTAAATATAGTCGAGGAAATTATTACCTTTGTTGATGAGTACATCTCTTGCAACAATATGGACGATGACCCATTCCTCCATGAACTTATCACGACAGTACAAAGACATTCACATTCATTCTCATGTAGAAAGACAGGGAAAATATGCAGGTTCTTCTTCCCAAAACCTCCTATCAAGAACACTACTGTCTTTGTTCCTGGTGAAGACACTACAGTAGCACCAGAAAAGGAGGGGAGATATAGACAAATACTCTCAACAGTCCAAACAACAATCAATGACAACAAAGAAGAACCATCCACTGACCTCGATGCTCTGTTAGCACAACTTGACTTCACTTACGAGCAATATATGGAAGCTCTCAAATGGAATCAGACAAGGAAAGGATTTCCCACAATTCTCCACAAAAGAAATCCTTCTGAATGTTTTATAAACAACTTCAATTCTGACCTTCTATCTGCATGGGGAGCTAACATGGATTTGCAGCTCATCACCAGTGTTTATGCATGCATAATGTATGTTGCATCATACATTAGCAAGCCAGAAAAAACAGTAGGAGAAGTGTTAGTCCGTCAGTCAAGAAACTGAGATAAAAGGCCCCAAGGAGAGAATGCAGGCAATCGCCAAGAAATTTCTATCCAGCAGAGAAGTAAGTATAGAGGAGTCTGCATATAGGCTGCTTTCACTACCATTGACAAAATCATCATGACAGATTGTCTTTGTTCCAACAGATTTACCTGAGAATAGAACACGCCTCATAAAACCAAGCAAAGATATCCAAAAACTAGAAGATGAGGACATTTATCAGTTGAATGTCCTTGATAAGAACATATGTAGACTGTCAAATGTAGAAGACCTATGCCTGTCTGACTTTGCAGCGAAGTACACATACCAAAGAAAAAACGATGATAATTCTCCAGATGCAGAAACTTTAGAGGATATCTCCGATGATGACACACAGTATCAGTCTCCTGAAAACCTGCCGAAAATACTCAAACTGTCTGGAAGGCCTTTGAAATTGTCCCTTAGGAAAAAAACCTGCTGTTATTAGAACCCATCAGTATTCTGAAACTAAAGACCCTGAAACGTTCTACCACTCAAAGCTTATGTTATATCTCCCTTGGAGAAATTAAGAAATTGATTTGAAGGAAGAAGATCATATCAGACAAAGTATGTTTCTGTGCGGGAAACTATTGCAAATAAATACGAGATGTATGAGCCTAGTGCTAAAGAATTCCCTTGCTGCTTCAACAGCATTAAATGAGCGAAGCATTCCACAAGATGCATAGGTCGAACAGAACCCACAAACAGAACAAGAACGACTTGAAGATCTGCATGATGGAGAGCAAGTGGATGAAGAACACTTCTATCTCTTTCTATCAACTGATGTCAACCCCTCAGACATTGGAGTTACGCCCCACCAATATGAAGTTAGAAATAATTTAGTGTCGACCAAAGAATGGCTTACAATGACAAATTCCTTAAACAAACAACAGTTGGAGATACACCGGTACATTGTCAACTATTGCATTAAGTTATCAATGACATACCTTACTCAGCAGCGACCAGAACCGTTTGCTATATGTCTCCTTGGTGGTGCTGGGGTTAGAAAAAGTCACGTTATAAGGACTATAGTACAAACAGCATCACGTCTTCTAAATATTGGACAAAGAGATGAGGAATTGGTTGTCTTAGTTTGTGCCTTCACAGGAGTTGCCGCTTTTAACACTGCAGGCCAAACATTACACTCTGCATTTCGTCTTCCTGTTGAATCTGGTCATTCAGACTACATTCCTCTCTCAAATATGCAGCTTGCAAATGTCAGAGAAAAGTTGGGCAATCTATCGTTATTGATAATAGATGAGATATCCGTGGTTGGATCAGAAATGCTCCTTAAAGTTCATCTCCGCTTGTGCGACATCAAATCCTCTACTGAGCCTTTTGGTGGAATTTCAATTTTAGTTGTTGGGGATTTGTTCCAGTTGCCTCTAATTGCCCAGAGAGCAATATTCAAACCACTCAAACCTAACTCTCCAGCCTTCTTGTACGGATCACTTTGGAAGAAGCATTTCCAACTATATGAGCTGACTACCATAATGAGACAGAAAGATGACTTGACTTTTGCAAAGGCCTTGAATAATATTAGAGTCAACAAACACACTCTAGAAGAAATTTCTCTCATAAAAACTCGGGAAACAACAACGACAAAAGAGGACTATCCTGAGTTTGCACTGCACATAGTTACAACCAACTGTCGCAAAGATTCTCATAATCAAACTATCCCGAATAAGCTGGGTAACACTATTATTACCATCCATGCACAAGACACAAAGAAAGACAAAGAAACTGGTCACATCATACATACAAATCTTCCAGATAAAGCTGGTGGTCTGCTAAAACTGCTGGAATTATGTGTTGGAGCTCGTGTGATGGTATTGAGTAATATTGCTGTTGAAGATGGACTTGTCAATTCTGCAACAGGTGTCATCACCAGCTTTTTGCCATCTATACCGGAAATTCTGACTAATGCCTACTCACCGAAATATGTTCTGGTGAAATTTGATGATGAAATAGTTGGGAAAAATAGGTGAAAGGAATTTGCGAACATCATTCCAGACAGTGTTTCAATTCCAATCGAATGCCACTAAGTGCAAGTCAAACGTGGACCTGTAACCATGACACGTAGGCAGTTCCCACTAACATTGGCTTGGGCCATCACTGTACATAAGGCACAGTCCAAGAAAGTACAACAGTTAGTGGTCAATACTGCTGGCAATTACAGATGTGGACAGATGTACACTGCACTCAGCAGAGTTACAGCACTGGATGGCCTTCACATTCTCAATGGATTTCATGAGAAACAAATTAAATGTGATAAAGCAGCACTAAGGGAAATAGATAGAATGAGAAAAAATCCATTTCGTCTGAACAAACCTGCAGCTGTTACACTCCCTGATGAATTCTTCTTCAAAGTCACACTGTTAAACATCAGTTCTCTTCCATGTCATTTTGAATGTTTACAAAGGAATGAGTGGTTTGCATCATCAGACATTGCCTGTTTAAAGGAAACATGGCTGAAATCCACAAATCACTCAACAGACTACATGCTTAAGGACTTTACCATGTTTAGGATGGACAAAGAATCATCGATTACTCTAGATCGTGGTCGCATTTCCAATTAAAGGGCACAAAATGTTTCATGTGTGCAAACAGCTCACTCATACATCTTCAATTGAGACACTCATAATCATACTGCAAGATAGAGTCATTCTTTCAATGAGAATCATGGTAGTTTGCCTTTACAATCGACCAACTAACAACTTCACTAACTTCAAGACAGATTTGGATTCGCTTCTGTGTCAAATACCAACAGAATCATTCCCTACCATTCTGTGTGGTGATTTCAATATCAACATCAAACACCATCGGAAACAAGCGACTATTCTCCATAAGCTGACTGCATACCATGGGTTTCTTCCATATGCGAATGTACCAACCCTGGTGGCTTACTTGATCATATTTATATTAATAGAGACTATGATGAAGATTCTGTGATATCAACTATACCAGTTCATTATTCCGATCACTTTGCTGTGCTGTTATCAATCCAATATGCTGTCTTTCACTAATTTGTGTATTTGCTGTAGCACAGAAGTAAATGAATATTAACATCTGCATAATAGTGACATATTAATGACATTGTTGACATACACTTCCTGGAAGATGATGAAGATCAGTATTCGAATAAGTGCGAAAGAAGCCAGTTCAGACAATGCAAGTGTTTGGTTTTTTTAACCAAACTTTTATAGAATGGAGCCTAACCTAAAACTAATTTCTTCCATCTGATTGGACCATCAGTGAAAAACTATTTTGATTCTCCATTATGGACAGTAGTAGGGACAAAATTCTTCCCGACTCAACATTTCTAGAAGCAATCGAACAATAATAACTTTCCAACCATCTGATTGGATCATCAGTGACAAACTCTCTTTGCATCCTCCAGGATGGACATTAGCAAAAATAAAATTCTTGCAGACTGAAGTTAAAAGTGTGTGTGTGTATTCTGAGAACTGAATATTTATAGAAAAAACCCTGCTATCGTGATTTGCCAAGTTCCATCCAATAGAACAATGAATGTCAAACTCTCTGTGGATTCTCCAGGATAGGATTTCTCCAGGGAACAGTGGTGAACAAAAAATTCTGTTGGAAGCCAGAAATCTAAGAAGGCAGTCAAACAATGCAGCTTGCAATTCTACCAATAATAAAGAGCTGAACTTTTACAGGTATTAACTCATATTCAGTTTTGCAAAATTTAAAATTATTACCACTATTTCTGTATTTTTTGCATGAAATATATCACGTTATTTCACATTGATCTCCATGTAATATTTTCACTCAGTATCACACTATCACTGACCAGATAAATTGTGAATACAACCATGTATTAATGTTCTGATAGCAGTTATTGTAAAAGAAGCTTCATAGATCTGATTCACAACTCATCTGGACATGTGAATCAAATTTATCAAAACTTTGTTAATAAAATCTGATCTACCACCATAACTCATTAGAATTCCTATACATTTTATAAGCCATAATATGAGAGGCACTGAAGCATTCAAAAGGTTGATGATTATACCCCCACTCTCGAAGAAATTGCGTGAATACTGGATTACATGTATACAGCAATGCTCACAGTAAGTGCTCTGTTTAACCAGAAAAGAATTATGGGTAATTTTTCTGGATTTAATCAGAAATATGGGTTGTTGCCATTTATCAGAAAGCTCTCATCTTATGGGGGGGGGGGGGGGGGGGGGAGGGGGAGGGCCCCCACATACTCCCATAACATCTTTCGAAATATCATGCTTGGCCTCCCCCCCCCCAAAAAAAACAAAAAAACAAGAGGCCCCTGGGGGCCTGAGGGCACTCACCTGACATGGTAGCCTAAATATAAAACCCAGGGAATTGATTTCAACAAGTTGCATCTGCCCCTCCTTAGAAAAGCTTATACCAAATATCCAAAGATTCAGACCAGTGGATCTTAAAAAAAATATTTTTGAAGAATATTCCTCATATTGAACTAAGTTATAATTCGGGCTCCCATAGGAAGCCCAAATATGAACCCAGGGACTTGGCTTGAAGAAACTTGAATCTCACCTCCAGTGGGATTCTGTTTTCCAAATATCAAAAGATTCTGACTGGTGGATGTGAAAAAGAAGAGTTTTGAAGAATATTCCTCATATTGAACTAAGTTATAATTCAGGCTCCCACAGGGAGCCCAAATATCAACCCAGGCACTTGGCTTGAACAAACTTGAATCTCACCCCCTAAGGATGCTGCATGCCAAATATCAAAACATTCCAACAGCTGAATCTGAAGAAGAAGATTTTTAAAGAAAAATTCCTCATATTGAACTAAGTTATAATTCGGAGCCAAAACATGAACCCAGGGACTTGGCTTCAACAAACTTGAATCTCACCCCCCTAAGGATGCTGTATACCAAATATAAAAATATTCCGACTGCTGAATCTGAGGAAGACGATTTTTAAAGAAAAATTCCTCATTTTGAATTAAGTTACAATTCGAGCTCCCACAGTGAGCCCAAATATGAACCTAGAGACATGGCTTGAACAAACTTGAATCTCACCCCACTAAGGATGCTGCATGCCAAATATCAAAACATTCTGACAGCTGAATCTGAAGAAGAAGATTTTTAAAGAAAAATTCCTCATATTGAACGAAGTTATAATTTGGGCTCCCACAGGGAGCCCAAATATGAACCCGGGGACTTGGTTTTAACAAACTTGAATCACTCCCACCTAAGGATACTGCACACCAAATATCAAAACATTCCGACTGCTGGATCTGAAGAAGAAGAATTTTTAAGAAAATTCCTCATTTTGAACTGAGTTACAATTCGAGCTCCCACAGTGAGCCCAAATATGGATCTAGGAACATGGCTTGAACAAACTTGAATCTCACCCCCCCAAGGGTGCTACATACCAAATATCAAACATTCCGACTGCTGGATCTGAAAAAGAAGATTTTTAAAGAAAATTCCTCATTTTGAACTAAGTTATAATTCGGGCTCCCAAATATGAACCCAGGGACTTGGCTTGAACAAACGTGAATCTCACCCCCCTAAGCATGCTGCATGCCAAATATCAAAAGATTCTTATTGGTAGATCTGAAGAAGAAAATTTTTAAAGAATATTCCTCATACGGCACTAATTTAAACATTTGGGCTCCCATAGAGAGCCCAAATATGGACACAGGGAATTGATTTCAATAACTTGTGAAACAATCTTCCAAAGATGTTATATGTAAAATTTGAAAGTTTTTGGAGCACTGGTTTGGGAGAAAAGTAGTGTTAAATGTTTTCCCATTACCCACAGTGTTAAAAAATGCTGACTCAGCACTTTTTGAAAGTCCCCAAAAAGTACCCCATGATAAGACCGATAGCAATTTTTTTTACCATTCCATTCTGTTGGTCCTAAGGAAGCTTCACACCAAATAAGAATTCTCAGTGCTGTGTAGTTTTGGAGATATGGGCGTTTTAATTTTTTTCTATTTTTAGCTCCTGTGGTTTCCATGGGGTGACAGGAAAAAATGTTTTGGCATAAATTAAGTACTTATGACCCAATAAGCCCTCAAATCAAATTTGGTTCAAATCTGCCTCTCGGTTTGGAAATTAGAAATTTTGGACGGGGCGAAAATTCTTGCCCCTCCCATAACGAAGGCAAATATAGCTCCTCGAACTTCTCTTGAACACATCTGAGTCTACACCTCAAAAAGAAGCTGCACACCAAATATCAAGTCTCTCGTACTAAGATTTTTTAAGATTTAAGCACACTTTTTGGGCGTGGCCCTACCGAGTGGCAAGGCAACTTGATTTGAACAAAATCAAATTGCGATGTCATAATAAACTATTATCTCAAATATCAATTAAATTGGTTTAGCAGTTTGGGAGGAGAAGACGCAAACACCATGTTCGCGGATGACGGACGGTGAGTGATCACTATAGCTCTCCTGGCTGAAAGTCAGGTGAGCTAAAAAAACAAGAGGCTCTCAAGAGCCTATAATCGCTCACCTGGCAGAACTACATATTCCTCGGTTATTCTAACCAAAATCAAAGAATGCAGATGCCTGCCATGCTACATCATCTGTGTGAAAAAGAATGATGATTGTTTTCAGAGGACTTTCCATACATTACTTGTGCCAAGTTTGCTTCATACTGGCCAAGTAGTTTCATAGAAGAAGTTAAAAATGTGATTTCTCATAGGGTTTCCATGGTAACTATGAACCACAATTGCGGCCATGTTTGCAACACGATCAACATTACATGACGATCATTAGCAGAAGGTGTTCAGGCATCAATCATGTGTAGTGCTGGGCGGTTTCCCGATTAATCGAGTATAGCCGGTTATGAAATGAATATCGTTAGTAATATCACGGAAAAAACAAAAACACGAAATATCATCTGTAGTTTCAGATACGAGAGTAACCAAGTGTACTCAACTGAAAATTTGATATATTATTTTATTCATTTGCTCAGAAACTATTTCTTAAAACGCCGAAGCTGAATTCGTAGCTAATAAATAATTAAGCTGGTGTTATGAACCATTTTACACTGAAGGGAACTGTAGTTCACCGTTGAAAAAATTGGTAAATCCATTTACTGTGTTCTCTTCCATGATCCTTCTTGCATGATCCGGTACACATGTTAGCATCATTAAATATCAGGACGATACGGGTTTCCTCCCTTCGTCTTCACATATTTCGACCTACAAGTTTTTGCCCCCGGATGCGTGAGCTTGAATCACTGAAGAGTGAAAAACCAGTCTGACATAAAGTGACTTTTGGACTTTGGGTTGAAATGTTTTTTAAAGAGGTTTTCACGGTAGGTCGAGAGTATTCGACATTCAACCCTGCTGGCATTCTGTGTAACTGTACTGTAACACAGGCGTCTGTTTCTCGTGGCGTTTTTCGTTCAACTGACGTGTGAGAATCCACTGGGCCGAACATATGGTGGAACTTGTTCTGCTTGCATGGTCTCAAATCGATTCTATATTCTTGTTACCAGGCACACAAGAACTTATTCTCTTGAAATAAATCTGACCCTTCAAGTTTGAAAAATGCAAAATTCAAAATGAGTTTCGTTGAGAAAAAGAAAATAAAATCTCCAGTTTGGGATTACTTTGGTTTCCTGGAAGAAGAGGGACCGTCAACTTCAAAATCAATTAATTATGATATGCCATCGTGCAAGTTATGTGCAAAGACTGTGGGCGCTAAAGGTGGAAATATGACGAATTTGTATAACCATTTAAAACTTCACCACCCCATTGAATTCAGTACGGCCAGGAGCAAGCAACCTGCAAAACCGGCCACAAAATTCACACTGGGCATGAAAGGGACGAAAGCTGGCGGGGGGTGATGTGGAACAAACCTCAATTAAAGAAAGTTTTATTAAGTCTGAGAAATATGACAGAAATGGCAGAAGATGGGCCAAACTAACTGACGCAGTGACATTTTGTCTCGCAAAAGACATGATGCCCATGTACAGTGTTGAGAAAAGTGGTTTTAAAAAGTTACTTGGTGAATTCGACCCAAGATATGAACTCCCCAGTAGGAAGTATTTTTCGCAAAAGGCTATCCCCCAATTGTACAATAGTCTAAGGGATGAAATTGCAAGTTCCCTTCTATCAGACTGCCAATATTTCGCTGCAACCACCGATTTGTGGTCGAGTGGAATTACAACATTTCCGTACATGAGTTTCACCATACATTATATTGACAATTCATGGCAAATGAACTCAAAGTGTCTTGAAACTGTTTTCACGCCAGAGGACCACACGGGTGAAGTAATTGGGGATGCCCTGGCTGACATTCTGGAGCAGTGGGAACTGAAAGAGGCCAATCTGGTTGCTATAACCTCAGACAATGCATCAAATGCAATAAAGGCAATAGACCTGAAAAAATGGCGAAGAATGTCATGCTTTGGACACCGTATCAACTTGGCAGTTCACAAAGGGGTGGATGACAAGGAGCCTAGAATAAACAGAGCTTTAGGTGTAGCTGGCAAAATTTATTTATTTTTTTACTGGTGTTTAAGGTCACATATTTCAGCACAATGGCTAACCATGACCGTGACAGTTTTACGGGTGGAGGAAGCCGGAGCAACAGTGAGCAACTGTCAGCTCCCCAACATACCAACTCCAAGCTGGCACACTTCAGCCATAGCTGGAAAAAGAAGCGTGAGCTAAACAGGGTTCAGCAAGAAATGAATATTCCTGCCCATTCACTTGTCGCGGCATGCGACACACGCTGGGGCAGCAGTCATAAACAGATATCCCGGATTTTGCAACAGGAAAAGGCTATTGTCAAAGTTCTAAGTACTGACAGGAAAGCAACACATCTGATACCAAAGTGCCAGGGCACTGCAGTTTTAGAATCCATTAATGCCGCACTTAGTCCCTTTGCTGAGTTCACAGATATTCTTTCAGGGGAGAAAAATATAACTATTTCCTATGTGTTACCTGTTCTCCACTTGTTTGAAAATGATATGCCAAAGCCCAAAGATGATGACTCTGAGCTCACCAAGGACATAAAGTCTAAAGCTCTCCAATTCATGCAGTCAAAGTATGCTGAAGGGGATGTGAGGGAAATTATTGAAATTTCGTCGGTGTTAGACCCTAGGTTCAAGTTTGAGTACATTTCCAACAGCGAGAAAAAAAAAAGCTCTGGAAGATAAACTCATTCAGGAAGCCCTTGATTTAAGCTTTGAAGCTGAAGTGGGAGAAGAGAGTGCCGCAATCATGGCAAGTTTGAAACCCCCTAGTGAGCCTACGAATTCTGGAGAGCCACCCCAAGAAAAAAAAGAAAAGTTTGAGTGATTTTTTCCGTGCCAAAACTGCTGACAGCAGTCATGCCACCACCTCTAGAACTGTCAGAAGTGCAGCCGAGCAAAGAAAAGACATGGAAGAGCGTTACAAGGTGGAACTTCACAACTACTTAACCCTTCCGACTATTGATCATGATGACGACCCATTGAAATGGTGGCGTTTGAATGCCCCAATGTTTCCGAATGTTGCTGTTGTTACCAGAAAATATTCATGTATACCGGCAACAAGTTGCTCGTCTCAGCGTGTCTTCAGTACTGCCGGCAATGTCGTGAATAAAAAAAGATCATGTCTCAATACAGATAAGGAGAACTTGTTGACATTTCTTGCTAGCAACTTGCATGAGTGAAGATCGCAAAGATAATTTGGGTTGACTTGATCAAAAGTGGTGAAACACTCAATAATTATTTCCAAGCAATGAGTCAAAAGTTTCGAAGTTTAATTTCATTGGTTTTTTTTTCACAGAAACATTCGTAGAATTTCTTGGTTCAGTCCAGTTTTGTGCATCAGAATATTCAGAGTGAATAAATACTTACCTGAAGCCTTGCTGCAATATTATAATATAATTACTGATCAGGTCTTGTGAACACCATCACCCCACATGGCCCACATCATGGGTTAGACCCCCTCGTTGAAACGAGCATGACATGTCTCTTACCTGAATCCGAAAGGGCCCCATGCTTCTCCTCACTCCCTTTCATTTTTCATCAACAATATTATTTATTATGGCGGGGGCCCGAGGGCAAGCATCATGTTTTCGAATCTTAAAGCGCCCCTAAAGTATTATGCCCCCACCCTCTCCAATATTTCATATCCTTAATGATAAGATAGGTACTTTTGTTTCGAATTATGGATATGGGCTTAATTAATCGCTTGACCTAGGTCCTAGTACTTCTTTGACTTTCACCAACCACTTTCGTCCTTTCTTACAAGATGTAAAATAAACCTTGGATGAAAAAATGTGCTGAATTTCTGGAGATGGGTTGAATCATCCCGGACGAAAAAAAAGGGATATTTGAAGCGTTCCTGTTCGCTACTTTCTCGGAATTGTTCAGAACATTCAGTAAGTCAGTTCCACCAGGGACGCTTGATCAACACAAATCATTCTTGGTCAATGGTCAGTAATGGTCACGTTGAAAAGTTGTCGACCTCTAGAATCTGACGATACGATGTGTTGTTCCCCCACTGGCGTGGGAACAACACACCATATCATCAGATTCTATCGACTTGCATGATTAATTACATTTTTAGTGATGTACTCACTTTTGACACTTGGTGTGTATTGCAAATCACAAACGGACAAACCTATGGCTACAGTCAGGTAGACAGTCACAGGTAAGGCCTTCTTTCTCCTTTAAAAAGTCATCCTTGGGATACAAACATTAACTGGTTAAAAACAATGATCCACTGATACAAAAAAGTGACTTACAATCGTTGATCCTTGCCTTCCACAAGTACTTAGCAATACCATGATTATATCGTTAACCGCGATTATTTTTTAGGAAAACCGCGATTTTAATTTTGGCGGATATCGCCCAGCACTAATCATGTGAAGTTTCAAAACATTTGGCCTTGCAGTTTCAGAGGAGAAGATTTTTCACAATCAACCAATCAGAATCAAAGAATGCCTCTGGCGGCCACATTTTTCATCCAACTGGAACAAAATGGGGAACTCTTGTAGAGAACCGCTCACAGACCATTCCTGCCAAATTTGGTTCACGTTGGCTCAGTAGTTCCAGAGAAGAAGATGAAAATGTGATTTCTCATATGGGTTTCTATTATAACTATAAGCCACAATTGCAGCTATGTTTGCAACCTGATCAACATTAAATGAGGATCATTGGTAGAGGGGGTCCCAGTCATCAATCCTGTGAAGTTTTAAAACATTTGGCTTTGCAGTTTCAGAGATTTTTCAAAATCAACCAATCAGAATCAAAGAATGCCTCTGGTGGCCACGTTTTTCATCTAACAGGAACGAAATGAGGAAATGTTGTAGAGAACCTCTCATAGACCATTCCTACCAAATTTGGTTCACAATGGCTCAGTAATTCCAGAGAAGAAGATGAAAATGTGATTTCTCATAGGGACTCTATAGTAACTATAAGCCACAATTGCAGCTAAGTTTGCAACCTGATCAACATTAAATGAGTATCGTTGGTAGAGAGTGTCCCAGTCATCAATCTTGTGAAGTTTCAAAACATTTGTAGTTTCAGAGAAGATTTTTGAAAGTCTACCAACCAGAATCAAAGAATGCCTCTTGGGCCATGTTTTTCATCTGACAGGAACAAAATGAGGAACCACTTGTTGAGGACCTCCCATAGATCATTCTTGCCAAATTTGGTTCACACTGGCTCAGCGGTTCCAGAGAAGATAATGAAAGTGTCAATGACACTGTAGCTTAACTTATTATGAAATAAGACAAGAATTGTGATAATTGGGAATATGTTAATTTCTGTTCCCTGTATGCTATGTTTTTAATAAAAATAATATGAGGTGTACACTGTACTAAAGAGCTGAGGGGTGGGTTAATATGACCTCACAGTTTATGTATGTGGCCTTCGCAGTTAACATATGTCAACAAAAGTTACCAAGTTACAGTGAAATTATTCCAAAATGAGTCATCCTATCAAGTTACATTGAAATCCCTTCATAAATATGGCCTGTAGACTGTGCTAAAGGTTTTCGGGCTTCAGGCCTGTGTAGCCATGACGGAAGACCGATTGCAACTAAAAGGGGACGTCCTCATCTCAACATTATACTGAGTCATTCTACTGAGTTACAATGAAATCCCTTCACAAATACGACCTGTAGTCTGTTCTAAAGTTTTTCGGGTTTTGGGCTCGGGACGCCATCATGGTTGAATGATCGTAACCAAAAGGGGGCTTTGTCATCTGGGCATAATCTGGCTTGATCCTATAAAGTTAAAATGAAATCCCTTCATATATATGACCTGTAGACTGTGCTCAAGGTTTTCGGGCTTCGGGCCCCTGAAGTCGTCACAGTTGACCAAACACAACCAAAAGGGGATGTCATCATCTAGGCATTATATGGAGTAAACCTAACAAGTTACAATGAAATCCTTCCATAAATATGACCTATAGACTATGCTAAAGGTTTTTGGACTCAGGCAGCCATCAAGGTTGTGTCCAAAAGGGGATGTTCTCATCTAGATATTATATGAAGTCAACCTACCAAGTTACAATGAAATCCTTTCATAAATATGACCTGAAGACTGTGCTAAAGGTTTTTGGGCTTCGGGCTCAGGCAGCCATCATGGTTGATTGATCGCAACCAAAAGGGGGCATTCTCATCTGGGCATCGTCTGCAGTGATCGTACGAAGTTACAATGAAATCCCTTCATAAATATGACCTGTAGACTGTGCTCAAGGTTTTCGGGCTTTGGGCACCTGTTGCCGTCACAGTTGACCAATCATGACCAAAAGGGGATGTTATCATCTAGGCATTATATGGAGTCAACCTAACAAGTTACAATGAAATCCTTCCATAAATACGACCTATAGACTATGCTAGAGGTTTTTGGGCTCGGGCAGCCATCAAGGCTGAATGATCATGACCAAAAGGGGACGTTCTCATCTAGTCATTATTTGGAGTCATCCTACCAAGTTACAATGAAATCCCTTCATAAATATGACCTGTAGACTGTGCTAAAGGTTTTCGGGCTTCGGGCCCCTGTAGCCATCACAGTTGCCCAATCACGTCCAAAAGGGGACGTTCTCATCTAGACATTATATGAAGTCAACCTACCAAGTTACAATGAAATCCCATTATAAATATGACCTGTAGACTGTGCTAAAGGTTTTCGGGCTTCGGGCTCGGAGAGCCATCATGGTTGAATGATCGCAACCAAAAGGGGACATTCTCATCTGGGCATCATCTGGAGTGATCCTACAGAAGCCAACAATGAAATCCCTTCATAAATATGACCTGTGGACTGTGGACTCAAGGTTTTCAGACTCTGGGCCCTGTAGCCGTCACAGTTGACTAATCATGACCAAAAGGGGATGTCATCATCTAGGCATTATATGGAGTCAACCTAACAAGTTACAATGAAATTCTTCCATAAATAAGACCTACAGACTATGCTAAAGGTTTTTGGGCTCGGACAGCCATCAAGACTGAATGATTGCAACCAAAAGGGGATGTTCTCATCTAGACATTATTTGGAGTCATTCTACCAAGCTACAATGAAATCCCGCCATAATTATGACCTGTAGACTGTGCTAAAGGTTTTCGGGCTTCAGGCCCCTGTAGCCGTCACAGTTGACCAAACACAACCAAAAGGGGATGTCATCATCTAGGCATTATATGGAGTAAACCTAACAAGTTACAATGAAATCCTTCCATAAATATGACCTATAGACTATGCTAAAGGTTTTTGGACTCAGGCAGCCATCAAGGTTGTGTCCAAAAGGGGATGTTCTCATCTAGATATTATATGAAGTCAACCTACCAAGTTACAATGAAATCCTTTCATAAATATGACCTGAAGACTGTGCTAAAGGTTTTTGGGCTTCGGGCTCAGGCAGCCATCATGGTTGATTGATCGCAACCAAAAGGGGACATTCTCATCTGGGCATCGTCTGCAGTGATCGTACGAAGTTACAATGAAATCCCTTCATAAATATGACCTGTAGACTGTCCTCAAGGTTTTCGGGCTTTGGGCACCTGTAGCCATCACAGTTGACCAATCACGACCAAAAGGGGATGTCATCATCTAGGCATTATATGGAGTCAATCTAACAAGTTACAATGAAATCCTTCCATTAATACGACCTATAGACTATGCTAAAGGTTTTTTGGCTCGAGCAGCCATCAAGGCTGAATGATCGTGATCAAAAGGGGATGTTCTCATCTAGACATTATTTGGAGTCAGCCTACCAAGTTACAATGAAATCCCTTCATAAATATGACCTGTAGACTGTGCTAAAGGTTTTTGGGCTTCAGGCCCCTGTAGCCATCACAGTTGCCCAATCACGTCCAAAAGGGAACGTTCTCATCTAGACATTATACGAAGTCAACCTACCAAGTTACAATGAAATCCCTCCATAAATATGACCTGTAGACTGTGCTAAAGGTTTTCAGGTTTTGGGCTCGGGCAGTCGTCATGGTTGGCAGATCGCGACCAAAGGGGAAATTCTAATCTAGACATCATACGGAGTCATCCTACCAAGTTACAATGAAATCCCTCCATATTAAATATGACCTGCAGACTGTGCTAAAAGTTTTGGGGTTTTGGGCTTGGGCAGCCATCACGGTTGACAAATGATGACCAAAAGGGGACGTTCTCATCTAGGCATTATACAGAGGCATGCTACCAAGTTACAATGAAATCCCTTCATAAATACGACCTGCATGTAGACTGTGCTAATGGTTTTTGGGTTTTGGGCTTGGGCAGCCATACTGGTTGCCCGATCACGACCAAAAGTGGACGTTCTCATCCAGACATGACCCCAAACCTGCATATGACGATCAGACAAGAACTACGGGGTGTAGCCTATGGTAATGGAAAATGTGAACAGACTTCCGCACGTGTGATGGCAACAGCTTAACTTGACTTTGGCAAGTTAAGCTAAAAATGTGAAAAGTTTACAGGCGATGGCTGACGGATATCAGACGACGGACGCCAAGTGATGGCAAACTGACTAGGCACCTCCAATTATGGAAACATGGCTATGTGCCTGATTCAACAAATGTTTATGCAAGTGTTTTCATGTGAAAGGGTTACATTAATACTGCTCTTCTTTACCAATTGATGCTTATTTGATTGTCTGCTCCTTTACTGTCAAATATTACTTTACATAAAAATTATTGCACAAACTGTATTATGTTGGGTTAAAAATTCCAAAATTTCACTAATAGACATTGGAAAAAACAGTTTTAATCCTTAAGTGCCCAGAGATTTTTAGTTTGATAGCCTACACCCTGTGGCTTTGCAGTTGTTTCTAGGAAAGGTTGACTGCCTATATATGCAGCCAAGATTTGCTTAGAAATAACAGCCAAGATATTTAGAATGAAAGTTAAAAAATTTATAGTAATTTATATATTTTTTATACTTACCAATGACCCAGACATAGCAGACATAGCTGGTGCTAACTCTTAAAATATAGGGCCAAACACAAATTTTGCCCCCCAATCCCCAAAATTTGCATCTAAAACCAAAGAAAACATGTCCTGAATGGCCCTCCACACTTCACCTCTACTGCGCATGCGCAGTGTCAAGGACGTTCCGAAATTGGCGCCATTAATCATTCTTATAACCAGTGCCTGGTAAGCGCTATGTACTCAGCAGGGAGGTATGAGTTCCCAACTCCTGGGAGGGCCATCCCCGTCTGGGTCATTGGTAAGTATAAAAAATATATAAATTACTATAAATTTTTTAACATTTTTATTCTGTACCAATGACCCAGACATAGCTGAATAGTAAAAAGGCTGGAGGGCCTAGGACATAGAGCAAGTTGGAATATGCTCAATTATATAAAATAGAGTCATCCCCACTAGGGCAAAAGAAGTATTAGGCCTTACATGTATCTTTCTTATTTATGATAAATTAGAAAGATACAACACCTTCCAAAATTGAGCATCATACATCCATGTACTCTATTAATATCTAGTATAATCGTTATACTAATAATTTTTAAAGTAAGCCAATAAACAAAGTAAGTCTAGAGAATAGAGACTCTTTATACTTCTTAAAAGTGTCTGAGGATTGTATAATAACGTCCGTTTGACACATGCTATATTCAAAAGCTATATTTTAAAAACTAAGACCTGAATGAATTTTAAAACAAAAACTTCTCACTAAAAAGCCATCCCAGTAACAGCTCAGAATTACTAACTCCGGAGGAGGTATCCCCTTGTTTTCATAGTAAAACAGGTGACCCAAGGGAACACCCTCCCCCCCCCCCCCCCTTTTTCTTGCCCTGGGTCAAATAGCCCAGAGCGAAGAGGGCAGCAGAACGGAGTCACTGCCGAAACAGACAGCCTACCTAGCTATAGTAGCAACTGTTAAGTGAATGACATTCTGAGCAGTAGATAATAGACCTAACAATAGAGGCCTCCAGAAATGGACTCGATTTCTGAGATAAAAATTCATGAATGTGGATGGCTGAGCGCAATGAGCAGTCTTCAAAAATCTATAATAGCGACACTATTAATGTAAGCCCAAGATGTAGAAAGAACTCTTACTTCATGAGCCGAAATCTCAAGCACAACTGCTGAGTCAATGATATACCATAAGCAGTACCGATAGTTAATTGAATCCATTAGCAATAGAATGGAGCGTAACGTCCTTCTATTAGGCATCAAAGACAGAAGAAGCTTACGTCCGTAGTAATAAACAGATATCTGTTTATAAATACGTAAACTCTAACCGGACAGAGTAAAGGCCTATGCCCGTACGAAGACGGAAGGACCTTAATAACAATAGGTTCTGGATATTTATTAGGAGCCTGACTCTTAACCAAAAATCCAACCTAAATAGTAAAGGAAGTAGAGATTCCGAAACTACGAAAGTGAGAATCATCCACCGATAGTGCATGAAGCTCACTGACTCTTCAGTAAAAGAGAAGCCAAAAGAATAACTGTCTAAAAGGTCAGAATTTGAAAACTACTGTTTCCAGAGGCTCAAATGATTACTTAGCTAAATAAGAATCGAAGTTAAATTCCATATAGAAATTTAATCTAATGATTCTAAGTCTATTTATCGAAAAGTTACTAACTGACTTAGATAAAGAGACATAAGACTCAATTGTAAACTATCATAGAGTGCATAGGTATGAGATAACATAGACCTATAACCTTAATAGTAACAGGCTGCAGTAGATCTTGTCAAACAAGTATACTAGAAAGTTGCAATGACTAGTATGGAGGGATCAACAATATCAACATAGTGATCCCTACACCAACGACAGAAGAGCCTCCACTTTAGCCGCATAGTATAGCGAAGAAGAGGTTCTCCTACAGTAAGAAATCGTGTCCAAAGCTCGTCCAGTACAATGCTTACAATGCAATAAGGACCACACAACGGAATACGTGAAGGTTGTGATGAAGATGACACGATTTTCCCCAGCGAAAGAAGATCCTCTCATGGAGGAAGTTTTCGCGTTAAGTCCCACAGTAGACATCTGAGTAAATTTACCCACGGTCTCTGTGAAGACAGAGATGCTATCAACAGAAATGTATTGTGGTTGTTTATCTCAGCAATACTTGCTGAAACAACAGCGCAGGAGGATACGCATATCCTATCATTCCGTCCTATTAGATCAATAGAGCGTTAACAACATAAGCTCAGAGATCCGGACATGTAAACACATACGTCTGCAATTGATTAGCAAGTTGTGTCGAAATAAAATTATCATTGGGCGCTCCCATTGATAGCAAATCTGATTGAATACTTGTTTGTTGAGAGCCATTCTGATGGCAACAAGCGACCCATACGTGAAAGGGAGTCCGGTAATACAATCAGACGACCCGGAATATGACGGACCGAAGCAGAACTTGGTGTACTATAACAAACAGAAGGATTCTTTCCGTTAAATTGAATAACAGAATCGAATGAGTGCCTCCCTGGTTCCGGAGATATGCAACTACTGTCGTATTATCGGACAGGATTTGGACATGCGTTTCTGAATAATGTTCATCCAATGACATAAAGCAAGCCTAAAAAACATTATTCCGGGGAAGATAAGTGCTTGCCTAGAGACTGCGGAACCCAAAGACCCTGGCACTTCGAATCCGTTGGGATCAATATTGTACCCCAACCTGTTTGACTGGCAACCGTCATAATTATAAAACTCGGATCCGGCAACTGCAGTGGCACTCTCTGAGTCAACCACCGAATGTTTGCCCCAGTCTGAATCTCTTGCTACACTTGATAGACAAGAGAACGTGTATCTCGAGCAATTCATGGATTGCTGAAAAGTTGCCGTCGAAGAGAAGCTTCTCCGAGACCGAAGCGACTCTGAGAGAGTTCTTCACCTTACTATCCACGCGCGTGGATGTAGCTAGGGCTGCGTCACGTCTAACCAACTCCAGGTTGCCACTGAAGGGCGGAGTTATACGTGGAAAAACTACTGCCCTTGAAAGAAATCACATTGAGGATCATATCCCGGAATTCTTTCTCTTGAAGACGTAATGATAACGCTTCAGTAAGGTGGACTACGTATGATAAAGCATCTATGTTAAGTCTATTAGACATCATTGTCCTTTCCAACATTGTGGTTGGAAAAGACATAGACGGCGAAAAAGATAATTTCCAGTCTTTAACCCCGCCGTCTAGACGCATATGAACTCTCGGTATGCCCTGTTCTGCCAAAATAAATTATTCCTAGAAATAATAAAAGGCAGAATTGAGCATTGCGGACAAGAAACTAAACTATCATGCTTGGTAGAAGGCTTATATATATATAGCATCGATAAATAATACAAATGTTCTAATGACATTATTGGACTGTGTCGGTAAGTCAGGGACAATGTCCCTGAACCGATCCAAAATTCCGTGTCCAATGACGCTATAAGTCTCTTATCCAACATCGCAGCCATGTAGTCCGAAGGAACAACCTCTGGAAGATAATGCCGGAAGAAATGTATGGCAGCTTCCGTTGTTCCGAAAGGGAAAACTCGAAATCGTCCGAATCCCTTTCGCCATCCTGTTGGACCCTATAAAGCGTTCAGTCGTCCGAACCTGATGCAACAGCGGAGCGCACCGACCCTGGACCTATAATTCCTGATCCGACCGAGAAACTGTCGATTGCTGGGATGCTGCGATAAACTGTGCTAACTTGGATAGCACGTCCATCACTGAGGCCTGTGGAGAAGCGGTCTTACGATGCATTGCCGCTGGAAGCTCCGTGATCGTTACCCCGTGCATACTTCTATTATGCGAGCGAACGGAGTGTATAGGCCTCGTGTCCCTTGGCTACCGGATGGCATGACCTGTTCGCCGTGGAATCACTGAATGACGAAACTGGTCAGATACTCGATGTCACGTAGCCAATGTGCGGTCGTGTGCGCTGCTGTGAGGATGAGGAAGCATTATCGACAGTCTCTTGGACTGTCAATATAATGGAGCGTCCCGAGCGGCGGACATATGCTCCGAATGCGAAATATCTGAACAACAACATGCGGTCCCCTATGTTGTTGTACGAGAGAGGGACCTCTCTCGCTCACAGCCCGGACGGACCTGGACGAGCCAGGAACCGGACTAACAGGCTTCCTCCGATCTGTCCTCAATCCATCGTCACTGGGTGAGTTCTAAAGTTATTATAGTGCTCGCATCACCCAAATCTCCTTCCTAGACCGCAACGGACGAACCCGGCTGCCGAACCATTCGATGAATGGACGCTACACCGGGTGAGCTAGCGAATGTCACTCCGTCGATCCTACAAGGGACCTCTTAGGCGATAGACATATTCCATGAGCACTTATTGCCGCTAGCTCTTCATTAACTATGACGACAGAGGCACACTTTGAAAGACATCTCCGTAACTTTGCGAACAAGAAACCAGAAATGCTTGGTAATAGCAAGCATATAATAATATATATAGTGTCGTTCAATAATTCGAAAGTTTGTGTGACATTATTGGACTATGTCGGAACTGAGGGACGATGTCCCTGAACCGAACTAAAAATTTCTAAGTCCACCGACGCTATCAGTTTCTTATCCGGCATCGCAGCATTCTGGTCCGACGAAAGACCCTGTAGAAAATAAAGTCAGAAGACATACACAACAGCATATGTTGTTCCGAAAGGGAAAGCTCGAAATCCTCCGAATCCCTTTCGGCATCCCGTCGGACCGGATGAAATTTTCAGACGTCCGTACCTGCTTCCGCGGAGCGTCCCGACCCAGCATCGTCGGATAATACATGATGCGACAGATTCTGTCGTTGCTGGGATGCTGCGATAAGCTGTGCTATTTGGGATAGCACGTCCGTCACCGAGGCCTGTGCAGTAGCGGTCTTACGATGCATTGCCGCCGGAAGCTCCGTGTACGTTGACTCCCGCACACTTTCTCATGCGAACGTCCAGAGTCTGCAGGCCTCGTGTCCCTGGCTACCGGATGGTGTGACCTGGTCGCCGATGACTCTCTGATTGGCGAAGCTGACTGGATATCCGAGGTCACGTAGCCAAGAGTGGTCGTGTGCGCTACCATGAGAATGAGGAAGCCTTACTGACAGTCTCTCCGGACTGACTATATGTCGGAGCGTCCCGAGCGGCGGACGTAAGCTCCGAATGCGAAACATTTTGTACCACAACATCTGGGGCCAGATGTTGTTGTACGAGAGAGGGGCCTCTCTCGCTCGCCGTCCGGATGGACCTGGACGAGCTAGGAACCGGACTAAAAGGCTTCCTCCGTTCTCCCTCTAATCCGCCGTCACTGGGTGTGCATTTGGTTGATTTATAGTGCTCGCATCACCCCAAAACTCCTTCTAGACAGCAACGGACGAACCCGGCTGCCGAACCATTCGATGAATGGACGCTACACCGGGCGAGCTAGCGGACGTCAAAGGCCGTCGAACCTACTAGGGTCCTCTTAGGCAATTGGCGTATTTATATGAGCACTTTTCCGCTAGCTCTTCATTAATTGTGACGACGGAGGCACACTTTTGGAAGACATCACGGATACATCACCCTAATCTTGATCGTCTGAAATAGAAATTGATAAAGTAGAGTGACCCTGCGGGAAAAGGACCGGAATGTCCAATTCCCCAGTAACATACCGTGACACACGCTTCCCATGTTGTCATCGAAATTATCACATACAGAACAGGAGTTAGTGCGAGTACACTGACTACATATACAATGATTATAAAAGTCAGAGGAAGATTTCCTCTTATTACAATTGACCAAAATCCTTTCAATGTGAAAAGAAAACAAAGTCCTGGTACTCGCACCAACCCCTGACAATCAAAATACATAATAATATGATCCATTAACATAGAAAAAATAATTGAAATCAAAAAATTTTGAAAAAATATTTTTTCAGAACAGCCCAAGTTTCTGAAAAGTAACGTTGAGCCCCAATGGATCCCAAGACTAAGTGTGGACAAAAATTTTAAAAATATTTTAAACAATTTATGCAACACTTACGAACAATAATAATGTATCTAGTTATGATTAAATTAACATCAAGATATTATTTTTTCAAGAAATCCCCCCTCACACAGAGGGCTGTTGTAAATGTAAACAAAAAGTGTAAAAACACTAGAATAAGACTCCAGGCACCCAGACCCGAAATCAGTTACCAATAATACACTATCTGATGCAAAACAGAGACTTCCAGGGAAGAAACTGCAGAACATCAGATGGTAGATGCAGAACACTACGCCTAACCACCCATAGGTGAAGACGTAAACATGGGGAAAAGAACAGAATTCATTCTGTTATTAAGCTAAAACTCCCAAGAAATTTTAGTAATAAAATTACAGAAAATATGCCAAAAGCATGGGAGAATAGCAAGAGGGGACTTAAAGGAAAGGGAGAGAGGAAAACACTGAACAAGCAGTGTAACTTGATAACAAGAATGACAACAACATGGCTGTTGCCTCGAAAATAGGTAACTTAACATAATTTCATTAAAAAATTTTAAGTTACAGCCCTGATAATTTTCTGTCACTCCTTTTTCCTCTCCTCCTTCTATATCCTCCTTAGAATCACCATTTCTCTAATATTTATGTGTCTGGCATCATTTAAACTGAGATTTACAAGCACAAAGATCAGTCAGATGTTAACTGATGAAGGGCCAAACTAAGAATGATTAATGGCGCCAATTTCGGAACGTCCTTGACACTGCGCATGCGCAGTAGAGGTGAAGTGTGGAGGGCCATTCAGAACATGTTTTCTTTGGTTTTAGATGCAAATTTTGGGGATTGGGGGGCAAAATTTGTGTTTGGCCCTATATTTTAAGAGTTAGCACCAGCTATGTCTGCTATGTCTGGGTCATTGGTACAGTATAAAAATATGCAAGTTTACACAGAGACTGTATATTAGGACACCTGTTTTGTTTAGTAAAAATGGCCAAAGTCGAAAATGAGCCCCAAAGGGTTAACCTAATAATTCAGCCACATCTGCACAGTACTATACACAAATAAAGCAGTTTTTGAATTTTATTATTTTCTCAACTATTGGCTCCAAAACATATCCTATGGTCCCTTGTTGGAAGGAAGACAATGATCTTATTCCAGTGAGGGGCAAAAAGCTATGATTCTGAAAAAAATGAAATGTTGAGTTATTCAATAAAAAAAAATTGTAAAATTGTGCATGTGCTGTTTATAATCATGTTGGGTAATGGGTTAAAATTCTATGATTTTCAAGTATTTATTATTTATTTATTGGTGTGTAAGGTCATATATTTTGGCACAATGGTTAATTGTGGACACAACATGGAGGTAAACTCAAGTTTTGTCAATCGTTTATACCCATGTTGCCCATTTTAGAGGACTTCAATCCCAAGCATTGGTCACTGGGTCCTATTTTACCAGTAAAACAGAGCTTGCTTATCACAGTAAACAAGCACTTCTTCACTTCCCAGGGGGCACTCGGGGACGATATTCATGTGATAAGAGCCCTATTACACGAGTGACTCATAAACAACCCTGAACACATGACCCCTTGTCAATCTTATTCCAATTTTTATCAATTTCTGAAATTACAGAACAGGTGACCTAACTTACTTTCTCTACGAAAACTTGCAGTTGTTTGTAGGCAAGTCTTAGTTGTCTATACAGACAGCCAAGACTTGTTTAGAAACAACAGGGAGCACAGTGGCTCAGTGGCAGCCTGTTGGACTTCTATGCTAGAGGTCCCGAGTTCGATCCATGTCATTGTGTCCTTGGGCAAGGTACTTTATCCTGGTTGCCTACATGGGGGCACGAGGATGCCGTGTACTAAGGCGTACTGCACGTCGATGGTGCACATGTCTTCAACCACTGTAACCCTGCTTGAGCGGAGCTTGAACAGAGTTAGAATGTTGAGGAGCTGTCGGTTGCTCGTCGATGCTCAGTGGTTCTCTCTGGGTACTCCAGCTTTCTCCACCCATAAAACTGTCACAGTCATGATTAGTCATTGTGCATAAGTATGTAATCGTAAACAGCAATGAATAAATAAATAAATATTTAGAAATAACAGCAAAGCCATCAAAAGTGTAGCAGAAATATATAAAATCTCCAGGCCTTTTAGGGTTAAAAGTTGACAATGATGAAATTGCGCCTCTTAAACAGACTGCTAACATATTCCAATCTACAGTTTACAATTCTGCACTGATCTTGGAAATGGTATAACATCTCTTATATTCTTTATATCAAGCAACCACTGTAAAAATCTTTCAAATCCTAGACCAAATCCACCATGGGGACATCCTCCAAACTTTCGGAGATCTAAATACCTGTGAATATATTTAAAAATTTTATTTGAATATATTGGAAAAATAGTACATAATTTTTTAATGGTTCAAGAAATAAAATAATTGATACAAAAAACTTATATGTGATATACACAGCATTACAAACATTTCTCTGTGTTAAACATTTTTCAGTTTTTACAACAGTTTTTTTCTTTTACCCAACAAAACAAAATAAGATCAGTTATACATGTAAAACCTCTATGAATTTTCTTTTCTCTTCAAGTTTATGTTAGGTCCAAAAAAGTTAAAAATCTGTTTCTCAGGCCCTCCCAGATGGTCCTTTTGGCTACCGCATGCTCTCTTTTTATAACCAATGCACAAACTTCAAAAAATAAAAATTAAATTGTTTATGTTTGATATTTTACCCAAGTTAATAAAATTGATAAATTTGTCCCTTGTAACAAGGCTTTGCAATGCTTTAGCATTGCAAAGCCTTCTTGCACCCAAGGGACAAAATACACCACCACCCATGCTGTTCTGACTGTAGATTATGAGGCCTAAGACATAAAACAGCCAAGAACATGATCTTTTGATGGCCAAGAAATAATTACAAAATTTTTGTTTTAAAATTAAAAATGCCTGACAGCATGCAATTTTACAAAAAATGACCTAGGAAATCTACTTTATGAGGCCTTATCAGGGTTTGATTTCAAGTAACCTTTACCACCTCCTACAGACAAGGCACACCTCTGGCATCAGTTACCAGAGCCTATTGTATCAGTACACAAGAGCACCGCCGGGCACTGCATAATATGGTCATGGTGAGCTGTACAAATTGCACAATTTTTTAAATATTTTTGTAGTGCTTTTTTAGAGTAAGAGAAACACCTTTGCTCAAATTGTGTGAAGTAAACAAACAGTAATAACCCCACATTTGGGAACCAAGAGCAAGTGGATGGATGGACAGATTGGTGGATTGGATGGACAGATGGACACTCCATAACGTAATTTGTTCCGTTTTTTAAATGGGCACAGTTGCATTGAATATAAAGACAGTTATCATCTAGAAACTCAACACATATTAAGTTCTATGTATCTAAAGGGCAATAACTCCAAAATAGTATTTCGAATAAATGTCAAAGTCAAACCTGTCCCGTATTTTGTATTCATAAGGCCATATACCAAATTCAGAGTAGGTTTGTTGAATATAATGTAAGTCATCATCTGGAAACTTGAAATATGATATTCAAATTCAATGAAGGGCAATAACTCCACAATGGAATATTGAATAAACATCAAAATCAAATTTGACCTGTACTTTTTTTTCGTAAGGCCATGTAGAAAATTCTGATAAGGTGTGTTGAATATAAAGGAATTTTTCATCAGGAAATTTAGAATATAAGAAATTGTAAGCCAATAAAGGGCAATAATTCTGAAACAGAATATCAAATAAAGCTCAAAAATGAACTTGCCTAAATACCAAACTCCTATCAGCTGGACTGGACATCACAGAAATTGTCATCCAGAAACTTGAAATATGCTAAATGTCAAGTCAATAAAGGGCAATAACTCCACATAATGATATTGAACAAATGTCATAATCGAACTTGATCTGTATTTTATGTTGATAAGAGCATATACCAAAAATGAATTGGATGTCACGTGTGTAACCAAAGTTATCACCAGGGAACTAAAAGTGAACGGACAGAAATATATGAAATTCTTTCAATAAAACCCAATAACTCCACAATAGAATATAAAAAAAATGGCAAAATTTAACTAGATCTGTCTTTTCTGTTTATAAGACCATATACCAAAAATGAATTGGATATCACATATACAGCTAAAGTTATAGTCTAGAAATCCTCAAAAGTGAACGGATGGACAGATGGACAACACTACACAAAAATACGGGCATATAAAAACCATAAAAACGAGAATGATCACCTTTGAGTGACTAATATCCCCACTTACAGGGGCATAACTAGGGGGTGTAATGGAGGCACCCCCTCCACCTCCCCAATAATTTTCCAGTAAGGACATTTTCTTTTGGGTTGGTGTCTTTGATATTGATTCGCTTTTGCTGGTAATCATGCACTTTCTTACGGGACTAGATTTGCTTCCTGGACTGTTACAAACAGAGTTGGTCACATGCAAATGGAAATCTTTGGCTGTTTGCATCACAACTACAGTCGAGCCCACTTAATTGGATATCTCTTAACTGAATAACCCTGTTAATTCAATATAATTTCCCAACACAAAACCATTTACCATACCTCCTGTACAAATTTGACCTGTTAATTGAATATAGGTTACAGAATAAATTCCTGTTAATTGAATAAAAAATCTTGTAAACTGTCAAGAAATTACCCTAACCGTCCCCAATTTTTCTTTGTTTATAGACCTATTGGCCTCAGTACATCCAATACAGGTATTTAGTCTATTATATCTTGTTTGACAGAGCTCATAGAGCTCTGTCAAACAAGATATAATAGATTAAATGTCAATTTTATCTCTAGAATACAGGAAAGTGATACAGTCCCTGTTAATTGAATACTCCTGTTAACTGAATAATTTTCATTGGCAAAGTGGTTATTCAATTAACAGGGTTCCACTGTACTACATGAATTTATCCACAAACACATTTCCTGAGCTTTGACTATAGCCCCCATTGAAAAGTATTTCAACTACATCAAAGAAGGCATGCCTTGATAATGTAATTTGAATATTTCTTCAGCTGGGACTTGAGTGCTCACAGTCTGAACAAATTGGGTTTACCCATAGAAAATGAAAAAATTTAAGTAATTTATATATTTTTTATACTTACCAATGGCCCAGACTTAGCTGGTGCTAACTCAAAATTATCTAGGGCCAAACACAAATTTTGCCCCCTAATCCCCCAAATTTGCAATCAAAACCGAAAATTAGAAGTCCTATCTGGCCCTCCATACATTTACTCTCCGCGCATGAGCAGACGCCAGGAAGACACCGAAACTGGCGCAAACATCATTCTTTGTAAAAAAGATTATAATATAATAATTCAGCGGGGAGGTATGAGTGCCCAGTACTGCCCACTCATGGGAGGGCCATTCCCGTGTGGGCCATTGGTAAGTATAAAAAATATATAAATTACTTTAAATTTTTTCATATTTTTATACTAAAATCAATGGCCCAGACTTAGCTGAATCGTAAAAAGGTGGAGGGCCTAGAACTTCCAAAATAGTTGATCAACATAGATCAACTCCTTCAATCCATGAATAATTAGAATTTACATGTATGTCTCTCTATACCATAATAGAGGAGACATATCCTAATATGGATCCCAATTATGTAAATCCTAAATCTGAGCATGAAACCATGCTAATTAGGATGTAACGAGTTCCCAATTTTTAAGGCTAGTCTGGATTAAGCCCCAAAAATTAGGATGGCATATTTGAGAATGAGAGAAAATTGCCCATAAACCTATGCCATACAATAACACTACAGCTATATACCAAATATAGATACGAAAAAAACAGCTTCCTTCATAGTTACAAACCCAATAAGCCAGAGAAGTGGAGAAAATGACCCCCCCTTTTTTTTAACATATCTTCAAAAGAAAGAGGAGAGAGCTCTTGAATCAATAAAAGCGGTACCAAGAAACAATATAAACTAGAGGTACTGTGAGCAAGCTCACAAAGTGATATCCCCCACCTGAAATGTATAAGTTAGATTATCTCCCCTTGGAAATGTCAGAACGGCATTATATTGCTTCATGCACATCTTCATATGGAGTTCTTCCATTGTGTAAAGTTTCATGAAAATTCTTCTAACGGTTTAGGAGGAGTTGCACTTATAAGGATGGACAGATCGACAGCTGGACGGATGGACGGACAGGGTGATTCCTATATACCCCCCAAACTTTGTTTGTGGGGGGTATAATAAATATCGATCAGGCACTCAGGAATTGATTCAGGAATAATAAATGGTCCTTAACGCCACTTCACAAGCCAAGGCTATAGCGATGATTTTGGTAAATAATATTGTCCACTACAAAATATGCACCACAGACGGCGTACACAGGTATGATGAAATCAGAGATATAAAATATAACATACACATATTAAATCGAGATACATTGAACAATCTCTGCAGAGAAAACATACTTTCAAGATCATCCACAGGTGGCCTCTGTACAATAAAATCCAGTAAGAACACTCTCCAATGTGTACTATCTGATATCTACAACCATAAACACGTGAGAATACGCGATTTGAGAACCGACAAAATAGAGACCAGGATCTAGAAATGGAGGTAGGTATGATTAACAGGCTCCAACACAGACCGCCCCCGAAATATATAATAATTTCAAGGTCCACCAAAGCGGTAGCCTAATAAAATATTGCGTGAGTGCATTAAAATCCAGCATGTAATCATCTAAAAACCAATAACTGTAGCAGCAATATGATGATTTTAATAAGCGCTTGTATATCAAAAATCAAAAAATAATCACCGGAAACTAATGCAACAAAACTGCATATATGCCTATGAGGGCGCCATCCAGCATGACCCAAATGCATAGTATGTATGTATTAAGATATAAATACAAGACAGAGTGTGAGTGTGTGGGGTTGGGGGGGGGGGAATTTGAAGTCATGTCGAAACCTCCTCACCCGCATAACTTAATCATTGCTGGTCCAGACAGCAAAAATATAGGTACCCCAAAGGCTCCCTCACATCTAACAGACTCCCTTATGCCACTATGGGCGGTGAATGACGTGAAGGATAAAACTTCCCCTGAAGAAGAAGGCCCTCTTGTGGAGGAAGCTTCTGGCGAATGTTCAATAACAGGCACTTGAGAAAACTGATAGAAGGATATTGTGACGACAGATATGTTATTAGTAGGAATCACACTGAGATTGTTTAATCTTAACGTAATCTACTGAATCAAATGAATTGAAGGATACGCGTATCCTACCATTCATTCCCATGAATACGGCTGAGCGTCAACTGTATGCACTCAAATGTCCAACACTGGCAACACAAATGATGGAAACTATTGTTCCTATGCGTCGCAAACTTAACTATCCTGGAGCGAACCCACATGCATGTTCGCTAATAATATAAATCCAATGATGTAGCGTAAACAATAAGACATCATTTCTGATAAATACGTGATCTCCAAGAACTGAGGGTCCCAAGAACCCTGCATATTGAGTCCGTCGGACACAGGGTTGTAACACAATTTATGAACACACGTCTGTCATAATTGAGAAAACAAAATCTGGCAGCTGTAAAACCATTGAATATCTGCCCAAACTTGACCTTATGTTAACTAGATCCGCTAAAACAAAACAGGTCTAGAGCAAAAAACGTCTACCCACTCCAGTTAAGAATAACTGGAGGGGACGTGTGCGTAAGCGATCCATCGAAATAACATTCATAGCCGCTCCACACAATCCCATCCGACGCATAAAATCTTTCGCTGTTAATGTGTCTGAGAGAAGACAAAAGCGAGCCTAACAACTGGCTAATTCGCTCTGTGAAACAACAAACGAACCAGCTTGTTGAAATGAATTGTAGGATACGTGTATCCTATCATTCATCCCATGAGACATTATCTAGTTCATTCTTCAAGTGATCTTGAGAACTATAACTGCTGCACAGTCGATCATTCGAATGCTCGCGTTTTAAACATGTTATCCAGTTCCAGTTAATTATCGGTCGGACTGAGCTCTAGAAGAGCCTCGAGCCACCGGCTCAGGGGTGTCTGATCAGTAAACTCGAACAGACCTAAACCCCCTATCCAAGTGGCTGTATAGACGATCCCTAAAGTAATTATATGAGGGATACCTATACCTTCGCTATGAGTCCTTATAGACGATCTGAGTCTAGGACATCCTCTCCTACTCTTTTCTGCTGTTGTAGGTCGATTAGACCCCAACTTAAAGAGCCGAGAATTGATGCTTTCTTGTAGCTTAATCCTACATTAATGAAAGCTTACCATCAAAGACTTAGTGTCTGGAAAACTAGAGCGACCTGTAGAGAGTTTTCCACTTGTCATATATTAAAGATGACGACGCAAGGCTTCGTCACATCAGAATAACTCCCACTTAACAACTGTTAAGACAGAGATATATGTGATAAATAGGCCTGGAAAGAATTTTTAAAGAGGTACAAACGTCCACAAAATTCCTTTCCATATAAACATTGCGTAACAGTACTTAAAAGTGAAGTACACAAGACCGTGAGTCTAAATTCGCTCTGAATAAGAAATTACTTCTCAATTGTGTCCGAGCAAACAGCGAAATGATGAAGGTAAGGTCACAACTAAGACCTTAGCCTGTTCATTCAAATGCAGAGAAACTCTCAACACATCTTCCCCGGTCATTTAAAAGTAAATGTGTTCAAAAAATGGATAAAAATTCAGAAGATGATGATAAGAGACTGTATCCCTTTCATCATCTGTCTAAATCATCAGTTTTAGAATCACAGTCAATGGCATCTGAACATGCAGATGACTGGACCGACCAAGCACCATCCGACAGCTCAAGTTTTGAGACTGACGTTGAATGCTTCTGCATTTGCAGGAATACTGCGATGAGCTGCGCAATCTGCGACAGCAAGTCCGTTATGGAGGCCTGAGGAGCAGCGGTCATGTATTGCTTGTCCGCCGGCTGCTTCTGGGACAGTGTGTCCGAGATGGCTCTTGAGTGCGGACGTCCCGATGAATGAGGCCTTGTGTCCTTTGTCAGGGTGATAGCAAGTTTTCTCCATTGTTTATACTGGAATGTAAATAATAATCTAATATGAATAAAAAAAATAACAATTTTGGTAGTTGGCATAGTATTAAAAATAATACTTATTATCACTTGTGTAAATAATCCTCTTTCAATTAACGCAAGTATCATTTCACTCAGACTATTACGCTGGGTCACATCAAAGGTATCGGGTTGCGTCATCAATACCTCGTTAAAGAACACATGTGTTCGGACAGAGAAGCCTATTAATTTTCAATTCTAACAGGTTATCAGAAGCACTTATATACTAGCAACCAAAACGAAAGGGACTTGTCAAATGAAACGCAAATTGTCTAAACTCAAAGAGTCAATTTTTCATTCCGCACTGTTTGTCGGAAGGATCTAACAAAGTCGTTAGAAAGCTATTAGCCAGTTAAAATTATGTATAAATATGCAAGCAAGTGAGGTCTTAGGGCAGACTCAAAAAGATTCAGAGAGACTCGTTAGACCCAGTTAGACCGGTTAGTTCATTTTTTTTGTGGAAGCCAGATCAGGGATCTTCACTAGATGTTGCCCGCTGGGGACAACATAGAGAGCTGAAGCGAGATATTGCCTACGTTGGACGGAGTAATAGATCTCTTTTGTCGGTAGCCCTGCCATAAGTCTGGGCTAACTAGAGGTACTGTGAGCAAACTCACAAAGTGATAACCCCCCACCCCTGGAGTGTATAAGTTAGATTATCTCCCCTTGGAAATGTCAGAACGGAATTATATTGCTTCATGCACATCTTCATATGGAGTTCTTCCATTGTGTAAATTTTCTTGAAAATTCTTCATACGGTTTAGGAGGAGTTATGCTTACAAGGATGGACAGACGTTATAAGTTAGATTATCTCCCCTTGGAAATGTCAGAACGGAATTATATTGCTTCATGCACATCTTTATATGGAGTTCTTCCACTGTGTAAGGTTTCATGAAAATTCTTCGAACGGTTTTGGAGGAGTTGCGCTTACAAGGATTGACAGATGGTCTAAGTTAGATTATCTCCCCTTGGAAATGTCAGAACGGAATTATATTGCTTCATGCACATCTTCATATGGAGTTCTTCCATTGTGTAAAGTTTCATGAAAATTCTTCAAACGGTTTAGGAGGAGTTGCGCTTACAAGGATGGACAGACGGTATAAGTTAGATTATCTCCCCTTGGAAATGTCAGAACGGAATTATATTGCTTCATGCACATCTTCATATGGAGTTCTTCCAATGTGTAAAGTTTCATGAAAATTCTTCAAATGGTTTAGGAGGAGTTGCGCTTACAAGGATGAACAGACGGTATAAGTTAGAATATTTCCCCTTGGAAATGTCAGAACAGAATTATATTGCTTCATGCACATCTTCATATGGAGTTCTTCCATTGTGTAAAGTTTAGGAGGAGTTGCGCTTACAATGATGAACAGACGGACAGACGGACGGATGGATGGATGGACGGACGGATGGACGGACGGACGGACGGATGGACGGACAGGGTGATTCCTATATACCTCCCCAAACTTTGTTTGCGAGGGGTATAATAAAAAGTTAAGGCTATTGGATTAGCATAGGGGGTGCCACGACACCAAGATAAGGCCAGTAAAAGTTTGAGAAATAAAGTAGGGAGCAAGGTGCTCAAAAGTTGGTGTCCAGGTAGCGGAGCTACGCTGGAAAATAAGTGGACGGCTAGCGAGAGGGAGCTGCCGTATGAACATTTTGGTGATTTAAGTTGGCCAGGTAGTGGAATTACCCTGGAAAATAAGTGGATGGCTAGCGAGAGAGAGAGCTGCCGTAGGAACATTTTGTTAATTTAAGTGGTGATTTGGAATCAATAGTAATGAGACAGTGAGTGGTGCAGAGTGGAAACGTGATAACTTAGTGGAACTGTATACCTTGAACCCGGAGAAGTGTTGGTGGATCTCTGGACGATAAAACATCTAAAAGTGACACTATAATATCTAAAAGTGCACAAGAAGAACGGCGACCAAACCAGTGCTAGCATTGGAAGAGAAGAAGGCGGTAAAGTGACATTTTCTCTTTCCTTTGTGAAAAACAAAAGATTCTTTGTGGGAAGTCTCAGTATGTATTATATCTTCTTATTTTATGTATTAAACTTGTCATTTTCTTAAGTCGCATTGATTATCGTTCCGAGGAAAAGTCATTGACACCTACAGGACTAGAATCCCAAAATAGTCGATATCACCATGGGGTTCTGTAGCGGCGAGGCGTAGGTTCACACTCTGAGACAGGTGCACTCCCAGAATGGAGCTGTGTGCGATTGAACCTATTTCTCCCAACCGGTCCACGTGGTGGGCCTCTTATCGGCGACATCCTTGGCTACTAGATGGTGTGACTTCCTCAACAAAGAGTGGACCTACTGACGATGCAGACTAGATATCCGAAGTCATGTAGCAAAGGTGCAGTCGTGAGTGCTTAGTAGACGCTGAAGAAGCCGAATTGTAGCCGACCTCGGCAGAGAATTAAATGGAGCGTCCCGGACAATAGGCATGCACATAAGCTCCGAATGACAGAAGTTCCTACCAACAGCATCTGGCCCTAGATCTTGTTAAAAGAGAGAGGGGTCTCCCTATTGCTCGTGGTCCTGGGAGACCTAGCCGAGCGTACCTTAGAACTTGCCGGCTTCCTCTTTTCCATCATCACAGGGTGAGCATGACTGGATTTTATAGTGCTCGCTACACCCTTGTTTCTCACCTCGACCGCTATGGACATACCCGGCATCACACTATCCATATTCTGAGTAACAATCCGCCAGTTGAGCTAGCTGGAGACAAGGTCGTAAACCCTATATTCTAAAGTCTAGGCCATTGTCTTATATCATTGAGCACTTTTGCCGCTAGCTCTGATTTACTATGTAAATGCGACACCCCGGCTGCCTATTAGATGGGATGTCCCGGTCAGGAGGCATGGACGTAAACTCCAACTGATGCAAGTTCCTACCAACAACATCTGGCCCCAGATGATGCTGTAAGAGAGAGAGACCTCTCTCTTGCTCGTGGTCCTGGCAGACCTGGATGAGCGTACCTCAGAACTTTCCTGTTTCCTCCTTCCGTCATCGCTGGGTGAGCATGGTTGTATATTATAGTGCTTGCTCCACCCTTGTTCTCTCCTCGACCACTACGGATATACCCGGCGTCATAACACCCATATTCTGAGTGACAGAAGCGCCGGTTGAGCTAGCTGGCGACAAGGACGAAAATCACAGGATCTGTGATCTGGGGCCTTGTTTTATATCATTGAGCACTTTGCCACTAGCTCTAATTGTATATTGCGGCATTGTATATTCCTAGCCCAGCTGCATCACAGTTCTCAGAGGCCTGAGTAACCGCTTCACCGGTCGAGCTAGCTGGTGACAGGGAACTAAAACCATACGCCGTGGTTTTTAGCCCTGTCTAAATGCGACAACGGACTTTTTGTGCAGTCGTGTGTGCTTTTCGGACGTAGAGGAAGCCATAAGACTAGCCAACCCCGGCAGCCTATTAGAAGGAGCGACCTGGACAGTAAGGCATGGACGTAAGCTCCAACTGACGCAAGTTCCTACCAACAACCTCTGACCCCAGATGTTGTTGTAAGAGAGAGGGGCCTCTCTCTTGCTCGCGGTCATGGCAGACCTGGACGAGCATACCTCATAACTTGTCTGCTTCCTCCTTTCCATCGTCGCAGGATGAGCATGTTTCAATATTATAGTGCTTGCAACACCCTTTTTCCTTTCCTTGACCGCTATGGACTTACCCGGCGTCATAACACCCATATTCTGAGCGACAGAGCGCCAGTTGAGCTAGCTGGCGACAAGGACGAAAATCACATGATCTGTGGCCTTGTCTTATTTCATTGAGCACTTTTGCAGCCAGCTCTAATTGTATATTGCGACGACAGAAGCACACTCTCTGACGGCATCACGTAAACCTCAAGATGTTCTTGTTCCTCTGTAAATAGAAACTAAAAAACTAGAGTGACTTTTTGGCGAGAGGACCATCAGTGTCCCCTCGCCACAAAAGGACTGGCGCCTCAAACAACCAACAATGACACCCGTCTCCGAAAATGACTAAATCTGAAACATGTTGTGCAAGAATTAGTGGTAGTACATTGACTACAAGCAAGACAACGACCATGAAAACAGAGGAAAGGTTTCCTCTTATTTGCCCTGCTATTTGAGAAATATTATTACATAAAAGCTAAAATAAGTTGATTGTACTACCACCAAATCTACCTAAATATAAGATAACATTAAAATATATAATCAATGAAATAATTACATCCAAAAGAAAAAATATTTAAAAAAAAAAATTTTTGAAAATTTTTTTCTTTTATAAAAGCCCAAGTTCCCAAAGGGAATGATGAGCCCAAAAGTGCCTAAGTGTGGACAAAATTATAATAATATCCCAAAACATAACTGCCACACTACCGGAATATTTTATGTTACTTACAACTGTAGTTTCCCTAAAAATAATAGGAAATTACCTATATAAATAAAGCATTGTCAATGTAAACAACTTCAGAATAAAAACCAGAAACAAGACCCCAAACAACATGGCCCGAAGTCAGTGACAGAAATAAAACTATTCGATGTAAAGCAAGATCTTCAACAGAAGAAAAAATGATACATTGGATGTATGATGCATGACCAAAACGCCTAAACACCCCAAGGGTGAGGACGTAACCTTGGGGATGTAGAGAATAATCTTCTGTATAAAACGTTAAACTCCCAAGAAATTTTATAAATTTTTTTTAATAAAACAAGCCAAAAAGCTTGGGAGTTTAACTGGGGGGGGGGGGGGGGGGGGGGGGGGGGGTTAATCAAGGGAGGGTAGGGAAGGAATACTTAACAAACAGTGGAAATATTATTATCGACAATGATGACGTCAGGCCCATGTCCCGAAATTGGGGAACTAATTTTATAAATATTATAAAATTACAGCCCTGAACATTTCAAACCAGCGTTTCTTCCTTCCTTCATCCAGTTGTGTCCTTGGATCCACCAAATTAACCATTGATTTGTGTCTGGCATCATTAAAACTGAGATTTAAAAGCACAGAAGTCAGTTTGATGTTATCCTACTGAAGGGCCAAACAAAGAATGATGTTGGCACCAGTTTCGGTGTCTTCCTGGCGTCTGCGCATGCACAGAAAGTAAATATATGGAGGGCCAGAGAGGACTTCTAATTTTCGATTTTGCATGCAAATTTTGGGGATTGGGGGCAAAATTTGTGTTTGGCCCTAGATAATTTTGAGTTAGCACCAGCTAAGTCTGGACCATTGGTTTTAGTATAAAAATATTAATAATACAGTTCAAGAGGAGAAAATTCAGTAAAAAAATTGCCACAACTTGAAAATTGGGAATATGGACATGTCTACATGCTTGCAATAATGTTTGCAAAGTTTCATTACAAACAGTTCATCAACCTAGCAGTTGTGTATACAAGAAGTTCATAAAGAAATCAATAACAAATATATTTTCAAAAGAGGGTAATTCATAGAAAAAAAATTGCTGAAACTTGAAATTTTGTGAATATGCACATATATGCCTGCTAAGGATAATGTTTAATAAGATGTGCATACAAGAATTTCAAATGGAATTCAATAATAAATCTAAGAGCAGCTAAAAGCTGAAACAAGTTGAAAATTTGGGAGTATGCCCATGTATGCTTGCCAATGATCATGTTTGAGAGGTATCATCAAAACTGGTTCATAAACCTTGGCAATAACATTTGCAAACAAGCCCCCGAGAGGGGTGGGGGGGGGGATGGGAGAGCTGATGCACTCACCTGACCAAGGTTGTTTAAATAAAGAGGTCTTCAATTCATAATCTATGACTAGCTAACACTACTGAGGAATGAAATCATGTAATTATTTAGAATGCTGTTGTCCATGTCAGATGAGTTTTCCAGTATTCAGATGCTACCAGTGAAATAATGCCCAGGTTTCCAGTACTGCTAAAAAGGGTCACTTTTCAAAGACCTCGAATTTTAAATCTCTATTTCTATATTTTTCAATTTCCAAGATAGTCAGCAAACCTTACATTCCGATAAAAAGTCCCCTCCCATGTGCTAATGTCATATTTTTAACTAGGGGATGGAAGAATGGGGAGATGATGTCTGTTGGGTAAACAGTTCTGAACCCGGGGACTTGATTGGGACAGACAAACTTGAATCTGACTGCACTTAAAATGCCATATCCCAAAGTTAAAATTTGGAGTCATATATGGAACCCAAACATCAACTCAGAGACTTGATTTGACAAAATTTGAATCTTACCCCTATAAGGATGTTGTATACAAAATATCAAACAAGTCTGACTGAGATTTTTAAAGATTATTCCTCATATCAGACGGAGTTAAAATTCGGATATGAAGTTCACAATCTGGGCTCCATAGGAAACCCAAATATCAATACAGGGTCTTGCTTTGAACAAATTTGAATCTTACACCTGTAAGGATGTTGCATACCAAATATCAGTTATCTGACTGGTGATTATAAAGAAGATTATTTTTAAAGAATATTCCTCATATTGCACTAAGTTAAAATTTGAGTTCTCATAAAGGGGCCAGATATCAACCCAGGAGCTTGATTTGTACAAACCTGAAATCTGAACCCTCTACAGATGCTTGTATACTAAATAATATTTCCTCATATTGCACTTAAAATTTGCATGGAGCCCAAATATTCGCCAAGGAGCTTGATTTAAACAAACTTGAATCTGATCCTCCTAAGAAAGTTGTATATTAAATATCAAAAGATTTGGATTAACATTTTTCTGATTCCCTCTATGGTATGCTATGACAAAACAGAGTGCTTTTTTAACAACTAGATTCTACTGGTCCTAAGGATGCTTCAAACCAACTAACAGTTCTTTGTTCTGTGTAGTTTGGGAAATATGAACATTTAAAAAATATTTCTATTTTAAGGTCCTGTGATTACCAATTGAGATATAGAAAAAATTTATTTGCGTTAATCATGTACTTACAACCCAATAATATCACATACCAAAAATTTAGTTCAAATTGGCACATAGATTCACAAAATAAACAATTTGGGCAGAGTCCAAAATCTTGCCCCTCCCATAACAAAGACCAATATTTCCCTACTAACTTCATTTGAACAAACTTTATTGCATACCTCAAAAGGAAGCTCAGTACTAAATATCAAGTCATTGTACCAATTGGTCCATGAGAAAATTTTAAAATTTGGGTAATTTTTTCCACCTCTTCCCTTTAGGGTGGGACAAGTTGTTTCAAACAAAACTGAAATGTGATGTCATATCAAACAAGAGGCCCCACGGGGCTTGAAGCGCTCATCTTGTACAGAACACAATTTAAACAAAATCCAAGAATGAGTCTACATTAAGCAAGCCATCTCCATAGGCTACACTGTCAATCCTTGAGTCCCTCAGGAGTGACAAAAATAATCTAGGCATCATGCCTTTTCTTCAGTTGATCATAAGTAAAATGTAGAGCTCCCCTATGAAGCCCCTTGATACAACCTATGTGGATTAATCTTAGTACCTCTAGAGGGTACTGAATACAAAATTTTTAATTCTTCAGCAAAATGGCCAATTCCGGCTCCCATAGAGAGCCCAAATATTAACCCAGGCTCTTGATTTGAACACAGTTAAATCTGACTTCCCTAGAGATGTTGTGTACCGAATATGACAGCATTCTGACCGTTGGATCTGAAGAAGAGAAATTGTAAAGAAATTTCTTTGAATTGCACTAAGTTCAAATTTGGGCTACCATAGCGAGCCCAAATATTGACCTATGGATCCGATTTGAACAAACTTGAATCTGACCCCCCTAGAGATATTGTATACCAAATGTGAAAGCATTCTGACAAGTGAATCTGAAGAAGAAGATTTTTGAAGAAATTCCCTCATATTGTACTAAGTTAAATTTCATGTTCCCATATGGAGCCCAAATATTAACCTAGGCACTCAAATTGAACAACCTGGAATCTGACCCCCCTAGAGATGTTGTATACCAAATATAAAAGCATTCCGACTGGTGGATCTGAAGAAGAAGATTTTTAAAGAAATTTTCTCATATTGCACTAAGTAAAAATTTGGGCTACCATAGTGAGCCCAAATATATACCTAGGGATCTGATTTGAACAAACTTGAATCTGACCCCCATAGAGATGTTGCATACCAAATATCAAAGCATTCTGACTGATGGATCTGAAGAAGAAGATTTTTTTAAATTACCCTCCATATTGAACAAAGATAAAATTTGGGCTTCCATAGGAAGCCCAAATATTAACCTAGGGACTTGGTTTGAACAATCTAGAATCTGACCCTCATAACAATGATGTATACCAAATATTAAAAGATTCTGACTGGTGGTTCTGAAGAAGAAGATTTTTAAAGAATATTCCCCATATTACCCTATGTTAAAACTTCGGGCTCCTGTAGAGAGCCCAAATATGAACCAATGTGCTTTATTTCAACAAACTTTTATCTGACCCCCCCTATGAATGCTGTATACCAAATATCAAAAGATTCTGATGATTGGTTCTGGAGAAAAGATTTTTAAAAATTTTTGCAAATATGCTGACTCAGCATTTTTTCGATGCCCATTACAGAACACCCTAACATAACCGATGGCAATTTTTTTTTACCATTCAATTCTACTGGTCATAAGGATACTTCATACCAAATAAAAGCTCTCTGTTCCGTGGGGTTTGGGAAATATGGGCGTTTGAAAATATTTCTATTTTTAGCTCCCAGGGTTCCCATGGGGATGAGGGAATTTTTTTTTTTCCATGGGTCAAGTACTTATGACCCAATACTACCACAAACCAAATTTGGTTCATACCGGACCATCGGTTCAGAAAATAGAAATTTTGGGCGGGGCCAAAAATCTTACCCCTCCTATTACAAAGCCAAATATTACTTCACGAACTTCGTTTGAACAAACTTGATTCTACACCTCATATGGAAGCTCCATAGCAAATATCAAGTCATTGTACACACTGTTGAGAAAAAGATTTTTAAAATATTTTGGAGCATTTTCCCCCACTCCCTCCCTATGGGGCTGGGTATGCTGAGTTGAACAAAAATGAAATGCCCCTTTGGGACCATCACTGACACAAACTTTCACTTGAATTGGCCCAGTGGCTTTGGAGGAGAAGACCAAAACATGTGTTGATGGACGACGGACGGCGGACGGCAAGCGATGAGATTAGCTCAGCTTGACTTTGTCAAGATGAGCTAACAACCACCTCAAATTTCACTGATATCGGTTCCATGGTTTTTGAGAAGTCATGAACATCATGTTCATAGACACAGAACAGCGGACCAGCTGACCAGACAACTTGAGTGAAGAAGTTAGCTCTGATCTGAAGGTTTTGCTCTGCACTCAATAAAAAGCAACTCAAATCAAAGTCATGTTCTGAAAATCAGTTTACCTTGATTTGGGGCGAATTTTGCACACAGTTTCAAAAAATAACTGCTGAAAAGACATTTTACTGGAATTATTACATGATATTGGGGTTAATAGTAATAGAAACTGAAAATAAAATAAAATCAAACATATTAAAAAAAAGTGGCACGATCAAATTCAACATGTTTGTGTTTACAGTGAAAATAGTTGACAAAAGACAATAGGATTTTTGTGTTCAAAACATTCTTTCAAAACAACTATTATACTTAATAAGAATGTTTATAGAGGACATATCTTTTAGAAAACAACACTTTTGGATGAAAACTTCACTTTTAATTCTCATGAAATCTGAAGCTCCAGAAAAGGGACTTCCTACACATTGGGATTCCCCTGGAATCCACAGAACTACTTATTTTCCGGGAATTAGTCAATATAAACATATTATACTGAATCAGTTACAAGAAGGTAAATAGACCTTGAATGCTACACCAGGAAAGGTGATCTGTACTTTGAAAAAATGATATACCTACTGGACTTTTTTGGCAGAATTTCTTTTTCTAAAGAAATTACACATAATAAACATCCTTTCACTCTTTTTTTCTCAATTAGTTTCACTGGGTTATTTACATGAGAAAAAAAACTATAATGGAGCAGTCATGCAAAAGACCAATCATGATTCTCCTTTTGGCTTATTTCTCCCTATTTTTATTTGACTTCTCCCTAAAGTCTGTAGAGGGAGAAGTGATTTCTCCCTCAACCCCCCCCCCCCTCCCCCCCCCCCCCCCCCACCCCCAGGCTGGTGACTGTGACAGACCCGGATGACAGAGTGATCTCAAAAGCCCACCTTGACATTCAGTCAGGTGCATTAAAAATTTAGAGTTCTGTGTCGGTATTGGAATTTTTTCGATGAAAAAATGTGGGTTCGGTTCAGTATTAAATTATTACATAACCCATTAGAATTGTGTGTGTGTGTGTGGTGGGGCGAGACAGATACCGTAATAAAATGTGGCCCATGCATGTGGGTCAAAATCACAAACACATTAACACGTCAAAATTTGGTGGTGAAACATCCCCAGTTTTATAAGGCAATGTGAAAGATTCATGTGACTTGACCTGTGTGCACATTGACTCAGTTGACAAACATTACTAATATTTGATGGTTCTTCAACTTGCACAAACACAAATCAAAGCTAACTCTATATGAGTGAAAGGCTTGATAAGTGTTTAAACCCTTAAGGGCCTGGAGATTTGTATACATTTTCTCTATATTTTGAAAGTCTACCTCCAGTGGCTTTGCAGTTGCTTCTTGTCAAGTCTTGGCTGCCTAGACTTGCTTAGAAACAACTAACAAGGTACTTAGAAAACAGGTTTTGGGTTTACCTAAGCAATGCATGTTGGGGCACCTGTTTGTTTGCATTAAAAAGTTATCAAAGTTGGAATTAGGCCCTTAAGGGTTGAATGGATTGATTATTTCAATTCAGTACTTCCAAAGGAACAAGAACGTGAAACCTGAAAGGAAGTGTGTGCACTTGCCCAGTGATTGTTCCTGGCCAATAGAACAGCGGCATTGCTTATTATAGAAAATCAGCAGACAATTCCCTCTCATTTTGTTGACTGAAGCATTTGAGTGGCTCTATTTTTGAACTGAGTGAAGTCAAAATGATAAAACATGGTCAGAATCAAATCAATTGATGCATGTTTCTGCGAAGATTAACATGTTGAAAACAGAATTTTGAACATTTTTTTTTTACTACTTTTTAAACTAATGTTATTTAATCCTGCTTAATATTGATTTTATATATCAGATACTCGCTTTCAAAAATAACTTAAATGAATTGGATGGCCTGTTTTATTGGAAAGAGGTATTTGGAACAAGTAAAAAATTATTGCGGCTACCGGTTGCGAGGACAAAAAAAGCTGGCATCAAGCTTGTTGTTTGGTATTATAAGTCACAAATTTTCAATATATTCAATGTAAAACAAAAATGAGTCACATTAAACCTGCAAAATGTAATCCACGCTCCTATTTGTGATTTGTTATTTCCATTTTAAAAACACCCCTTGGAGAACTGATTCACCTACTGATATGATCCAGTATCAAAATAGCATCTGGACATGGGAAAATGCCAAGTTACCAAGATTTTGATATTTTGCGACTGTGATTGTTCACTGTTTCAGTTTTGGAAATAACAACAAAATTGAACTGAAAATTTGGTTAATTGCCCATCTCTAATTTGAACTTGGTTTCATTAAATTTAACAGAAAGATACTCATAAATTGGAAAACACAAGACAGCATTCCCATAATGAAGTGTTAAACACATACTTATCAAGAAAACGGTGTCAAACAATATTTGTTATGGATTGAGAGACCATTGATGGATGGATGGACTAATTTGCTGATTGATACATACCACTCATAATCTTGCCTTATGCCTAACTTCTGTAGTTTATCTTCCAAAATGTCATACCGTTCTTCCCTTAGTGTTCCACCAAACATTTCACCAACTTCAGGAAATAGTAAATCCACAGATGATGACTACAAATAAGCATACTAAAACAATTATGGGACCTTGATATGCATTAGTATCCTTTTAGGAAGCTTCAAAATTAACTTAATAATGCAAATGTTAAATACAACAGTAAAAAAAAACAACTAGAGTTGAAGCTAAGTGTAAATTTCTTTATTGCAAGTTTTTCGCATGAATAATATCAAGAAATTTGATGGAATATGGGTGAAAAAAATCATTCCTTCAGGCCTAAAAAAATAAAAAAGCTGCTTCTCAAGCCCTCCTGCATGGTCCTTTTGGCTGCCGCATGCTCTCTTTTTATAACCAATTTAAACTTTAAAAAAATTAAAATTAAATAGTTTATGTCTGATATTTTACCCAAGTTAAAAAAATTGATGAATTTGTTCCTTGAGTGCAAGAAGGCTTTGCAATGCTTTAGCATTGCAAAGCCTTCTTGCACTCAAGGGATGAAATACACCACCACCCATGCTATTCTGTAGATTATGAGGCCTAAAACTCGAACCAAGAACATGAAGTTGTGATGGCAAAGAAGTAATTACTGAAATAAAAAATAAAATAAAAAAACGCTCGCCTGCATGCAATTTCACAAACAATGGCCTGAGAAACAGAAGATCTACTTTGTGTGGCCTCACTAATGTAATATATCAGAGTTTATGTTGACTTATGATGGAGAACACTACTTTATGGCATTCATTAATTTGGAGTTCCTCCACTTATCACATAGTCAGTTGTGTCTGCATATTTTATTGCTTACAACTGAAAATAAGTTGGAACAATGGCAGATTAGAAATGATATAAACACTGCCAGTTTGCTCTCATAACATGCAAATAATATTATTTTTATACTAAAACCAATGGCCCAGACTTAGTTGGTGCAAACTCAATAATAGCATATGCATTAACCAGGAAGGTAACGAAACTGGCGCCAACATCTTTTCTTCTGTTTGGCACAAAGTCAGTAACATCTGTGCTTTAAAATCTCTTTTCTGAAGATGCCAGACACAAATCATTGATGATTATGGTGGATTCAAGGATGTGAAAGGATGCTGGAAGTGAACTATGGTGGTTGTGGACATTCAGGGCTGTAACTTTAAAATAATTATGCAAAATTATTCATGTTTCCGATTTTCGGGACATGGGCCTGAACATCATCATTCTTGCTAATGATAAAACCTACTGTTTGTTAAATGTTCCTTCCCTCTCTCGCCATGAACCCTCCTGTTAAACTCCCAAGCTTTGTTGGCTTTTTTAGAGAAATTTTTTATTAAATTTCTTGGGAGTTTAACGTGATATACGGAATGTTTATTCTGGTTATCCCCATGGTTACATCCTCATCCCATGGGTGTTAGGACGTATGCAGTCTTGCATCTTCTACCAGATGCATTGTTTTTTCTTTTCATGAAGATCTGGCTTTGCATCAGGTAGTGACTGATCGGTTACTGACTTTGCGCTTATTGTATAGCCTGTTGTTTAGCTTCCGGTTTTTCCTGTTGAAGTTTTTCACTTTGACAACACTTTAATTTATAGTATTTTTATAATATAGTATAGCACAGTTATATTTATAGTTGGATTAATGTATTAAATTATGCCTGTTGTATAGCTTTAATTTAAAAGTGTTTGACCACTTTTAGGCTCTATCGGGATGCCCTTGGGCTCAAGAGGTTCCCTTTACAAACTTAAGCTTTTTCAAAAAAAATTTTTTTTTTTTCAAAAATATTTTGATTGCCGTATATTCTGTATACTTAATATGTATAAATTATTTTGTAGTTTAGGAGTGCAGTGGACTTTGTCTTTGGCTTAATCATTATTATGAAATCTTATTGCTCTAAGTGTTAGGCGAGGAAATCTGCCTCGGATTTACACGCTTGTTGTCTTGCTTGTAGTCGCTGCACTCCTTCAGATACATGTGCTACCTGTGTAGTTTGGGATGCCAAACGTTGGAGGCGGGTGTCACGTTATGTGCGTGGTGAAGTTCCGATGCCGGAACATTCACCGCAGGCTAATTCTAGCTTTTCAGTCTCTTTTTCAGAGGAACAAGAATATGGTGACGGTACAGCGACACCCATCCAAAATATGCTGCCGTCGTTGCACTCTGATGAGCAAACAGAGCTAGCTGCAAAGGTGCTCATGAATATCAAACAAGAAATAAGGCCTCTTATTGCTTTACAAGCAGCTAGCTCGGCCAGTGGGGGGCGTAACACCGGATAAGTGTGTAGAGGTCGAGAAGAGTGTAGATTTTTGTAGAGCGAGCACCTTAAAATCAAAAGCTCACCCAACGACAACGGCAAAGGGGATGAGGTCAGCAAGTCTCTCGGCAAGATCTGCGGTCAGATCGTGAGCAGGAGAGCCTTCTACATCCCGTTAACAGTCGGGGCCAACTGTTGCAGTTGCGAGAAACTTCACTGAGTCAGAGCTAATGTCCACACTGCATGCGGGGCCGGCGGCAGTTATGGCTTTTTCCACGTCTATTACCAAGCACATTAGACCACTCACTAGCTATCCGACTTTGGACATTGAAGCAGTTCTGCGAAGATGCTCCCAGTCTTCCACTCCGAAGTCAGGTCATCCGGTAGCTAGTAGTTCGAGGCATGATTATGCGGAGCATTCGGCGAAAAGATCTGGGGACAGATCTCAGTCCCGTGATCATGTGGCAAAGAAACATAAGACCGCTGCTCTGCAAGCCTCAGTAACGGACTTGCTGTCGCAGATTGCGCAGCTTATCACAGCTTCCAAGCCAATGCAGGTGTGACCATCAACAGACTCTGTGAGTAAGCTGTCGGGTGGTGCTGGTTCGGTACGGTCATCTGTTCATTCGGATGGAGCCGACCCAAATTCACAGCTAGACCAAGCGGATGATGAAAGGGATCTGAAGGAAGATTCTCCAACTCTTTTGGAACAACATATGGAAACGATGAATTTTATTCATCAGTTTTTTCCTGATCTTGTTCCTTCTGGTCAGCAAGCTGCGTCTGCTGGGCAGAAATTGAAATCATCCTTAGATAGGGATACCCAGCGGAGAAAGCATGACATTCTTTCCTTCCCAGGTCTGTCGGTTCATGTGTCAGAGTCCTTCGGCCACACTGACGATGCAATACGCAGCCTAGCAAAGTCAAGAAAAAAAATCCTTTCTTATCGACATCTTCTATTCACATACCATTTCCTGGACCTAGAAAATTACAAACGTTTGGAGATGTTCAGAGAGCTCCTCTGTGTCTGGATGATCAGGCTTTAGATCTGGATATCTCACTACCCGCATCATTCAGTGTCCACTCAGATGTGATCGAATCTACAATTGATTCGTGTCAGGCAGTTTTGGATGCTATATCCTACGCAGATCATATCACCAGGGCTTTGGACCATCGTCTTGTTGGGAAAGAATTTGAAGATATTAATTCATCTCTCAGAGCTCTTTCAAGGGCAGTTATGTATGCCACACATCATTCCACCCTTACAGTGGCTAATATAGAATTGATAAGACGTGATGGAGCCTTAGCATCGTCTTCATTGATAGACGGTCGGGTGAAAAGCTCTCTAAGAGACGCTCTGGTTTCTGGGTATACCTTGTTGGATGACAAGTTATCCTTAGTGTATGAAGAAGCTACCAAAAAAGCTACCAGCACTCTTTTACCGAGGTCAGCTTCCCAGCAGCAGTCATATACTGGACGTGGTAGGCGAGGGGGCTCCAGTTCACAGTCAGCGAAGAAAAGCTCCTCATGGGGTTCTAATAAACCCCTGCACAGCTATTCAGGTAACTGTCAGTATAGCGACTCTGGAAAGGGGCATAAATCTTACAAAGACTATAAGCAAGATGCCCCTGAGCCGACGACACAAGGTGGTTATCGGGGAGGATGTGGTTGCTCTTCCCGAAGGCCATGCAGGTCATACAGGTGATGGTCTAAATCTCTATTGCTCTCCAGTTGGAGGAAGATTATCAAACTTCGCGAGAAACTGGACGGACATAACGGAAAATCAGTGGGTCAGGAATGTAGTCAGAACAGGTCATCGGCTATCATTCTGTTCAAAGTCCCCCCCCCCCCCTACAAGAATTCCACGTTGGAAAATCATCCAGCAAATCCTTCAAAAAAGAGTCTCTTCTTGCAGAAATTCAATCTCTCCTAGTAAAGGAAGCAATAGAAGTGTAGAAAATCCCAACTCACCGAGGTTTTACAGTCACCTGTTTCTTGTGCTTAAACCAGACAGCTCGTTTCAACCGGTCATAGACTTGAGCTGGATAAACAAACTGATTATCACTCCAAAGTTCTATATGGAAACCATTCGGTCAGCAAAAGCGAGTATTTGAGTGGACGACTTTGCGGCAAGCATAGACCTAAAGGACACATACTTTCACATCATGCGTCATCCGGCTTTTAGATAGTACCTGCGCTTTGCTGTTCAAGGGAAGGTTTATCAGTTCAGAGAAGAAGTCTGATTTAGCTCCGTCCAAGTCATTCATTCACTTGGGGATGAGCTTCGCGACTCAAAGTAATCTAGTTCGCCTTCCGATAACCCGAGTGAAATTAGTTATAGTTTCTATGCTCGCTTTTGTCTAAACTCTCTCATAGTATCAGCGAGGGAATTTATGCGACTGATGGGTCTGTGCAGGGAAGCGGCAGACTTGATTCCGTGGGTTGCTTACGCACGTGTCCTTTCCAGACTTTTTTTACTCAGAACTGGAGTGTCAAGATGCATTCGCTTGATGGCCAAACTGTTTTAACAAATTTGCTAAAACAAAAGGTTCAGATTTGGGCAGGTCTTGAGTGGTTAACTCAGGGAGTTCCGCTTCAAGTACCGGATCCGGTCTTTACTATTATGATGAATGTGTGTCTGACGGGTTGGGGTGCGTGCCTCATTCCTGCAGACCTTAAGTGCCAGGGTCTTTGGGACTCTTCGTTCCTGAAAAAAGCACATAAACATCAAAGAGATGATGTCTATTTGGCTTGCACTGAAACACTGGATTGCTCACATAGCCAACATCCATATGCAGATTCTGTCGGACAATTCGACAGTAGTGGCTTATCTCAGAAACCTGGGTGGCACTCATTCAATTCCTCTATACGAATTGACAGAGAAAATTCTCCTATTTTCTCTGAGTCATCATGTTCATCTCTCAGTCCATCATATTCTAGGTCGTCTGAACATAGTAGAAGACTCGCTCTCAAGGGAAGGTCACATGTTGCCATCGGAGTGGACTCTCAACAAACAAATATTCAGACAGATTTGCTACCAGTGGGATCGTCCCATGATAGATCTCTTTGCCAAGAATCTAAACAATCAGCTTCCAACATTCATGTCGCCTTGTCCAGATCACCTAGCATACGCAGTAGATGCTCAGTCGATCTCATGGAACGGAATAATAGGATATGCATATCATCCAATTCCACTGATTCAGCAGATTCTGTTAAAAATCAAACAGTCTCACTGCAAAATCTTGCTGGTAGCACCTCTGTCATCTCAGAAACCTTGAATCAACCTGGTCAAGTGTCTGTTATGGAACATTCCCCGGAAGCTTCCTCCTCTCAAGGACCTTCTATTTCAGGGGAAGTCCCACATACTGCATCACAACACAGAAGGTCTCAACCTTCATGTATTTCCATTGTGCAGTCCTTCTTGCACGGGAAGCATTTTACAGGACGAACAGTGGATGCAATTTCTAACTGTTGGAGGACCTCCTCTTCACACAGCGAAGTGGAGAGTTTTCTTTCATTGGTGTACAGATGTGGATATTTATAATCAATCTATTCCTCAAATTGCCAATTTTCTGGTCTACCTGCTTGACGTACTCAAACTGCAGCCTGTCACGATTAAGGGCTATATGTCTATGTTATCAGACACATATTCTCATCATGATAACTTGAGTATTGGATTAGATCCTTCTTTATCCGAACTAGTTAGAAATTTCTCTATCAATAGACTAGAACCCTCAGATTAATTCCTAAATGGAATTTAGCTTGGGTTCTCTTGAAGCTTCTTAGCCTTCGCTTCTGCCAGAAGAATTAGTGAACTCCATGCATTATCTGTTGAAGATTCCCATTACCATAGTGTGGGTAATACTATTACTCTTACTATGGAAGTGGGATTCTTGGCTAAGAATCAGATTCTGGAGAAGAGGCCGTAGCCTTTTGTCATTAAAGCCTTACCGTCCTCGGACAACCGTAGTCCGCTGTTGTGTCCGGTGACAGCGATGCACATGTATAAACGTCGATCTAACTTCATTAGAAAAGGAAGAAAACGGTTTTCCTTTTGCTTATACCTAACAGAAAGGATATTTCTGTTCATTCAGTCACTAGATGCATTCAACAGGCAGTAAAATCGCTTATGATAATCTATCGGCAGATCAACGTTCTGTCAATAAGATTTCAGCGCATGAGGTTAGGGCACTGTCTTCTTCTTGGGCTTATTCTATTTATTTATTTATTGATGTTTAAGGTCACATATTTATGCACAGGGCTTATTCTAATAGTATTGCTATTACTGATTTAATGAAAGGCAGCCTACTGGATGCAACCATCTTCATTTACTAAGTTCTATCTTAGAAATTTAGAGTCTACCTCCAGTGACCTTAGATAGGTCGCACAGAATGTCATCCATTAATAATACATCTCAGTGATGGCTTAAGCAGTCTGCTCGAGCAATGACACCATTCTGCTGGCCTCTTCATTCTGAGGATTTTTCCTTCAGAACAGGGGGAGGTGGGGATGTTTTTTTCCTTTAATATCATCTGGCTTGAAAGTTGAAAAAGTGTCAGTAGTCCAGCGTCGGTGCTGGGTGGTTTTAATGTGTAGCTCAGTGTGAAGCAACAATTATGTCTCATTTATGTATTGCTTTTAAAGTGTAGCTCAGTGTGAAGCATTTGTATATGTCGCGTGTCATACGAGTGTTAATATACAATCCTCGGACAGTTCTAAAGGAGTATAAGGCATCTCATTCTCTGGACTTCCTTATAATTGGTTTCCTTCACCGAATTAGCAAAAAGGGTTATGCTGGCATTAAATGGAGAAATTATTGTGTATTACTAAGATATATGATTGGTGTTATATCATTATCTTTTTTTAATTGGGAAAAAGAGAAAGACATATGTAATTCCTAAGTCTTTTCCTATTCTCCTGTAGAAGCTATTCGTTATTGTGGAGAAAGAGAGATGTTTACAGTCATCTAAGTCCTAGGACCTCAAGCCTTTTTTTATGATTCAGCTAAGTCTGGGCCATTGGTTTTAGTATAAAAATATGATAAATTTAAAGTAATTTGTATATTTTTTATACTTACCAATAGCCCAGACAGGGATGGCACTCATACCTCCCTGCTGATATATATATATATATATATATATAACATTTAGCAGGAACAACTAGGAAGAATGATGTTGGCGCCAATTTCATTACCTTCCTGGTTACTGCGCATGCGCAGTAAGCAAAAGTCTGGAGGACAAGATAGGACTTCAAGTTTTGTATGAAAATTTTGGGGATTGGGGGATTCAAAATTTGTGTTTGGCCCTTGATATTATTGAGTTTGCACCAGCTAAGTCTGGGCCATTGATAAGTATAAAAAATATACAAATTACTTTAAATATATCATATTCATATAATGCCACTGACTACACATTTATATGCCCATGAAGAGAATAATGCTTTCATTTAATTACAAGGCTGCAGGGTCATATTCACAAGTATCTGTTTCTATTCAAATACTCTTAGAGAAAAGCAATGTCAAATGCATCAAATAAAAATTAAATTTACAATAGTTTAAACAATAAGTATTTGAATATTATCTTATATGTACATACATAATATGAGGTTCACATAACAAAAGAATATAACAATTCAAGAGCAGTATACAATATAGTGAGGATATCTATATATATATATAATGATGATCAAATTGCTGAGAAAAAAGGGATTTGACAGAAAGCTTATAGATCATGTAAGTCGTCTCCCTAGCACCTGCATAACTTAACTCATTTTGGTGGTTTTGATCAGATGAACCTACATATTTCTGCCTAAAGAACAAACTCCCCCACTTGCTTGTCAGATTCAGTTAATTTTAAAACCAACCATTGAGACCGAGCCAGAATGCTGTACCCCCAAATTTATCTATTTATTTATTTGATGATGTTTAAGGTCACATACTCCTGCACAATGGCTAATCATGACAGCAGCAAGGAGATAAAACCAAGTTTAGTTAATCGTTTATACCCAGGTTGCAAATTTTATAGGATGTTTACCCCAAGCATGGTGACTGGGTCCTATTTTACCGGGAAAACAAAGCCTGGTTTTCATAGTAAACAAGCACTACTTCACTTCCAGTGGTTCCCACGGGGACCCAAATTAATCTACAAACACTTTTGATGGAAATACCAAAATTATTCCCCTGTGAGGACAAAAAATAAAATATTTCACAAATTGCTCTCTGCTACTTGTGAAAATATTTTTCAAATATTTTATTCTTTGTTCTCACGGGTTATAGCGAAAACGGCACCGTGCGAAAATGGCACCTGGCGAAAATGGCACCAAGTAAGCGAAAATCGCACCAATGGTGGCAAAAACATCACCAATTGTGCTGGCAAAAACGGCACCATGGGTTGGCGAAAACGGCACCAGTTCGGATGGCGAAAACGGCACCATTATTTAATTCATTTCATTCTGCTATTTTTTGTGCTTTGTTTTGAAACTGAGTATTTAAGCTTGCAGGTGAATTTTAGGTGTTTTACCTAATTAGCCAGGGATTTCCTGCAGAAGAAAATTAAGGATACCCTGATGGTGTTGGATGCCAGTTCACTTCTCAACTGGGATGTCAATGTTGAGAGTGGCTGCGTTCAGCTCACTGTCAAGTATCGGATGAAACCCACATCTGGGAGTGGTAGCAGCACCTTTCGCGGCCTGCCCGCACTGGTCCACACCAGAAGAAGGGAAAGAAAGCACCACCATCACTGAAACCACAACAGCCAGCGGAACAGAAACAGGGAAAGAAGAAGAAATCTCCATTGACCAAACGCCGGGATGCTGACCTCCTCAAGAAAACTCACCGCCCACATGAAGGCCCAGGGTATGATGACAAAGTCAAACATGCTATCGATAGCATCATCAATAAACACCCCGAGGTCTACCGAGACCCTAAATTCAACTTTTCAAATTATAACCGCTATGGACATTTCATAACCGTTATGGACTCTGATCATCCTTCACATTGGCCATGAGTCACTCGTCTTACCTTTTTTGTAAACGCCCTCCAGAATCATGATACATCCCCCTTCCTTACTGTTGGCGCAGAATTCAAAACTTGGGGGTGGTGGAGGGGTAGTCCAAACATTGCCTAGAAGACCGTGTTTAAAATTTTATGGTTTGGTATGTCCTTTGAAAGGACGCACCAAAGCAAAAATTAAAAGACGGTCTTTTAGTTTTTGTAAGCGAAACACAATCTCCATTCCGCCGATTGGATTTTCGCCGAGATTTTTCGCGAACGTCGACAGCACCACGATTTTGTCGGAGGGGGATAGCCAGCTCGATATATGCCACATGCATATCCGATTCCGATGGTCATAGCCCTGAGGTGGGTGTGGCCTTCCCGCTGGTGGAGCTTCGATGGAATTGTAGATCAGTCCTATACTTCACTATTTTTGAAAGTGCGAAGTCTCTGACGGAACTTTTATTTATTTAACTGCAGGGGATGTACATGTAAATATACCAGGTGCACAGTCAGGGGGTGGGGGTGGGGGGAGTGTCTTGCATAGAGTCAATGTTTTTTGGTGGGGGAACAACAACAACACTGAATTTTACTGGTTATCCTGCCCCCCCCCCCCCCCCCCCCCCCCTCCGCCGGTCTTGTACACATGATATTGTAGACTCTAGGCTACGTGCCTGAAAAAGACTTCGGATTTGGACCAGGACCGTGACGTGAACCACCAACACTAGCATTGTTGATGCAGTGCTCGACTGTGCATGTTCATGATTCATAATTGCCATAATTTGCCAACAGTACACACTGAATGGCTGGGATTAGAAGAGGGATAAGCACTGGATGATTGGGGGCACGGTGGTTCAGTACGTAGAGGTGCAGGCTGCAGGTCGAGAGGTCCTCTTCAAATCCCAAAATGCGGCAACTGCGTTGTGACCTTGGGCAAGACACTTCACCCCCACTGCACACGTGGGGGCATGGTGGCGTTGTGTACTGAGGCGTACTGCATCTGTCTTCAACCAATGCTAACCCTGCTTGTGTGGAGCTGACAGTTGCTCGCCGCTGTTCGGTGGTTCTCTCTGGGTGCTCCGGCTTCCTCCACCTGTAAAACTGTCATGGTCATGATTAGCCATTGTGCAGAAATATGTGACCTTAAACACCAATAAATAAATTGGTTGATTACGACAAAAACACTCATGTAGTGGAGTTTCCACTCACACAGTGTGCTCAGGTTCTGTGAAGAAAAATTACAGCACACTGGAGACATACTTCAACAAATTCGTTTCAAAGCTTCTAGACCAAAATACTAAGTTATGTTACTTTAATTTAACCCGTCGGGGCGAACTGTACGGAGCGAAAATCATTCAAACGATAAAATGTCGGATTCCTCAAACACGTGTTGTTTGAAAGTTGTGGAAAAATAATGCCCTCGTAATTAAAAAATACACTTTCTGGCGTGTTCTTTCATATGATATTCATGAATAAATAGTAAATATGTACGATCACTGTTTTCCTTTCATTCGTATGCGCTTTTCTTTAACCATTTAACTCGGAAATGCATGTCCGATCAGAAATCGATTCACCCCAAAACAGCCGACTTTGTGGTGAGAGAATATCCAACCGTAAAAGTGGCTTTTGACTGATTTCTGATGTTGGGTAAAATACTTCTGTTTGAAGTAATTTGGATATCACCGATGGATATGGCCGCCTTTTTCCTTTTTATTTGTTTATTTGTTTATATTAATTTTACCAATTGACAGTAATATTTCTATCGACACCCAGACGGTGGCACGGGGAGGGGGGGGGGGGGGGGGGCAACCCCCACTTTTGAAAATGGAAGTAGTTTTGATCATTTAATTATTTGTTAACCCTTGGCTGCACCCAATGGTAGGTTAAACAGATAGTTCTGTAAAAAGCTCAGCCAAGTCTAACTGAAAAAAATCCCTTTTTTGCATCAACTTAATTATAGCTCAGGTTGTGAGCTCTCATTTGACCGAGCATATTCCAGTTAGGAGGCTAGAGACATGGATTTTTTTCAGGAAATCATTTTTGTAAAAAAATAATTGAATCTGCCTTGGGATCGGGCCATCACTTTCTGAATTTAAAAAAAAAATTAAGCCTATATCATTTCATTTTCATTTTAACCGAAACTCGGGGCAAAGTTGGCCTGTTTGGCTACACCAAACTATATTGGAGGACGTTTTGTTGGGGGAGGACTTATCCTGCTGAATCCTTCATGACATTCATTGATGGACCTTGAAATACTCTGTTTCTCTTAGCTACCAGTGATTTCGCAAGGTACCATATTGGCTATATTTCCATAAAATAAAAGACGGGTGGAGTTAAGACAGCAGGCTTAATACTTTTCGTTCTCAGTTTGATGCGCTGAGTATTTACCCGCGCAGACCAGGTCTATTTTTATAATAGTGTTAACTTGTTCACATCTATTTACATCTCCGCACACTTTTCTTTCAAAATTTTTACTTTTGTCGATTTGAAAAGGGGGCGAGTCGGAAAATATCTTCAGGTTTGTAACTCGACTGGATTTTGTTGTTTTTTTAATTGCGACATACGAAAACATCGAACGAATCTTAGAATGTACAATCCGTTCATGACAAACTTTGAAGTTTTCACCATCGTGGAATACATGTAACAAAACACTATGATCTCACAATGTATTGGTGTTTCCGTTGCGATTTTCTCTCGATTCTACCTAAATTTTGTCTCGATTCTTTCTCCATTCAGCCACGTTTTATCGACAGAACCGCGATTCTCAATCGCGACGGAACCGAAGCTGGATCGAGAGCCGATCGACTAAAAGACTGCTTTTGTGATCACAGTACTGTACATTATTACTGAACCTACACACAAATGCAACAAAGACTCGTCCATTTTGTTGTATACGGTAGTGTACAAGACCACAACATTCATGGCATTAAGGTTAAAAGATTAAAACAAAACAAACTGAAATGACTGATAGAGAATATCATCTGTGCTTATAACTAAATATAACAACACAACTAAGAAATACAAAGTCTGCATGTTTTCAAAACAGTTTTTAACAGAGGCATTGGCCAATGAGATGGCTCAGGATTTGTAAACAAAGGGATCATGCTGAAAAATTTATAAATGTAAATGTGAGATTATCGAGAACTTCAGTGCTATGCTTTACATTGCAAGTACCGTTTTGCAACAATCAGTGGGAGAGGGCTCTATAAGCTCCTTCTTGCAGAATGTAATATAACAGAATATCATGTCAATGGAAACAATTCAGGGAGCTTCACCACGTAATGGTGAATAAACACTGAAATCCTAGGTTTGTTTTTAACAATGCAATCATCCAAACGATTTTCAGTTTAAACTCCAATGCAAGAAAAATCTTTACAAACCAAGGGAGGTCACTAGGAATATGGGATGGGAGCAGGCCACAGAACTCCTACAATGTTAAAGACCAAAACAGAGTCTTTATATCCTTATTCTCAACATTCAACCACTCAAAATTAACTTGAACCTTATGGGGAAGTAAATGGCAGGGTACTGACTGTAGGGCCTTTAATTAGAATAGAGTAGCATTGGTGTTTGTCTCTGATGTTACCTTTTGAACAAAAGTTGTTTCTTCTAGAAAATGTGGCATATCAGGAGCTATTCTCAATTCAAACATTTGTTTTGAAGTTTGTAAAATTTTTAGGCTGCAATGACAAATATTTGTAGGTGCAATGATATTTTCAACAGAGAGTTCACATCATTGCAGAGAAATTTATCCCTTTAAATTTGTTTGATAATTTCATGACAGATTTCTTGGCCTTATTTATTGGAATATTTTCATTGGATCCAATCATGACTGCTACTTAGCAGCCATGGATTGATTTTATAAAAAAAAAACAACCAAGAAAATACTCAGCCAGTTAAGAGCTGAGCAGAGGTTAAGAATCAGTTGCACTTTTTGACTAACTAACAGAACTAGAGAGAGACTTACTTCAGATCCTACTGTCTCTGCCTTAACATGAACTTTCCCACCTTATCAAATGTGAGGAAGTAACTAGCACAAGAATATTACAAAATTATTCGGTCTAAGTTCAACATGATATAAATCACTATAAATAAGCTGCAACTCAAAACTTTAGAAGTTTATGCATGTATTCTTGCACAAGGTCAAATAAAAATGTTTCAATGAATTCACTTCACAAACCTAGAATGCATTATGTATTAACAAATTTTATACAGAAATCAATATTGAATCCATTTTCAAGAGAAATTGGATTTAGTATTGATTTCTTTACAAACTTTTCTGAGGAGTGTTACATAAACAGTATTTCATCAAGAAAATCTTTTATCACAGTTTTATCATCGAATCAAAATCTAAAACATAAAAATGGGATCTTACTGTCTTTTTGTCATCATTCTCTCTTGCATAAAATGGTTTCAACTTGGATGGAAAATCTGTGACAAACACTGGTCTATTTTCATTGACAGAAACTAAGTATTTTTCATGTTCCTTCTGAAAATCACACCCCCACTGAAAATATGAAAACCATATATATCAATAAAAAACAGTGCAAGCAATACACTCAATTCCTAGCACTCTGATAGTATTTCACATTTTCTGTCATTGATGTCATATTGCCCATGCAGCATGAAAAATTTAACAAATTATATCTTGTTTGACAGAGCTCAATGAGCTCTGTCAAACAAGATATAATTTTTTTAAATTCTCAGTTACATTGTGGGAAAACATTGCTGCTGAAAACTTTGGTATTATTGACATCAGAGTGCAGAGTTAACAGGTACTAATCTGCATGGTAGTGAGTAACCAATATAATGAATTGGATATCGCCTCTCGAGTGGAAGAAGGTGCCATCTGCAATGTTTTAGTATTGCAGATGGTGCCTTGCTGAATGCAATGGATGATATAATCATGAATATAATTCTTTATATTTTTGATAAAGAGTAGACAAGCTATATCAAACAAGATAAAACAGGTCACATTTCCTGACTGCATCGACTGCATTGGAAAAAAGGTTAAAAAAAAAAACAGGAGGTCAAGTAAATAATCCATTTTCTTTACTGAAAGAAGTCTATTGGATATAATTTCAGTGAAGTGACAATTCTCTGGATGTAAAAAAAACATCTTGTGACCAGTATGCCAGTGTCGGATGAGAATGGTTTGGTTTTCCTGAGAACACTGAAAGATGGTCTTTGAAAAAGAGCCCTCTGGATGCACTTGGCTATTGTTAGTGTTAACCTTGACTTGACTTTTGATATATAGATAATTAATTTCTGGTCATCTTAAACACTCCAACAAAATCCAATGTATGTACAATTATTCACCCAATACATTTTTGTTATTTTCCCTTTGAATATATTTCCTGTAACCTGTCTCAGTTCGTTCATTTCATTGAGGAGTTATCACCCATGTTTCCAAGAGGAATGCAATCTTATTATCATTTATGAGTGAACAATGAAACCCTTTCTAAAACTGTTAAACCCACTACATAGGTACAGTGATTCACAATGCGAAAAAGCCCATAGAACAGTGGAAGACAATAACAGGGTTTGTATGGATGTCCAAGAATCAAATTCAAGCACTATTTATGAATTTTTCAAGGACTGTTTAACAATTTTGAAGGACTATTATTGTGTGCTACTGTTATGATGGCCTGTCACATCAAGTCGATTTTGTATCGTATTTAATATGACACAAAATTAGAAAATGCCAACAGATAAAAAAATTATTTCACCAAATGCAAATTTCTTTTCACAACCGACCTTATCAAATGGTAAGTACAATTTCTTCCCAGTTTTTTCCACATTACCATAACTATTTTGAATCAGTACTCCATCTTTTAATATGTTAATTATGCTTGAAAAAAACTCTAAACTCATTCTTGATTCAAATTGAGAAGTTGCATTTTTTCCAAAGTGCTCTTCCAACACACATAATTAATCATCTGTGATGTGCCATCAAATATCACCATTATGATAAGCTATGGTCTCAATGGTTGTAGGTAAACTGAATTCAGGTACTTTTCATGGAAGGTGGTGGGAAATCAAGTACTTTTCAAGGATATAATAGAATTCAAGCACTCTTCAAGGAAAGGGTCTAAATTCCAGGACTTTTCATTTGCCTCTGAATCCTGAATAGCTTTGGAGATTTTTTTTTCTAAACAGTATAAGAAAACTTCCACTGATGGATCTTTGGGTTCATCTTAAAGATGCATCATCTGATCGATTCGATTTCGGTTTTTCAAAATATATTGTAGAAATCCACATTTTAGAGGGAAAGGTACACATAAAATGTTTCTGTATTTGTCATCCAAGTCATGAGGCTCCTACAGCATGCTGAGTCACCTGGGTTACTCAGTGCCCACCACTCTTCTCAGCTAATGGATATATTGTGGTGGGCTACAGTAGGGAGCTACAGTGGTAGAGCCATGGAGTATCCTGGAAGCCAAGTCTCCCCCCCCCCCCCCCCACACTCTCTGAATCCCACCTACTCCTCCCATCACCAAATCTGAAAAAGATTCTTTTTGATTTCCTGCCCTCAGTACAAGTACAGTCATCTCAGTTCTGAGATCACCCCCACCCCCCAACTCTTCACCAGCATGTGCCATGCTCACCCAGGATTTCAAACCATGGCTCCACCACTGGGGGGGGGGGGGATCTGCCTTGTTCTGTCAGTGAGATTTGGGGCCTTGTCAAGATGCAAAAATTTACAAGAAATGCTAAATTTTAGCAAAAATGAACATTTCCTTATTTTTTAAGGAGTCGCTAAGCTCTCACCTTGGTTTTGGTGGATAATATGCAATTGTTGTGCGTATTTCGGATATTATCACATCGTTTCAAAATAAACTACCCTGGTTTCTTTATGATTCCTGTTTCAAATGACAGTGGAATAAAAGGAACACAAATCATATTTCTTGTGATTTTGATAACTAATATTGAAGTAAGTCATGATATACGAATCACTTTTATTGGTAACTCACTCACTCCAATGTTTTCACAATATCTCTCCTAATTTTGACTGTAGAGGTTCGTTTTTGACTTTGACTTTGCCCAAACATAGAAATTGGGGGAAGTGTGTGGTGCCAAGTCAAAGATATCACAAACTTCACTTCGTCTTCTTGACTGATGCCTGAACAGATTTCATTTCAGTCAAGACAGGCAATTGATATTTTTGAAGGGAGACAGCTTCATAATGGGATTTGAAAGTTTGCAATATTGCATCTTGGAATTTGTTGTGTACACAAAATACACATGGGAAAACATGTGTTGATTGTAACAACTGCATATTGGGAATGGAGCGTTAACTTGACACTTGACAGTTTATACCTAACAGACCTGCAGTACTGCGCGATTCCTTAAAGTAAGTTCAAATAGTATACAAACACTATGCAATAAGTTGAAAAAACTTTCAATAGTTACCTGCCATCCATTTAACAGGATATGTTCTATTTAAATTTAACCATTTTATTGTTGACAAAAAACAGAATTGTCAATGCGCAGCATTATCTCTTGAGCATGTGACACTTTCAGAGAACGTGCCAGAAGTTGGCTAATTAACATAATTTACCCGTCATTTTTCCCATGTGAACTTTGAGGTTTCAAAACTCAATAAATTTTATGTTAACCTCCAATCTAATTTACTACGCGCCATACGCAGATGATTTGGGGTTAAAGATAATTTATATTACCTTTACACCATATATTATCAGGTAACTTTCAATACCTATTTGGTCGAATATGAGTGAGTCTGGGGCTGTGCCCAGTTCATTAAATTAACTTAACGATTCTTGTGGATTCTTACAGAAGACTTTTAATTTTTCATATTCCTTCTGGTGGTGGTTCTCTAGATATCGTTTAAGATATAAGAAATTTGCTTCCACTATTTTGGGGGGATTTGTTGTCAAATATCTCAAAGTAAGCATAAATGGCACAGCGTTTACCTTTGCCCAACATTTTAGCCTTTAGGCATTAATGATCATTACATGTTAGGTAATTAGGAAATTTAAATTTTATAGTAAATTTCCTTTCTTATTATACCTACTGAAATTGTTTACAACAGGCTTGAACTACAGTGGAAGTCCCTAACTCGGAAAAATACTCTCTATTCTCTTCTTTCGCAAGCGATTTGGGAAAGAAAAGTGGTGCAAAAGCACCAACAAAAAATAAGCCAAAACTGGGACGAGAGCGACCTGCTCACACCCAGTAGGGGACACTCTTCTTGTACTAATCCACGGCTTCTGGAACCAGTGCGCAGACGTATAACCAACGAGTCATTCTATTGAATCTGCCAATGTTGGAGTTATGTGATTAGAGGAGAGGAAGGATTCTTACCCGAATAAGAAGACGGGAGGGCCTCCATGTAACAACTGCGGTAGGTATAATAAGAAAGGAAATTTACTATAAAAGTTAAAAAATTTATAGTAATTTATATATTTTTTATACTTACCAATGACCCAGACATAGCTGGTGCTAACTCTTAAAAATCTAGGGCCAAACACAAATTTTGCCCCCCAATCCCCAAAATTTGCATCTAAAACCAAAAGAAATCATGTCCTGAAGGGCCTCCATACTTTGCCCTTACTGCGCATGCGCAGTGTCAAGGACGTTCCGAAATTGGCGCCAATTATCATTCTTACAAGCAGTGCCTGGTCAGCGCTATGTACTCAGCGGGGAGGTATGAGTTCCCAACTCCTGGGAGGGCCATCCCCGTCTGGGTCATTGGTAAGTATAAAAAATATATAAATTACTATAAATTTTTTAACATTTTTATACTGTACCAATGACCCAGACATAGCTGAATAGTAAAAAGGCTGGAGGGCCTAGGACATAGAGGAAAATCCAATAAGCTCAACTATATAATATAGAGTCAACCCCTCAAGGAGAAAAGGAGTATTAAGCTTTACATGTATCTTTCTTATTTTATAATAAATTAGAAAGATACAATACCCTTCATAATTGAGCACAATAACATTCATGTTCTCTGTTAACATCCAGTATAACCCTTTATACTAATTATTTTTAAAGTAAGCCAATAAATAAAGCTAGTCCAGAGAATTGAGACTCTTTATATTCTTTAAAAGTGTCCGAGGATTGTATATTAATGCCCGTTTGACACTTGACATATACAAATGCTTCACACCGAGCTACACTTTAAAAATATGACATGAATGAATTTTTATCATTAATATTACACTTTAAAACCATCCCGGAAACGACTCAGAAGTTAAAAAATTTATAGTAATTTATATATTTTTTATACTTACCAATGACCCAGACATAGCTGGTGCTAACTCTTAAAATATAGGGCCAAACACAAATTTTGCCCCCCAATCCCCAAAATTTGCATCTAAAACTAAAGAAAACATGTCCTGAAAGGCCCTCCACACTTCGCCCCTACTGCACATGCGCAGTGTCAAGGACGTTCCGAAATTGGCGCCATTAATCATTCTAATAACCAGTGCCTGGTAAGCGCTATGTACTCAGCGGGGAGGCAAGAGTTCCCAACTCCTGGGAGGGCCATCCCCGTCTGGGTCATTGGTAAGTATAAAAAATATATAAATTACTATAAATTTTTTAACATTTTTATACTCTACCAATGACCCAGACATAGCTGAATAGTAAAAAGGCTGGAGGGCCAAGGACATAGAGCAAAATGGAATACGCTCAATAAAATAAAATAGAGTCATCCCCTGTAGGGAAAAAGAAGTAATAGGCCTTACATGTATCTTTCTTATTTATGATAAATTAGAAAGATACAACACCTTCCAAAATTGAGCTTCATACATCCATGTACTCTATTAATATCCAATATAATCCTTATACTAATAATTTTTAAAGTAAGCCAATAAATAAAGTAAGTCTAGAGAATAGAGACTCTTATACTCCTAAAAGTGTCTGAGGATTGCATAATCATGTCCGTTGACATATGCAATATTCAAAAGCTATACTTTAAAAACTAAGACTTGAATGAATTTTAAAAACCTAAACTTCTCACTAAACAACCATCCCAATAACAGCTCAGAATTACTAACTCCGGAGGAGGTATCCCCTTGTTTTCATAGTAAAACAGGTGACCCAAGGGAACACCCTCCCCCCCCCCCCCCCTTTTTCTTGCCCTGGGTCAAATAGCCCAGAGCGAAGAGGGCAGCCGAACGGAGACACTGCCGAAACAGACAGCCTACCTAGCTATAGTAGCAACTGTTAAGTGAATGACATTCTGAGCAGTAGATAATAGACCTAATAATAGAGGCCTCCAGAAATGGACTCGATATTTCTGAGATAAAATTCATGAATGTGGATGGCTGAGCGCAATGAGCGGCCTTCAAAAATCTATAATAGCGACACTATTAATGTAAGCCCAAGAAGTAGAAGAACTCTTACTTCATGAGCCGAAATCTTAAGCACAACTGCTAAGTCAATGATATACCATAAGCAGTACCGATTGTTAATAGAATCCATTAACAATAAAATGGAGCGTAACGTCCTTCTACTAGACATCAAAGACAGAAGAAGCTTACGCCCATAGTAATAAACAGATATCTGTTTATAAATACATAAACTGTACCCGGAAAGAGTAAAGGCCTATGCCCATACGAAGACGGAAGGACCTTAAAATAATAGGTTCCGGATAATAGGAGCCTAACTCTTATGAAACAATCCAACCTAAATAGTAACGGAAGTAGTGATTCCGAAACTACGAAAGTGAAAATCATCCATCGATAGTGCATGAAACTCACTGACTCTACAGTAAAAGAGAAACCAACAGAATTACTGTCTAAAAGGTCAGAATTTGAAAACTACTGTTTCCAAAGGCTCAAATGATTACTTAGCTAAATAAGAACCGAAGTTAAAATCCGTATAGGAATTTAATCTAAAGATTCTAAGTCTATTTATCAAAAAGTTACTAACTGACTTAGATAAAGAGACAAAAGACTCAATTGTAAACTATCGTAGAGTGCATAGGTATGAGGTAACATAAACCTATTACCTAAATAATAACAGGCTGCAGTAGATCTTGTGAAACAAGTATACTAAAAAATAGCAATGAGTAGTATGGAGGGATCAACAATATGAACATAATGATCCCTACACCACGACGGAAGAGCCTCCACTTTAGCCGCATAGAATAGCGAAGAAGAGGATCTCCTATAGTAAGAAATCGCGTCCAAAGCTCGTCCAGTACAGTGCTTACAATGCAATACGGACCACACAACGGAATACATGAAGGTTGCGACCTTGCTGGTTGTGATAAAGATGACACGATTTACCCAGTGAAAAAAGATCCTCACATAGAGGAAGATTTCACGATAAGACCCACAGTAGACAAGAGAGTAAATTACTCATGATCTCTGTGAAGATAGAGATGCTATCAACAGAAATGTATTGTGGTTGTTTATCTTAGCAATACCTGCTAAAACAACAGCGCCGGAGGATATCCGTCCTATAGATCAATAGAGCGTTAACAATATTAGCTCAGAGATCTGGACAAGCCAACACATACGTCTGCAATTGATTAGCAAGCTGTGTCATAAATAAATCATCATTGGGCGCTCCCATAGATAGCAAATCTGATTGAATACTTGTTTGTTGAGAGTCCATTCTGACAGCAACAAGCGACCCGTAAGAGAACGGGAGTCCGATAAAACAATCAGACGACCCGGAATATGACGGACCAAAACTGAACTTGGTGTACTATAACCAACAGACGGATTCTTTCCATTAAATTGAATAACGGAAACGAAAGAGTGCCTCCCTGGTTCCGGAGATACGCCACTACTGTCGAATTAAAGGACAGGAATTTGGGCATGCGTTTCTGAATAATGTTCATGCAATGACATAAAGCAAGCCTAAAAAATATTATTCTGCGGAAGAAAACTGATTGCTAAGAGACTGCGGAACCCAAAGACCCTGGCACTTCGAATCCGTAGGGATCAGTATTATATCCCAATCTGTTTGACTGGCAACCGTCATAACAGCCACACTCGGGTCCGGCAACTGCGGTGGCACTCTCTGAGTCAACCACCGAATGTTTGCCCCAGTCTGAATCTCTTGTAACTCTAGATAGACAAGAGAACGTGTAAATCGAGCAATTCATGGATTGCCGAAAAGTTGCCGTCGAAGAGAAGCTCCTCCGAGAACGAAGCGACTCTGAGAGAGTTCTTAACCTTACTATCCATGCGTGTGGATGTAGCTAGGGCTGCGTCACGTCTAACTAACTCCAATCAGCCACTGAAGGGCGGAGTTATACGTGAACAAACTACTGCCCTCAAAAGAAATTACATTGAGAATAATATCCCGTAAATCTTTTCTTGAACACGTAATGATAACGCCTCAGTAAGGCGGATTACGTATGATAAAGCGTCTAAGTTAAGTCTACTATACATAATGTCATTCCCAACATTGAAATTGGAAAAGACATAAACGGCGAAAAAGAATATATGCAGTCTTTAATCACACCGTCTAGACGCATATGAACTCTCGGTATGCCCTGCTCTGCCAAAATAAACTATTCGTATAAATGATAAAATGGCAGAAATGAGCAACGCGGACAAGAAACTAAACTATCATGCTTAGTAGCAGGCTTGTATATATATATATATAGCGTCGAAAAATAAAACACATGTTGTAATGACAATATTGGACTGCGTCGGTAAGTCAGGGACAATGTCCCTGAACCGATCGAAAAATCCGAGTCCAATGACGCTATAAGTCTCTTATCCAAGATCGCAGCAATGAAGTCCGAAATAACAATCACTGGAAGACAATGCCAGAAGATATGAAAGGCATCTTCCGATACTACTAAAGGGAAAACTCGAAATCTTTCGAATCCCTTTCGCCATCCTGTCGGACCCTATAAAGCGTTCGGTCGTCCGTACCTGATGCAACCGCGGACCGCACCGACCCAGCGCCGTCGGATAATTCCTGATTCGACTGAGAAACTGTCAATTGCTGGGATGCTGCGAAACAACTGTGCTAACTCGGATAGCACGTCCGTCACTGAGGCCTGAGGAGAAGCAGTCTTACGATGCATTGCCGCTGGAAGCTCCGTGATTGTTACCCCGTGCATACTACCAATATGCAAGAGAACGGAGTGTATAGGCCTCGTGTTCCTTGGCTACCGGATGGCGCGACCTATTCGCCGTGGAATCACTGAATGCCGAAACTGATCGGATACTCGAGGTCACGTAGCCAATGTGCGGTCGTGTGCCCTGCTGTGAGGATGAGGAAGCATTAAGGACAGTCTCTCGGACTGTCAATATAACGGAGCGTCCCGACCAACGGACATATGCTCCGAATGTAAAATATCTGAACCACAACATGCGGTCCCCTATGTTGTTGGACGAGAGAGGGACTTCTCTCGCTCACAGCCCGGACGGACCTGGACAAGCCAGGAACCGGACTAACAGGCTTCCTCCGATCTGTCCTCAATCTGCCATCACTGGGTGAGTACTAAAGTAATTAAAGTGCTCGCATCACCCAAATCTCCTTCCTAGACCGCAACGGACGAACCCGGCAGCCGAACCATTCGATGAATGTACGCTACACCGGGTGAGCTAGCGAATGTCACTCCGTAGGCAATAGACATATTCCATGAGCACTTATTGCCGCTAACTCTTCATTAACTATGACGACAGAGGCACACTTTTGAAAGACATCTCCATAACTCTTCGAACAAGAAACCAGAAATGCTTGGTTTGCAAGCATAAAATAATAATATATATAGCGTCGTTCAATAATTCGAAAGTTTGTGTGACATTATTGGACTATGTGGGAACTGAGGGACGATGTCCCTGAACCGAACCAAAAATTTCTAAGTCCACCGACGCTATCAGTTTCTTATCCGGCATCGCAGCATTCTGGTCCGACGAAAGAAGCTGTAGAAGACCAAGTCAGATGACATACACAACAGTATATGTTGTTCCGAAAGGGAAAGCTCGAAATCCTCCGAATCCCTTTCGGTATCCCGTCGGACCGGATGAAACTTTCGGACGTCCGTACCCGCTTCCGCGGAGCATCCCGACCCAGCATCGTCGGATAAAATATATGCGACAGATTCAGTTGACGCTGGGATGCTGCGATAAACTGTGCTATTAAGGAAAGCACGTCCGTTCCCGAGGCCTGTGCAGTAGCGGTCTTACAATGCATTGCCGCCGGAAGCTCCGTGTACGTTGACTCCCGCACACTTCCTATGCGAACGTCCGGAGTCTGCAGGCCTCGTGTCCCTGGCTACCGGATGGTGTGACCTGGTCGCCGAAGAATCCTTGATCGGCGAAGCTGGTAATATATCGGCGGTCACGCAGCCAAGGTGCGGTCGTGTGCGCTGACGAGAAGAGGAAGCCTTAGCAGTCTCCGCGGACTGCCTATACAACGGAGCGTCCCGAGCGACGGACGTATGCTCCGCTTGCGACACATTTTGTACCACAACATCTGGGGCCAGATGTTGTTGAATGAGAGAGGGGCCTCTCTCGCTTGCCGTCCGGATGGACCGGAACGAGCTGTGAACCGGACTAAAAGGCTTCCTCCGTTCTCCCTCCGATCCGCCGTCACTGGGTGTGCATTAGGTTAATTTATAGTGCTCGCATCACCCCAAAATTCCTTCTAGACCGCAACGGACGAACCCGGCTGCCGAACCATTCGGTGAATGGACGCTACACCGGGCGAGCTAGCGGACGTCAAAGGCCGTCGAACCTACTAGGGTCCTCTTAGGCAATTGGCGTATTTACATGAGCACTTTTCCGCTAGCCCTTCATTAATTGTGACGACGGAGGCACACTGTTGGAAGACATCACAGATACATCACCCTAATCTTGATCGTCTGAAATAGAAATTGATAAAGTAGAGTGACCCTGCGGGGAAAGGACCGGAGTGTCCAAATCCCCAATAACATACCGTGACATACGCTTCCCATATTGTCATCGAAATCATACGATACAGAACAGGAGTTAATGCAAGTACACTGACCACATATAGAATGATAATAAAGTCAGAGGAAGACTTCCTCTTAAAACAATTGATCAATATCCTTTCAATGTGAAAAGAAAACAAGCCCTGGTACTCGCACTAACCCCTGGCAATCAAAATACATAATAATAATATGATCCATTAATATAGAAAAAATAATTGAAATCAAAATATTTTGAAAAAATATTTTTTCAGAACAGCCCAAGTTTCTGAAAAGTAACGTTGAGCCCCAATGGATCCCAAGCCTAAGTGTGGACAAAAATTTTAAAAATATTTTAAACAATTTATTCAACACTTACGAACAATAATAATGTATCTAGTTATGATTAAAATAACATCAAGATATTATTTTTTAGAAATCCCCCCTCACACAGAAGGCTGCAGTAAATGTAAACAATGAGTGTAAAAACACTAAAATAAGACTCCAGGCACCCAGGCCCGAAATCAGTTACCAAAAATACACTATCTGATGCAAAACAGAGACTTCCAGGGAAGAAACTGCAGAACATCAGATGGTAGATGCAGAACACAACGCCTAACCACCCGTAGGTGAAGACGTAAACATGGGGAAAAGAACAGAATTCATTCTGTTATTCAGCTAAAACTCCCAAGAAAATTTAGTAATAATAATTACAAAAACTATGCCAAAAGCATGGGAGAATAGCAAGGGGGAACTTAAAGGACAGGGAGAGAGGAAAACACTTAAAAAACAGTGTAACTAAACAATCAGAATGACAACAAAATGGCTGCTGCCTTGAAAATAGGTAACTTAACATAATTTCATTAAAAAATTTTAAGTTACAGCCCTGATAATATTCTGTCACACATTTTTTTCCTCTCCTCCTTCTCTATCCTCCTTAGAATCACCATTTCACTAATATTTATGTGTCTGGCATCATTTAAACTGAGATTTATAAGCACAAAGATCAGTCAGATGTTAACTGATGAAGGGCCAAACTTAGAATGATTAATGGCGCCAATTTCGGAACGTCCTTGACACTGCGCATGCGCAGTAGGGGCGAAGTGTGGAGGGCCTTTCAGGACATGTTTTCTTTAGTTTTAGATGCAAATTTTGGGGATTGGGGGGCAAAATTTGTGTTTGGCCCTATATTTTAAGAGTTAGCACCAGCTATGTCTGGGTCATTGGTACAGTATAAAAATATACTGACTTCGGAGGAGGCATTCCCTTGCTTTTCACTATAAAGCAGGTGACCTAAGGGAACACCCTCCCCCCCCCCCCCCTTCCCCTTGCCCTGGGTCAAATAGCCCAGAGCAAAGAGGGCAGCCGGACGGAGTCACTGCCAGAACAGAAAGCCTGCATAACTATAGTTGCAACTGTTTAGTGGACGACATTCTGAGCAACAGATAACGGACCTAAACAATGCAGGTCTCCAGAAATGGACTCAATATTTCTGAGATAAAAATTCGTGAATGTGGATGGCTGAGACCAATAAGCAGCCTTCATTAAATCTGTAATAGCAATACTATTAGCGTAAGCCCAAGAAGTAGAAAGAGCTCTTACTTCATGAGCCGAAATCTTAAGCACAGACTGCTGAGAAGAAGATAAATTTTCATAAGCAGTACGGATAGTTAATTGAATCCATCTAGCAATAGAATGGACTGAAATGTCCTTTCTATTAGGCATCAGAGACAGAAAGAAACGTTTTCGTCCCTTTCTGATAAACTGAGATCTCTGTTTATAGATACGTAATGCTCTAACAGGACAGAGTAAAGGCCTACGCCCATCTGAAGACGGAAGAGCCTTAATAACAATAGGTTCCGGATATTTATTAGGAGCCTGATTCTTAGCTAAAAATCCCACATTAGTAGTGAAGGTGATAGTGTTCCCGACACTATGATAGTGAGAATCATCCACCGACAGTGCATGAAGCTCACTGACTCTTCTAGCAGAAGAGAAAGCTAAGAGAAAAGCTGTCTTATAAGACAAGAATTTGAAATCTACTGTCCCAAGAGGTTCAAATGGCTTTTCCTTCAGTTTAAGAAGAACCCAAGCTAAATTCCACTTAGGAATTAACCTAAGAGTTCTGGGTCTATTTATCGAGAAGTTTATAACTAACTTAGATAAAGAGACATTAGATCCAATTTGTAAACTATCATGATGTGCATAGGTATCAGATAACATAGACCTATAACCCTTAATAGTAACAGGCTGCAGTTTGATTTCGTCAAACAAGTATACTAGAAAGTTTGCAATGTCTGGTATGGAGGGATCAAAAATATCAACAGAATGATCCCTACACCAACGACAAACAACCTTCCACTTAGCCGCATAGTTTAGCGAAGAGGAGGTCCTCCTACAGTTAGAAATCGCGTCCACTGCTCGTCCTGTAAAGTGCTTGCCATGCAAGAAGGACTGCACAACGGAAAAACGTGAAGGTTGAGACCTTGCGGGTTGTGATGGAGTTGACGCGATTTCCCCTGTGAAAGAAGATCCTCCCGTGGAGGAAGCTTTCGCGGTAGGTCCCACAACAGACACCTGAGTAGATTTATCCACGGTCTCTGTGGAGACAGAGATGCTACCAACAGAATCTTGCACTGAGATTGTTTTATCTTTAGCAATACTTGCTGAATTAACAGCGCTGGAGGATATGCATATCCTATCATTCCGTCCCAAGGGATCGACAGAGCGTCTACTGCAAATGCTCTTGGATCCGGACACGGAGACACATACATCTGCAACTGATTGTTGAGATGTGTCGCAAATAAGTCTATCATTGGCCGTTCCCATTGGTAGCAAATCTGATTGAATACTTGTTTGTTGAGAGTCCACTCCGACGGCAACAAGAAACCCTTTCGTGAAAGGGAGTCTGCTAGTACGTTCAGACGACCCGGTATATGACGGACCGAAAGAAGAACTTGATGTTCTAGAGCAAACAGAAGGATTCTTTCCGTTAGATTGAACAACGGAATTGAATGAGTGCCTCCCTGATTCCGTATATACGCCACTACTGTCGTATTGTCGGATAGGATTTGGACATGAGCATTGTGAATAATGTCCATCCAATGACGTAACGCAAGCCAAATTGACATCATTTCCTTGATGTTTATGTGCTTGCCCAGGAATTGCAGATCCCAAAGACCCTGGCATCTCGAATCCGTTGGGATCAATGATGCACCCCAACCTGTTTGACTGGCATCCGTCATAATGGTAAAACTCGGATCCGGCAACTGCAGCGGAACTCCCTGAGTTAACCACTGAATGTTTGCCCAAGTCTGAATCTCTCGTTTCACTTGATCTGACAAGAGAACGTCTATGTCGAGCGAATGAATTTTCACACTCCAATTCTGAGTCAAGAAAATTTGGAGAGGACGCGTGCGTAACTGCCCCATCGGAATGAGATCCACAGCGGCTCCGCACAGACCTATCAGTCTCATGAACTCCCTCGCTGTGACTTTGTCTGCGTGCAGACAATAGCGAGCGTAACAACTGACTAATTTCGCTCTGGTTAACGACAGACGAACAAGATTGTTGTGCGTCTCGAAGCTCATTCCCAGATGTGTGAATGACTTGGACGGCACCAGATCCGACTTCTCCTCGTTTATTATAAAACTGAGACGTCGAAGCAATAGAAGCAGATTCTGCACATCGTTCTGAAGCGTTAACTCGTTGCCGTACCTCTGAAGAATGTCGTCCAGGTAGGCCGACGTTACCGCAGACGAATGAGCTCGGAAATACATCATTACCGAGTTCATTACCCGAGTGAAAGCCGAGGGTGCTAGATTCAATCCGAAGCACATCGCCTGGAATTGATACACCACCCCTAGGACTGTGAAGCATAGATACTTTCTGAATGTCGGATGTACCATGACGTGAAAGTACGCATCTTTGAGATCTATGCTTGTTGCATAATCGTTCACCCGAATACTCGCTCTGACCGATCGAATTGTCTCCATATAAAACTTCGGAGCGACGATCAGCTTGTTTATCCAGCTCAAATCTATGACTGGACGGAACGAGCCGTCTGGTTTTGGAACCAGAAACAGATGGCTGTAGAATCCCGGTGTCTCCTGGTTTTCTACGACCTCTACCGCGTTCTTCATTAAAAGAGACTGCACCTCTGATAACAGAGCGCCTCTTTTCTGCGGATTTGACGGAAGTTGAGTCCATGTTGGACTTCGAGTTAATGGAGGCTTTCGTTTGAAGGATATCTTTAGACCTTCCGAAATCACCCCTCTCACCCAAGGGTCATCCGTAATCGACGCCCACTCTTGTGAAAAACTCGACAACCTTCCGCCAACCGGCACGCGATAGAGGTTGAAGCCATCACCTCCTGGACCTGCGAGGCCTGCGTTAGGAGAAACCACGACCTCCGGGACCCGCACCTCGTCCCGTCAACCTCGGGGCGTCCACCGGTTGTCCCGGCCCGAAGGACTCCCGCACGTGAGTCGCTGCCTTGACGGTCTCTTGAATAAGACCAAGAGGACGCACCGGAACCTCTATAGGAACCTCTCTTGGGCGCATTAGACCCAGAAGTGCCTGTCTTAGTCTTATCTGCAGTGTCCGACTTCTTAGAAGCAGATTTGAACAGCAGAGAATCCGAAGCTTTCTTAGTAATTTTATCGTAAATTGCAGAAAGCTTGCCGTCGAAGAGAAGTTCTCCGGAGACCGAAGCGACTCTGAGAGAGTTCTTCACCTTACTATCCACGAGTGTGGATGTAGCTAGGGCTGCGTCACGTCTAACCAACTCCAGGTTTGCCACTGAAAGGGCGGAGTTACACGTGGAATAAGCTACTGCCCTTGAAAGAAGTCTTAAAGAGGATTGTATATCCTGGAATTCTTTCCCTTGAAGACGCAGTGATAACGCCTTAGTAAGGTGGTCTGCGTAAGATAAAGCATCTAAACTGGCTCTGTTAGACGAAATAGTCGTCTCCAACACCGCGGTTGGAATAGACGCAGACGACGGTAATGATGATTCTAAGTCTTCCGCCTCGTCGTCCATACGCAGAGGAACTCTCGGGATACCCTGTCCTGCCATATCGAATTTATTCCTTGCATTAATGAAAGGCAGGTTGAGAGTATTGGCGGAAAAGAAACCCGCTTTTCCTGTTTTGGAAGCAAGTTTGAATATAGCGTCGTTCAATAATTCAAATGTTCCTGCGACATTATTGGACTGAGACGGAAACTCGGGAGCGATGTCCCTGAACCGCTCAAAGAAATCAGAGTCCAATGATGCTATAATTCTCTTGTCCGGAACCGCAGCAGTCTGGCCCGACGGAACAACTTGAGGAAGAAAGTGCCGGATGAAGTCCACGGCAGCTTTATGTTGTTCCGAAAGGGATAGCTCCAAGTCATCCGTATCCCTTTCACCATCCGGTCGGACCTCATGATGCTCCCGGTCGTCCGCACCCGATGCTTCGGCGGAGCGTACCGACCCAGCGCCGTCGGATAATTCCCGATCCGACACCGTTTCTGTCGGTTGCTGGGATGCTGCGATAAGTTGTGCTATTTGAACAAGCACGTCCGACATCGAGGCCTGCGGAGGCGCAGTCTTTCGCTGCTTCGCCGAGGGCAGCTCCGCATCTGGTGACTCCCGCATACTCTTCCTATGCGAACGGCCGGAGTCCACCGGCCTCATGTCCCTGGCTACCGGATGGCGTGACCTGGTCGCCGAAGAATCCCTGATCGGCGAAGCTGGTAAAATATCGGCGGTCACGTAGCCAAGGTGCGGTCGTGTGCGCTGGTGAGAGGAAGAAGCCTGAGCAGTCTCAGCGGACTGCCTATACAACGGAGCGTCCTGAGCGACGGACGTGTGCTCCGCTTGCGACACATTTTGTACCACAACATCTGGTCCCAGATGTTGTTGTACGAGAGAGGGGCCTCTCTCGCTCGCGGTCCGGCTGGACCTGGACGAGCTAGGAACCGGACTCGAAGGCTTCCTCTGATCTCTCCTACTATCTGCCGTCACTGGGTGTGCACGTTGAATGTTTACAGTGCTCGCATCACCCAACATTTCCTCCTGGTCCGCATCGGATGAACCCGGCTGCCGAACCATTCGGTGAATGGACGCTACACCGGGCGAGCTAGCGGACGACATTTGTCTTATCTCCATGAGCACTTTTGCCGCTAGCTCTGTATTCATTTGTGACAACAGAAGCGCACTTGCGGAAGATAACATGGAAACATCACCCTGTTCTTGTTCCTCTGAAATAGAAACTGATAGAGTGGAGTGACCCTGCGGAGAAAGAGCCGGCATAGCCCTTTCTCCACTAACAACATATCGTGACACACGTTTCCAATGTTTGTCATCCCAATATTGACATATAGAACAGGGATTAGTGCGAGTACACTGACTACAATTAATACAATGATCATGAAAGTCAGAGGAAGATTTCTTCCTATTACAATTTGAACAATATCCTTTCATTGTGAAAAGTCAACAACAAGTCCTAGTACTCGCACAAACCCCTAAACACAAAGATACATAATAACATGATCCATTAATATTGAAAAAACAATTGAAAATCAAAATAATTTTTGAAAAATATTTTTTCAGCGAAGCCCAAGTTTCTGAAAAATAACGTTGAGCCCCAATGGATCCCAAGGCTAAGTGTGGTCAAAAATTTTAAAATTATATTAAATAATTAATGCAACACTTACGGATAATAATAATGTATCTTATAGTGAGATAAACTACTCCAAACGCAAACAGCCCCCCTCAAAAGAGACTGTTGCCAATGTAAACAAACAGTGTAAAAACACCAGAAAACATGACTCCAGGCACTGACAATACTGGCCCGAAATCAGTCATCAAAATTACACTCTATCTGATGCAAGACAGAGACTCCCAGGGGAGAATCTGCAGAACATCAGATGGTAGATGCAGAACACAACGTTTATACACCCATGGGGAAAATAACAGAATTCATTCTGTAACCAAGATAACTCTCCCAAGAGAATTTAGAAATGATCTTTCTCAAAAATATGCCAAAAGCATGGGAGAATAGCAAGGGGGGACTTAGAAGACCAGGGGAGAGGAAACACTGAATAAGCAGTGCAACTTTATAGCAAGAATGACAACAACAGGCCCATGCCTCGAAAATAGGCAACTTAACATAATTTCATAAAAAATTTTAAGTACAGCCCTGATTATTTTTTGTCACTCCTTTTTCCTCTCCTCCTTCTATATCCTCCTTAGAATCTCCATTTCTCCAATAATTACGTGTCTGGCATCCTTTAAACTGAGATTTACAAGCACAAAGATCAGTGAGATGTTGACTGATGAAGGGCCAAACAGAGAATGATAATTGGCGCCAATTTTGGAACGTCCTTGACACTGCGCATGCGCAGTAAGGGCAAAGTATGGAGGTCCTTCAGGACATGATTTCTTTTGGTTTTAGATGCAAATTTTGGGGATTGGGGGGCAAAATTTGTGTTTGACCCTAGATTTTTAAGAGTTAGCACCAGCTATGTCTGGGTCATTGGTACAGTATAAAAATTTTAAATTTCTTATCAGCCTACCTTACAATTGTTTACAACAGGCTGAATGGACAATAAAAGGAGGGAATCACATAACCAACCCCCACATAAACCGGCTGGAACCATGGACAGAAGAAGAGTTCCCTAGGCCTATAAAACCATAGCATCACAAACATTAGTAAAAGACAATGAGAGATGAAGCATATGGCCCTCACGGCTGGAACTGATTTTGTAAGAAGCCTAATAGCTAGGGTAGACAACAGCCTGAGCACAAGAAAGAGGGCCCAAAGAAAAAAGGTCTTTAGGCTGCTCCTGCAACTGATGCAGATAGAAGGTGGAGAAAGTAGAAGCATTTCTCCAATAGCTATAGGCTGCCTGCATAACATCCGACAACATGACAGAGTTAACATCAGCCCAGGAGGCAGACAAGGCATGTACCTCGTGGGCAGAAATACGACTGGTAAAACAATTGTCAGTCGCTAGACGATCGTAGGACTTGCGAATAGTAAGACAAATCCACTGCGAAAAGGGTAGAGGAGAGATCTTCTGTCGACCAGGAATAAGAGACAAAAAAAACCTGGTTTCCTGCCTTTCCTAATGAACAGCGTCTGGTGGAGATAAATGCAAATAGCACGAACTGGACAGAGCGAAGGGTGATTACCCTCAACAGAAGGAAGATTCCTGATACAGATAGGAAGTGGAGTAGTTTCTGGCATCTGATTCTTGGCCAAAAAGGAGCAATCAGTCGTAAAAGTAACACTGTTGGCGGAGCTCCTGAAAAGGGCTGGATCAAGCGAGAGGGTGTGAAGCTCACTAACCCTTCTGGCTGAGGCAAAAGCCATAAGAAAAGCTGTCTTGTATGTGAGAAAACGCATATCCACCTGGGATAAAGGATCGAACAGCACCCATCCTTCCCCTCCAAAGCAAAGCCGCACCCAAGAAAAATTCCATCTTGGTGTAAGCTGCAAAACCTAGGCCTTTTAAAAAAATAGGCCGATGAAATCGTCAGATGTGTACCCATACGCGCAACTAGTAGAAAGCTGTATGACGGAGGGCCACCTCGGATGCTGACATTATGTACACCATACAAGGTATGGGTACATATAGAAATGGATTGGAGGAGTGTCTAATTTGATAGATAAAGGGTTAATATCTCCGGATCAAATTATCAGATTTACATGAAAAACTATACAGCTCGGCACATCAGTAACCTGAACACAAATATAAAGTAACTTGACAATCCAAGTAATATTTTTCAAGTTATCGAATGCCAAAGGGATTGGAGGAATTTTCAATTTGAAGGATAAAGGGTTAATATCTCGGGATCAAATCATCAGATTTGCACCAAAAACTATACAGCTCGGCACTTCAGTAACCTGAAAACAAATATAAAGTAACTAGACAATCCAAGCAATACTTTTCAAGTTATCGAATGCCAAAGGGATTGGAGGAATTTTCAATTTGAAGGATAAAGGGTTAATATCTCAGGATCAAATTATCCGATTTACACCAAAAACCATACAGCTCGGCACATCAGTAACCTGAATACAAATATAAAGTAACTTGACAATCCAAGCAATTTTTTTAAAGTTATCGAATGCCAAAGAAATGGATACGGATGCCAGACGGACAGACGGACGGACGGACGGACAGACGGACGGACAAAGGATGGATGAACGACGGATGGTCACCCCGGATGCCGGCATTATGTGTACCATACATAGTACGGGTACACATAAAAAAGTGCCAAATAAGCTTGGAGAGGTACGGATTAGTGCCGATATGACGCTTTCCTACATACGAAAAGGTCTCCGAAAGCATAGACCTGTACCCGTTGATGGTTGGAGACCCCAAGATATACCAGAAACTGTGCAATCTGTGTTATTGAAGGATCCACATAATCAACAGAGTGATCAGCACACCATCAACAGAAGATCTTCCACTTAGCTGTATAGGCTAAACCAGTGGAGTGCCGCCTTGAAGAAGAAAAGCACTCCACTGCTCATCTCGAAAAACCTCTACTGAGGAGACAGGACCTGGCAAAAGATATGCGTGTAGGTACAATGAAGTCGGGTCGACATGAAACCTCCTCAGGTGACCTTGACAAAGAAGATTATGATGTAGAAGGAGACATGCCGGAACCACCGGCAACAGAGAGTGGAGTTGATTGATCCGCACCCGCTGAGGCGACAGGGGAGTGATCAGAATGATTTGATAACTGCAGGTTCATATCTTGGCTAGAATCTGAGGCTGAATCGGAACCGTCAGGTAGGCATAGCCAACTAGACCATTCCAATCGAGTGACAGAGCGTCCACAGTGAAAGCCAGAGGATCTGGACATGGGGACACGAAAGTGTCCACCTGATGGTTCCAATGGGTCGCAAAAAGATCAAGGTGGGGACTACCCCAGCGATTGCAAAGTGACCGAAACACTGCCCTTTGAAGCATCCACTCGGTGGAAATGACCTTGCCCCATCGGGAAGTCGGCTAGGACGTTCAGACGACCAGGAATGTGACGAAACCACACCCCGGCATTGACATCCTGAGCTAGCAGTAGAAGAACCCGAGCCAATTCGTACATGGGAACCGATGCATGATGCCTTGGTTCCAAATGTAAGCGACCACTGTCAAATTGTCGGACAACAGAAGGACCTGATGATTCAAAAGATGAGGGATCCACTGCCGGAAACACAGATGAAAAGCAAGAAGCTCCTTCTGGTTAATGTGAAGCGCTGCTTGATCCAGGTCCCATACACCGTGAAAGAAAAGACCAAGAGAGTCCAACGTCATACCCCATCCGAGATCACTGGCATCAGAACACATGGGCAAGTCCAACGGAACTCTCTGCACAATCCACTGAACATCTGTTCAGGGAAGAAGGTGACGATGAAGAGATGCTGGTAATTGAAGCACCAGATCCAGAGGATCGACATTCGCCCTCCAACGACTGAGCAGAAAGTGTTGGAGAGGTCAGAAATGCAGCCGACCTAGAGGAATGAGATCCGTCACCGAACCGCAGAGACCAAGCAGCCAGAGAATACTCTGAGTTGTCGCGGACGTGGACTGGGTCACAGTCGGGGTGAAAGCCGAGAGAATCACAGCCCTCGCCCGAGGAACCGCCACCATATTCAGAGTATGGAAGGCCATTCCCAGATGACAAAATGACTGAGAAGGGACAAGGTCCAACTTATCCTCGTTGACTCTGAACCCCAGTGATGTGAGCAGGCTCAACAGTGTGTCGACATCGAAGCAGATTGAAGAGCAGCACGCTGCCCTTCAAAAAGGAACGGCTTGTGTCCAACACAGCGTCCGGTGAACTAATTCCAAAATAGCTGTGTTACAGGCATGCGTGTGAGTAAGATGCATGAGTGCCTTAGAGAGCACACGCAATAGAGCATGTATGTCATCAAACTTATCTAGAGGCAGATAAGCAGCCAAGGCAGAGACGATGTGATCCAAGAGAGAAAGCAACTCTAGCATCTCTCTGGATAAGCCCAACATGGACTCCAAAGTCGCCATTGAAATAATGGCCGACTTGGGCTTGGAAAGCCCAAGGGAGGAGGAGTCCTGGTCAAAGACCGTCAAAGTCTGGCAGACCGACAGATTGGCAGAATCGTAGGAACGATAACGCACAGGAGGTAAAAAGGTATCAGCCAGTGAAGAACGAAGTCTTCATAGCCTTGGAACTCAGCTTTGAGTCCAATGCTGCAAAAGTTTTGATCACTTGTACCGACTGGTATGGTCGAAGGTGCCCAGAAGCAGATTGCTCCACAGGCTGTAGGCACGCAACCGATGATCATGGCCTGGCTGAAACCTCTGGCTGGTCTGATGGTTTGAGTTCCTGAAGGAACTCAAACACAAGGTCAAGAGCTGCCTGTAAGTCACAAGACTGATGGCTCACGACATCAGGTGTGTCTGACCTATCGCCAGTCAGAAGACACATAGCCCATGTCGGGCATACCAGCCGATTCCTCTCATGGTGTAGGAACACCAGGGGGCTCAGAAAGCGCCTGCTTCCTATCCCGGGAGAGGACACAATGGGGGTGCCTGGAAGCCACTAGAAGCCTCACTGGAGGCAATGGGAAGGATCTTGGAAAGAACCTGTGTGAGCCAGGTGAGGGCCTCCATAAGCTCATGACCCGTATCTGCCGGTTCGACGTGGGAATGGCGTTGCAAAGTGGCTTCGTATCTGACCCTCTAAACCAGCGAAGGATCATGATCCTCTAGAACACCCAATGTGGGGCAATCTGAATACAAATGCTAATAGGGGTATGAAATACCCCGTGGATCTGAAGTGTGGGAACTCAGGAGAGTCGCTGCGAACCTCTGAGGGGCAGAAGGTCCAGGCTGCACAAAATGTGCCGGTCCCGCAAAACTGGCCGAAGGACCAGAGTGCGTGGACGAAAGCGCAACACAGTGACCCCACCATGGACATCTGAATCGAAAATAAAACCTGCTGGGCTCGACGGCTGAAAGACAACAGCAGAGGGATTGGCCGGCAACCACTTTCGACTTCGCAGAGTTGAAGGCAGAAGGTTGTGGCCGATATCCCACGTCCAAAGAAGCAGAAATCCCTGATGACCCCTGCAGGGATAAGCTGGGGCCAGCTGAAATGGAGACCGATGACGTCACCGACGGAGCAGCAGCAGGAACGGATACATCAGTAACTGTTGACAAAGGCGGAAAAGTGGAGAGAGCAACCGAGCTCGGCTCCAAATGAAGAGTCACACCCAAGTGACAGCTTCAGAAGTCGAATGGAGGGGGACAGTAGTCCCAGAACCAGGCATCTCTTTACCAGAAAGTCAGCAGCTACCGCAGTATCCACGCCACAAAAAGACTGCAAAACCCCCAGGAGGGGATATAACTCTCTCCATACAGAGTCGAATTGGGAGGCCCCGAACGAATGCGTTCCCCTTCCTGCTGAGGAAATGGCACGTGCCCAAACTACACAAAAGACTGAAGCCCAAAAGGTGGAAGACCACCCAGCCCATAGGGTCTTTCAATAGAACACCCAAATAAAGTGGAGCATGAATAATGGGAAACTTTAACATGCTAGGACAACAAAAATAGCCTGCAAGGTATCATCCTAGGCATATCTGGCGAGAGCAATGTAGATGGTAAGGTGAACCCAAAGAAAAAATAAATCAGGACACCCCCAACTACCAAAGTAAGGTGGCAGGAAACAAAGGCCCGACGGAAACAGAAAAGTACCCCAACAGCCAAAAAGGGAACTGGCAGAAATTCTACCCTCAACAGAGGGGAAGAAAGCTGCCACAACAGCCCCCAGCTGACACCTAACTCAGATTAAAGCAGAATCCAAAGGGTTAGCATTAATAAACAAAAGACTGAAACAGCACGGTACAGTGAACAATCATGAGAATATATGAAAACACAGCCCTGTATGTCTGGATAGTGAAGAAACATCTATGAATCCACAATTCAGAACAGAGACATTGTTAACATCGAGTCAAAAGGTATCACTGTTGATGAGCAAAATGATCTGCATCCTGACAAGATGGTGGAAAAAATACATTGACACGTTGGTTATACGTCTGCACACTGGTTCCGGAAGCCATGGATTAGTACAAGGAGAAAAGTGTCCCCTACTGGGTGTGCGCTGGTCGCACTCAACACAATTTTGGCTTATTTTTTCTTGGTGCTTTTGTACCACTTTTCTTTCCCAAATCACTTGGGAAAGAAGAAAATAAAGTATTTTTCCGAGTTGGGGACTTCCACTGTAGTGCAAGTCTGTTGTAAACAATTGTAAGGTAGGTTGATAAGAAATAATAGCTGGTGACTGGGAAAAATGAACTAACTAACATTGGGAGTGAATCCCATAGCCAGAACCTGATCAGTTTGTGCACAAACATAGAAAAACAGTTCAGTCCATTTTTGCTTGGATTTGCAGTTCAGTTTTCCAGTTTGCTGCAAAAACTGGAACTGAAGTGGAACAACGAAAGACCTCCCAGTTCTATACAAAAATTAAAATAAATATTTTTTTGCTTCCAAAACATGGTTTATGACCCTGAGGTGAATTAACTCATTCCTACAGGGGTTAATAACCTATGGTAATTTAAGGATTTTTGCTCTGGGCCAACTTGTGCAATTCATTAGTTAAGTGGTTTACTGTTATTTATTTATTTATTTATTGGTGTTTAAGGTCACATATGTATGCACAATGGCTAATCATGACCGCGACAGTTTTATGGGTGGAGGAAGCCGGAGTACCCGGAGAGAACCACCAAGCAACGACGTGCAGCTGCCAGCTCCCCAACATCGTAACTCCGAACTGCAGCACAGACAGGGTTAGATTGGTTGAAGACATGCGCACCATCGACGTGCAGTACGCCTTAGTACACGGCGTCATCATGCCCCCACGCGGGCAATGGAGATGAAGTGTCTTGCCCAAGGACACAACGCGGTTGCCGCAGGTGGGATTCGAACCGAGGACCTCTCGGCTTGCAGCCTGCACCTCTACCTACTGAGCCACCGCGCTCCCAGTGGTTTACTGTGTCATCAAATATATACCGAGTCAAAAAAGAAAGTACAATAAACTTTGAGGAGCAATTTTTTTAGTATTATCGACTTTAATCCCAAACAAATTATTGTAAATTCATATTTCGAGTCTAGCTGTATGAATTTGCATAATTTCATGTTCTTACTGTTGCCAGTGTCACGTCAGGACGTCGCAATTCAGAATGGAGTGAAATGAAAAGTTCACACATGCAGGTAATAGCGTGTATGTCCACAGTTTGCCTCTTGGATGGCAAGACATCGACGGCGTATGGCCCTGAGAAGTCTCTGGATGTCACCCTGTGGTATTGCATTCCACTCCTGTCTTAGAATATTATGTAAAATGCCAAATGTCTGAAGATCATGAAGTCGTACCCGATGGTCCAGTTGATCCCAAAGATACTTGATTGGTGACAAATCTGGAGAAAGTGGGGGCCAGGGAAGAAGTTTGATGCAATGTTCCTCAAGAAAGTCACGACAGATACACGCCACATGACATTGGGCATTGTCTTGCTGGAATAACTGCAATCTGATGTTAGCGTTGAACAACTGGACAACAACAGCATTAAGAATTTCATCCCTACATCGCTGTCCATTCAGATTACCATCGATGAAGATCAACTGCATTCGATGGTGCAAGGAAATTCCTGCCCAAACCATTACACTACCCCCGCCAAAATGGTCGCATTGCCATACGCAAGCATCAGAAAACCGCTCTCCTCCTCTTCTCCTATGTTGACATACCCATTCCATTCTGACGGTATGATGATGTTGGGTAAGGATTGGTCTGTGGTATGGACGCCTACTTCGGATGCCATGTTCAGCGAGTCTGTTGTGGGCAGTTTGTACAGATTATATTGTTAGTTCTACCAGGAGTAATTGCACCTGTCCTTGTCGCCGGAAGAAACCGATCCCACAAGTGAGACGTCCTGATATGTCGGTCTTGTGCAGGGGTCATAAATCTTGGTCACCTGAATGTGGTCGGTCGGCAGTAGATCCAGTGGTTCTATTCCTTCCAATGAGATGGTAAATAGTGGCCAAAGTGTGATTTTCGGTTAACCTTGGCATTTTTTAAAATGTCTGAAGACAAAAACTAGTGTGTTTTCTCAATAACCCAGGCTCTCTAGCACAATATGTCACAAAGAAAATCGTTGGTCACCCATTCAATTTGACATGGTAGCATGTGCTATTTTGAAATCCATAGCAAAATTGTATACGGTTGGGTGGACATTAAACTCTTTGCACGACTTCTTGTCCACAAACATGCAACATTAGAACTATTATATTTCATACTTTATGCTATTTTTTCACATTTGTTTCTATTATACTTTCTTTTTTGACTCAGTTTTTAACTAACAGTACTCAGAAAAGGCACAGAAATTTGATACTAATCACTCCAAAATAAAAATCTCTTGATGTTTCTTGAAAAACAATACAGTGGATCCCATTTAATAGGATATCTTTTAATTGAATAATACTGTTAATTGCATATACTTTCCAAAAACCAAACCATTTACATACCTTCAATACAAATTTGACCTGTTAATTGCATGTAGGTTATAATCGCATTTTAATTAAATAAAAAATATTGTTATATGTTGAGAAATTACCATGATAATCACCAAATTTCCCTTGTTTATAGATCTATTTGGCCTCTAGACCATCCAATACAGGCATTTAATCTATTATATCTAGTTTGACAGAGCTCCATGAGCTCTGTCAAACAAAATGTAATAAAATAATTTCTCGGTTTATCTCTAGAATACAGGAAAGTGACCAAATCCCTGTTAATTGAATACTCATGTTAAATGTATAATTGTCACAAAGTGGCTATTCAATTAACAGGTTTCACTGTTGCTTTCCAGTTTTTTTTCAAGTAAACATATGAGCAGGCTTCTCCTTTGAGAAAGTTCCAAATTATGCATAATAAGGGTAAATTAGGATTTACTTACAGAAACTTTGTACTGGAAATTTTCATTATTTTTCTCCAATATTAGTACTGCATCATCATATGACATCCTGTAAGTTCAATATGAAATGTTAACAAGAAGGATGCCAACGCCCTATAGCTCACCAACATTCCTCTTTGATAGTAACTTTGGCAAACACAAGAACTGTATCAAACAGGCTCATAACATGCGACAAAGCTTACCTAAACACAACCTCTTAAAAGTAAAACACAGAAACTGACATAAACACTAAGTCAAACATGAAATTCTGAGCTAAACAGAAAACAAAACGCAAATAAAAATGTCAAGAAAAATGTTTAAAATGCAGGGTATCAGGGGTTAATCATAGAACAATGATACTGAGGAACATGTATGATGAATGTAAGTGCCATGGGAAAAGAAGGAACACAGCAGCTGACCTAAACACTAAGTTAAACATGAAAGTCCGAGCTAAACAGAAAACTAAACGCAACTAAAAATGTCAAGAAAAATGTTTAAAATGCAGGGTATGAGGGGTTAATCATGGAACAATGATACTGAGGAACATGTATGATGAATATAAGTGCCATGGGAAGAGAAGGAGCACCTCAGCTGACCTAAACACTTAGTTAAACATGAAATTCTGAGCTAAACAGAAAACTAAACGCAACTAAAAATGTGAAGAAAAACGTTTAAAATGCGGTGTATGGGGGTTAATCAGGGAACAATGATACTGAGGAACATGTATGATGAATATAAGTGCCATGGGAAGAGAAGGAGCACAGCAGCTGACCTAAACACTAAGTTAAACATGAAATTCCGAGCTAAACAGAAAACTAAACTCAACTAAAAATGTCAAGAAAAATGTTTAAAATGCAGGGTATGAGGGGTTAATCATGGAACAATGATACTGAGGAACATGTATGATGAATATAAGTGCCATGGGAAGAGGAGCACAGCAGCTGACCTAAACACTAAGTTAAACATGAAATTCCGAGCTAAACAGAAAACTAAATGCAACTAAAAATGTCAAGAAAAATGTTTAAAATGCAGGGTATGAGGGGTTAATCATGGAACAATGATACTGAGGAACAGGCACGATGAATATAAGCGCCATGGGAAGAGAAGGAGCACAGCAGCTGACCTAAACACTAAGTTAAACATGAAATTCCGAGCTAAACAGAAAACTAAATGCAACTAAAAATGTCAAGAAAAATGTTTAAAATGCAGGGTATGAGGGGTTAATCATGGAACAATGATACTGAGGAACATGTATGATGAATGTAAGTGCCATGGGAAAAGAAGGAGCGCAGCAGCTGACCTAAACACTAAGTTAAACATGAAATTCCGAGCTAAACAGAAAACTAAACGCAACTAAAAATGTCAAGAAAAATGTTTAAAATGCAGGGTATGAGGGGTTAATCATGGAACAATGATACTGAGGAACATGTATGATGAATATAAGTGCCATGGGAAGAGGAGCACAGCAGCTGACCTAAACACTAAGTTAAACATGAAATTCCGAGCTAAACAGAAAACTAAATGCAACTAAAAATGTCAAGAAAAATGTTTAAAATGCAGGTTATGAGGGGTTAATCATGGAACAATGATACTGAGGAACATGCATGATGAATATAAGCGCCATGGGAAGAGAAGGAGCACAGCAGCTGACCTAAACACTAAGTTAAACATGAAATTCCGAGCTAAACAGAAAACTAAACGCAACTAAAAATGTCAAGAAAAATGTTTAAAATGCAGGGTATGAGGGGTTAATCATGGAACAATGATACTAAGGAACATGTATGATGAATATAAGTGCCATGGGAAGAGAAGGAGCACAGCAGCTGGCCTAAACACTTAGTTAAACATGAAATTCTGAGCTAAACAGAAAACTAAACGCAGCTAAAAATGTCAAGAAAAATGTTTAAAATGCAGGGTATGAGGGGTTAATCATGGAACAATGATACTGAGGAACATGTATGATGAATATAAGTGCCATTGGAAGAGAAGGAGCACAGCAGCTGACCTAAACTCTTAGTTGAACATGAAATTCTGAGCTAAACAGAAAACTAAACACAACTAAAAATGTCAAGAAAAATGTTTAAAATGCAGGGTATGAGGGGTTAATCATGGAACAATGATACTGAGGAACATGTATGATGAATATAAGTGCCATGGGAAGAGAAGGAGCACAGCAGCTGACCTAAACTCTTAGTTAATCATGAAATTCTGAGCTAAACAGAAAACTAAACGCAACTAAAAATGTCTAAAATGTAGTGTAAGAGGGGTTAAATCATGGTAAAATGATAATAATCATCATATGGCAGCATTATAAAAGCCATGATATGGAAATAGGGTGATTAAGTGACCTAAACAGAAACTTTAACATTATTGGACACGTATGCTGACGCCGGTCGATCGAGCCATGCCATAAGCTCACCCAACTAAAGTTGGTGAGCTAAAAACTCAAGTCATAATCTGCATTTATATTGCATTGTTGAGGTTCATTAAAGATTAATGAAGTGAATTGTTAATTCAAAGCATAATTCAATAACAAAAGAGAGGTGCTGACATAAACCCAACCATGCTGTGTCAAGGGATGGGGCCATGTCTGGGTGAGCAATGGGCCAACAATATCTCTTAAAAAATGGACTCCACCACCCAAAATTTCTACCCATGGGTAATTTTTTTTTTCACATAAAATCACACGCATTCCTTCAAAACTCATTTTAAGGTAAAAAAAATTTTTTTTTTTTAAATCACCCAAGCATCCATACAAACCCCTACTGCCCCTACACTGAAGTAGGGTAATTTTCTTCACACAATTACCTGAAATACTTCAAAACACATTTTACAGCAAAAAAATATCATCCAATGGACCCCATGCTATCAGACTGTTTAGATAGCTCAAGAACTTTCCTGCCTGAGGATGAATCCTCTGACCTCTGCCATGAGAGACCAGCACTATTATTCATTTGGTTACCACTCTCTCAGTACACTTAACTCAAATATTAGATAATTCTTTGTTTGTATAAATTAATGGTACTAATATCATATCTAAATGCTGTATATTCCAATTATCTGGACATGGAATAATAGGATAGCTTTATACATAAAAAAATACTTGTCAGACTATTAATTTTGCTATGGATTCTGTTGGTAGCCTGCAGTGGCTTTGATAGTGGATTTTAACTAAGGTTTAACCATATTCATACTCCTATGATCCCTATGACATAAATTAATAGGGCTGTAGGATTCCATTATTACTGAACATCTCTACTTCCCTACAAGCGCAAAATGGATTTGTCCTATTGCTGTATCCAGTATTGTATTTAACTATCTCATTAACCCTTTACCCATCATAATGGCCAAAACCATCCAGCGCTATTCACAAAATTCACCATTCAATGTGTGAACTTTTTTCTTTTTTTGTCACAAAAACATAGCTTCTGACTCATCATTGGAATGAGCTTGTTCCAATGAGGGGTCAAAAGCTATGTTTTTGATGCAAAAAATCAAAAAGATTAGTGCTTCAAGAATTTCATTTGCAAGTGTTGTCTGCTTTTCATGTTAGGTAAAGGGTTAAGGATTACAAGGGTAAACTAAGAATGATCATTTAAAACCTGCATTTGTTTCAGTGATCTCATGCCCATGGCAGATAATTTTCTTCAGTCAGGTAAAGTAAATAATAAGTCTGAAATATAGGTTTCCAGCACTTTTCAACAGAGTGCAGATAAGAGCACATAGTGCACTAAACAATGCACCTCAGATGCAACTTTAACTCTTTACCTAATCAATCAGCCACATCTGTCCACATAATTTGCAAATTAAGCAAAAAACATTTAACAAAACCATACTCCTCATTGGAACGAGCACACAGATTACTGTATGTAAAAGGTTTCATATTCTGTTGATGTGTGTCATACAAGAAGTTGAAGTTAATATATTTTGTTCACACAGATTAGTTTTGTTACTATTTATTGGAGAGAAAATTGCAGTAATCCTGTAAATCTTAACAAACTGTTCCTTATGAAAACACTTTGACCTGTTAAATTAATCTTGCACTTTATAAGTTAAGAACTGGCGCTAGTAGGTCCCTGGTAACTAAAACTTAATATCAAATATTTATTTTCCACTTTTTATAAAAAATGTCAGCCTGACATACCGTTCATGCCTGAAATCCCTGAAACTGGTTTATGTACTCTTGCCCTGATATTTCGTGGGTCTTTTTTGTTATAGCTATGCCTTCACTTTCTGGGTACTTAAGCCTTGACCCCTAAAGACCCATTTCTGACTTTTACGTTCTCAGAACAGGTACCCTTAAGATGCAATCATGAGGAAATCCTGATGAAAATAGACAAATTATCTTGACACTGGTTTCTAGTCAAGTCCTGGCTGCCTAGATGGGCACAGATATATCACTGCAGGTTAAGATTTTGCTGTAGTAATCTGAACTTTGATCTATACAATAACCATCTTCATCACTAACCATACTGCCACTGTGGTAATCTGTCCACTCTATCATGACACTCGCAACAGGACCCTGGGTACACTCCCTGCTAATACTGATATCAATAGTCTATTTGGCTCGGCATCTCTAAATGTTGACGAGAACCATCTAGTATTTGAAGCAGTACAAGACTATATTATCCAGACTAACAGATTTTAGTAACCAGCTTATTCTGTAAACGAACTACACCCAAACTCACTTACCCTAGCCTTTTGGCATCTTTGAGATCTTGCTTCTTAATTGGTAGAGTTCTGATTTACCTCTATCACCACATTATCCATGAATGAAAAGCTGTATGTGTGATCATCCTTGTAAATATTTATTTAAAAATGACTTACTCTAAGTGAGAATACCAATACAAATATATCAAAAGCCTGAATGCAACATTCTAGCTGTCAGCTTGTTTTACAGTGCCTCACTGTGGGTGCTTGAACTGTTATAGGTGGTGCTACTCTGAATCGGTCTGCCCCTTCCTCCTGCCCCCTTCCCATGCTCCCTTCTGATTATTGATCTAACCCTGTTTTTTCTTTGTTTTTTTGCTTTTCTCTTCTTTCTTTCTTCTTTTATTCCTTCTAACTGATTTAAAGTAATGTCCACCTTTGCTGAAACTTGTGATGAAACAAGAGAGACGATCCAAATAAGCATAAAGCTTTCTGTAGAATCCCTACAACAATAAACGGCGAACTCCTTTGTACAAACATGTGATCTGTATTATAATTTGATTTATTTTTGTTTACATGGTAGTCCAATGTACGTTCATATATATAAGTTCTCTTTAATAAATATTGTTTTAACTAAATGGGCAGCCAAGACTTGACAAGAAGTCACTACATAGCTACTGGCAATGTGCAGATGGTAGTCTAGCGGGTATTCAAGAAATTTGTCCAGGTCCTTAAGGGTACAGTATCAATAAATGTGATGTAAATACAAAACCTCTATCCACATTTTGGTAATTTTCAATTTTGCCTGTTCAAACCATAGTTTCTATTTAAGGAATAGTGTATGCCTTGGAGTTGACTACGCCCATATAGTGCCCAGTGAGGTGGTGTAGTTCCCGTCGCGAAGCGGAGGGAACTACACCACCTCACTGGGCACTATATGGGCGTAGTCAATGACAAGACATGCACTAATCCTTATATTATATCGGACACCCATCAAGAAAAACATCTGTCTGATTTGTTAATCTATTACCAAGGTAGCAGCCCTACCAACCAGCGTTATATAGAAAAAAATACCATGTAGTTTTTAAAAAACATTTTCTTCTTCCAAAACACGGCTAACTTGGATTATTGATATGAGCAGAAGACAGATTTTGAATCGGTTGGCAAGGGTAAACAAAACATTTCCCCCAAACGGAACTTTTTATTCTAGAATTGCGCAACTCGTGAATGAAAAATAAAATTTTCGAAATTTGACAACGCAGTTTGATAATTTCCACACATTTGTCACACATATACATTACCGAATGGGTCAGTATGGGATACAAACTCCGAAGATTCAATTGAATTCCATTATTTATTCGTTTACTGCCCAAAACATGCAATTAAATAGCAAAATGATGTGAGCAGCGAAACAAACGATTTTTCATATCCGGACGCGTTCTCATGAAAGTTGGACCCAGGTATGGATCATTCTCTTCGAAATGAGATATGGATCATCTTCTCAAGGAATAAAATGAACGCCTCGAAAAATGTGACTTCAACAATGGAAAAGCGATACATTTTTCCACAAAGATTTCTTTCCGGGTTGTTTTGTGGATGTTGTGCCTCTGTGAATTGATTTTTAAATTTAGCCTGCTCAGTTTTATTCGCCCAGTATGAAAAGAAAACTGATATAGTAGTGTGCTAAAAATGGAAAATGCGTAGTGCCTGGGTGTAGTGCATGGTCAGTTCTGTGGATGCAAACTACACGAAATAGGGTATTATCTTTCAGCCAATCAGAATGCAAGGAAGTCACGTGAGATGTAATATCATAAAATAGTGTGATGCTTGGGTAAAATATTAGGATTGTCAGTTTCTAGTTATGTTCGGTAGAGGGTGAAGACCAAAATATTACAGGGTTCATACAGAACAAGAACAAAAATCAAGCAATTTACAAGGACTTATTTATTTATTTAATTATTGGGGTTTAATGACACTTTGAACAGCCAGGATCACCTTATGTCAGAATTACAAGGACTTAAAAACAAAATTCAAGGACTTTTCAAGGATTCTGTGGTTAATATTCAAATACTTAAATATGCCATGCATTACTCACATCTTCTCATTAGTACCCATCTTGGGCAGTCACGATTTACCATTGTGTAGAAATATGTGATCTTAAACACCAATAAATAAATATACAGCTTGGGGTCCATTATAAATATAAATAAGCTTTCCAAGATACATTTATCCACTAAGCCTGACATTTTAACTTTACAAGTTAGGTTATTCCAGTATTACATTTTGTGAGGCCATCCTCGGCACTTACGGAATTTTTAATATTTGAAACTTTAAGTCTTTTTCGTCTTACATTAAAGAGGGAGGAGTTTTTTTTCTATTTTATTTTTGTAATTATTTCTTTGTCATCAAAAGTTCATGTTCTTGGTCTTTTTTATGTTTTAGGCCTCATAATCTCCAGAAAAGCATGGGTGGTGGTGTATTTCATCCCTTGAGTGCAAGAAGGCTTTGCAATGCTAAAGCATTGCAAAGCCTTGTTGCACTCAAGGGACAAATTTATCAAATTTATTACCTTGTGTAAAATATCTGACATAAACCATTTAATTTTTATTTTTTTAAGTTTGCATTGGTTATGAAAAGAGAGCATGTGGCAGCCAAAAAGACCATGCCTGAAAAACAGATTTTGAACTTTTTTACGCATTATAAATACAAGCAATATTTGATATTCACTAAAATTTATCACTGACTCTGAAAATTATATGTCTGGCTTGTAACTTTAGTTTGAGTTATTGAATCAACACCAAATTTTGTACATTGGTTTATCTCATGACTATACAGGTCAAGTCTGAATTTGGATTTGGTCCGACCAATTTTGGCTGAGTTAAGGCCTTTTTCTATTTTTTTTTACTTTGAAAACTGGATGTCCGGCTGATAACTTTAGTTTAAGTTATAGAATCAACATCACATTTGTACATAGGTTTGTCTCATGAATATACAGGTCAAGTCCGAATTTGTGTTCAGTCTGGCCAATTTTGACTGACTTATGGCCCTTTTCCCATTTTTTTGACTTTGAAAATTTGTGGTCTGGAAATATGTCCAATGTTAAGAACTTTTTGTCAGAGGACATAGCCACGCCAGGTGGTGCACTTGTTAGTATTCAATCACATTCCTTTATTAGCTATTTGTATATCATCCATTATTATTTCTCATCTGCTACTTCTTTCTTTTTAATCAAACTACAATGTACACTCCCAAATTAGGATTGTTACTAAATGATGCCACTGGTATACCTTCTTGGGATCGGGTGTTGATTATCTCTACTTCAAGGATTATTATCTTTAATCCTTTTGAGAGAACCTCTTCTGTCCTACACTGCCCTGTTGATGTAATTCTGTTTAATCTGTGGGAAATGGTTATACATAAGCTTGAAAGCTAACTGACAAATTCATAACTTAACTTAACATAACTGAAGTTTTAGTGCCTTAAAGGAGTTCGAAGATTAGGCTTTCTGGGAAAAGTTATGGAAAGTTCTTAAAATATATAATTAGATAACTGCTTGGCCCAATGTAACTTGAAGAGGGTACTTATCAACTGTGGTATTTGTGTGTTTTTTGTTCCCCCAAATACTACCTACACTGGATACTAATTACTGGGAAGCTCTACAGAAGATTTCAGGACTAGAATTTCAAAAATTTTGTGAGAAGCAACATAACCTTAATGCACATAATTGTTTAGCAGTTCAGAAACAAACCTGCAAGAATCATTGTGAGAAACAGAATCTATCATCCTCACAGAATTCTGCACTTAGTGCAGGGCCCTACGAATCTTCGAATTTGATTCCAATTTTGAAGTGTTTGTCTGATTTGATTTGATTCGATGTTTGAATACCAGAATGCCAAATATTGAAATCGAATATCCCGATGACAATCATGAAAACTTATGTCCTCTCTTTTCACGTTATCATTATATGTAGTCATTAATTCTTGACAATTACATTAATATAAAGAACATTAAAGTTAACGGTCAGTCAGAGCTGTCAAGTGATTAGTATTTTAAAAGTCAGTAGACGAACACAAATTAAATCATCAGGGGCAACCAAGCAGAGGTTATGCCAGAATGCATGTGCATGATTCAGTTGTATAGAAGGCTAAATAATGTGTGAACTTGAATGGGTGATAATTTTAAACTTTTTTTAGGCGTAAACGTGTCAACTGTTTGTATAATCCTAAAAGTTGACTATCATAAAGAATGTATTTGATTATACATACCTTAAAAACTTTGAGAGCAAGATTTTCTCTACAGCAGTCTAAAAACAGAAAGAAAAAAAATTATATTCCTTTCCTTCCTCTCTGTTAAATATGATGTTTGCATTACCAGCGTATACAAACGTATCACCACAAAAGTAACAAAATTTGAATGGCAAACTTTTATCTGGGTTGTCAGAAATGAAACACTAGTGGAATTTGCTTCACTGAATTGATGTTAACTCTGAAAGGGACCAAATAGTATTACCTATGCGAAAAATTGAGTAAGCCTTTCTGAACATATAAATTGGTTTCAAAACAAGCATTTTCAAAAATATTGTAACCAAATAAATTTGTAAACAAAATACAACTCAAACCTTGAGAATAGTGATGAACCGATTATCTAAACTTGCTGTGAACTGATTACCGATTATTTCTGTGCCGATTCCGATGGTTGAAATAGGACTGAGAAGAAAATCTGTTAGTACTTGTTATACTGTTAATTTCGTTGATAAATCACCAATTACGAAAGATTAATACTCCATAAGTTCTCAGAGGATGCATGTATAGTGCTGGGCAATATTAGCCAAAATAATATTTGCATTTTTGGGAGTTGGGTTGGGGGGAAGATTGTTAACGATTCAAGCACACAGTATTGTTCTCTTGTGATAATCTGTGTTATTCTGGTAAATAGTGATAATACAGTTTTGTGTAAGAATACAATACACTTGGCTGTATTAACCAGGAAGGTACTGAGCACACATATTTTGTGTCACAGTCACTCAACTTCTATGTTGCATAACAATCATCTACAATCGAAAAGAGTGTTTTTTTTCGTTTTTCTCCAATTTTAATTTCTTATTGTATTGTGATGCTTGCATCATGAAGTACTACAGACTACTGGTTGAACACATTTTATTTATACATGTACCCAATGCAACCTTGTACAGCACCATGATTGAAGACCAGTTCCTTCGATCAGCTGGGAATAGTGGCGATTGCAGATGGTAAATTCTGTAATATCACGGCTCTACAAAACCCTAAATATTCTGATATTCACAACACATTTTTAATGGTGAAACTTTATTGAAAGGGCCAGATATCAAAGAGATTTTAATAGTCAGTGTTAAATATAGAATAACTGCCATTTTTTAACTTCCAGTTGTCATAATCAGCCGAAGCCCAATAACAAGCCGGTTCCAATTGCCGATTATCAGTTCATCACTAATTGAGAACAGATTTCTCAAACCTTATAAAAAATAAAATTCAAGGAGAATTCAAAGAGTTTTAACCCTTTACCCAAGCTAACAGGAAAATCTGGCCAGCACTATTCACAACTAGAGGGGGTATCCGTACCCAGTGGCTCACCAACAGGTGGCCAATGTAAAGGGGTGGCAGGAGTAAAAAAAAAAAAAAAGTTTAAAACCTGCACACAAAAGTCCAAAATTAAATAAAATAAGCAGCTAAAGGGTTAATTAATATAATAATAGCCCCTAAGAAGCATGCTAACATAAAATAGGAACCAAGGCAATATGCTACAAGGTAAGTCTCCACTCTGAAGAAAAGAAAGACAAACCTCAAAACCTGCACATAAAAGTAAAAAAAAAAGTATCACATTTGTTTCAATGGGTTAAAATTGAGAAAAATACCCTGATAATGTCACAGTAACCACCATGGCAATATGCCAGCAAGGTGAAACCCTACCTGAAAAATATCCAGTTGGAAAAAAAGAAAGAAAAACCTCAAAACCTGCACATAAAAGTAAAAAAAGTATCACATTTGTTTCAAAGGGTTAAAAATTAAAAAAATACCCTGAAAATGTTACAATAACCACCATGGCAATAGTCCAGTGAGGTAAAACTCCACTTAAAAAAATATCCAAACCTGCACACAAAAGTACAAAACCTGCACACAAAAGCCCAAAATTAAAGTAAATAAGCAGCTAAAGGGTTAAATAATATAAAAATAGCCCCAAGAAGCATCCTAACATAAAATAGGAACCATGGCAATATGCTACAAGGTAAGTCGCCACTTGGAAGAAAGGAAAGACAAACCTCAAAACCTGCACATAAAAGTAAAAAAAAGTATCACATTTGTTTCAAAGGGTTAAAATTTAGAAAAATACCCTGCAAATGTCCCAGTAACCACAATGGCAATATGCCAGTAAGGTGAAACTCTACTTGAAAAATATCCACTTGGAAGAAAAGAAAGACAAACCTCAAAACCTGGACATAGGAGTAAAAAAAGCATCACATTTTTTTCAAAGGGTTAAAATTTAGAAAAATACCCTGAAAAGTAAAGGAAACCACCATACCAATATGCCAGTAAGGTGAAACTCCACATGAAGACAAAATTTCAAAACCTGTACACAAAAGTCAAAAACCTGCACAGAAAAGTCAAAAACCTGCACAGAAAAGTCAAAAACCTGTACACAAAAGTCCAAAATTCAAGTAACTAAGCATGGAAAGGGTTGAATAAAATATTACTATCCCTGAAAAGCATGCAGACATAAAAAAAAATCAAAAAAAAATCAAAACCTGCACACAAAAGTTCAAAATGAATGAATCCGGACGCCGACATGAGGGCTATGCCATAGGCTCACACAACTATCGTTGGTGAGCCAAAAATCACCATTCAATTTTCATTACTTTTTTCATGTTTTTGTCTCAAAAAACATAGCTTATGACCCTCATTGGAGCGAGCTCATCGAGCTCATTTCAATGAGTGGTCATAATCTATGTTTTTGATGTAAAAAATGAAAAAAAAGAGTTATTCAAGAATTTTGTTTGTAAGTGTTGTTTGCCTTTCGTGTTAGGTAGAGGTTTAAAGAGTATGATGAAAACATTCCAAGACATTCGTCTGGGTTGTCAGCAATGAAACATTGGAGAAAGATGCTTCCCTGAATTGATGTTAACTTTGAGAGAGACCATAATATTATTACCTATGGGAAAAATTGAGGAAGCCCAACTTTTTTACCCGTGGAACACTCAGGCTTTTAAATTCCACCATACTCAAACCAGTATCTCCAAATTACAGGAATGTTCCCAAACTTAGAGTATAACACACAGTATGGTTTGTTTTTCATACTTTCTCTTCCATTTTCATTGAAATGATTTAACCGGGAGTGCAGTGGCATAGTGGTTACAGCTTGGACTTCAGACCAAAAGGTCCATGGTTCGATCCCTGTCAGGGGTTACTGCATTATGTCCCTGGGCAAGGCACTTCATCCTGATTGCACATGTGGTGCACAGTGGCACGGTGGCACGGTGTACTAAGGTGAACTGCATGTTGATGGTGTACATGTCTTCAACAAATGCTAACCATGCTTGTGGTACATTGGGGAGTCTGGCAGTTGCTTGCCATTACTCAGTGGTTCTCTCTGGGTACTCTTGCTTCCCTCACCCATAAAACTGTCGGACACTAGGTGGCCTTGGCTGTTGAAAGTGTCATTAAACTCTGATAAATAAATAAATAAATAAATAAATAAATAAATAAATAAATAAATAAATAATGATTTAACCTGGAATGGCCTGGAGATTGCTACCCATTGGCAGTCTACATCCTGTGGCTTCAAAGTTGTTTCTAGGCAAGTCTTGGCTGCCTACATAGGCAGCCAAGACTTGACTAGAAATAACTGCAAAGATTCTTATTATTTAACTTCGAGTTTACTCAGAGATAACCAGGAACCCTATGTTTGAGAAGCTGTTCTGTTGCAGTAAAGAGTTGGAATCAGGCCCAATAAGCACCAGTACAGCCTACAGAAACAAGGAAATGTCATTTCAGGCAGTCAGTATTGCAAAGAAAATTTCTTCAATGGGGCTGAACTGCAACTGACATGGTAAGTCTGCGATGTCCCAAAATTAGACCAATATAAAGACCTTGGAATACTATTATATACTACTCAAAGTTGTCTAAGCACCACATATTTGACACATCATTGTGGAATTTCCTTCTGACATATTTGCAATATATTTGGTGGATATGAATGAGGAATGTATTGAGATGGTCCCCAGTATTTACATTAGCTCTCTTGACAGGCAGACTTTTCGTGACAGTCATGGAAAGCATGTACTCCTTGATTTTCATGATGTTTTCGTGTACTGTCTATATGTATATGACATGTGTAGGGTATTCAATCTTCATTTAAACACAAACCCTAGTGATTTAATGACTGAATATGGCGAATGCAAATGTGAGAAGACATTTGTCTGAAGCAGAAAAGTGGTGGGCTTTTGGGATGGTGGAGCAAAGGGCTACGCATCGTCAGGTTGGTGAAGCCCTTGGTGTGCACCATACACTGATCACCAGAGTCTGAGCAAGATTTCAGCAGTATGGCACACCAGTAAGACGGCATGGTGGTGGCAGAGACAGGGCTACATCTGCAGCTGAAGACCGTTCAGGCCCGTAGGAACCACTTTGCAACAGCAACCCAGCTTCGCAGTGACCTTCAGAATGCATTCGGGGTAAATTTTTCGACAAAGACTATCCGGGCAAGGTTGCATGAAGGTGGTCTCCAATCGAGAAGGTCATGTATTTGTATTCCGCTGTCCCAGAACAACAGTCAGACACGATATGAGTGGGCCATGGACCATGTTGGATGTACCAGAGAAGATTGGAGACCTGCCCTTTTTACAGAAGAGTCAAGGTACTGCCTAGACTACACATATAGGCGTTCTAGGGTATGGAGAAGTCCAGGAGAGTGATTCTATGCAGCCAACATTGCTGGACATGACCGCTATGGGGGAGGGTCAATAATGGTCTGGGGCAGAATCAGCTGGGATGGACATACAGAGCTCTGCGTCCTTGACTGTGGTACATTGACTACACAGCGGTATATTGTTGAGATCCTGAATGCCCACGTCAGATTTTATTCAGGTGCAGTGGGTGATAGATTCATTCTGATGGACAATAATGCCTGTCCTCATGTTGCCTATGCTGTCCAACAGGGGGAGGGCATTGAGCGTATGGACTGGCCAGCAAGATCCCCTGACCTCAATCCAATCAAATATGTCTGGAATGAGTTGCAGCTTGCAATGTCAGCCCGTCCAGTCAAGCCAAGAAGTGTCCAGGAGCTTGGTGCTATGATGGTCCAAGAATGGAACATCCCACAAAGGACCACCTGGAACCTGATTGCGAGTATGAGAAGGCGTTGTCAAGCTGTAATTAACAGTAATGGGTCTCATACTCGATATTGAACCCATACCAGTTTGCTCTGTCAACTTTTTGGCAAATTTGAAAAATTTCCTCTTTTAACAATAATATCCATTTTCCATAGTTATTGTATTCAAAAGGTAAAAATAATGTTAAACACAAATAAAATCTTAATTTCTGTACTTAAATCATTAAAGATATAATTAAATAAAAAATATATACACTTTTCATAACAATATTTCAACTAAAACAGGTAGTTGGATATACTAGGTGCTCAGCAAACTTTGAGTAGACTAAGTACAGTTTTTCTTATAGTTATATGTAAATTAACAGGCCTGTCTTTTAAGGAAGGTGACTGCTCTCACCACAACCTGTTTGACTCACATCCGTCATTATCGTAAAACTTGAATCCGGCAGTTGCAATGGTACTCCTTGAGTTAACCACTGATTATCTGCCCAAGTCTGAATCTCTTGTTTCACTTGATTCGACAAGACGATGTTCGTTTCGAGCGAATGAGTCTTCACACTCCAATTCTGAGTAAAAAATATCTGGAGTGGACGAGTGTCATATAGCCCCATATTATATTGAGATTGATGTATCCTTAGTGGATAATAATCTTTGAGTTTGATATTTTTCTGCATTTTCTGACTGGTCTGACGCATTTGCACTGAGTGACCTTTGTTTACATCTTTGTTACACTAATATATTGTACATATAGCTGTTGATTGTTTAAGTAGGTCAAGGACCTTGTTTATTTGAACTATGACAGAATCACCTAGAAACTGATAGAACATTGTAGAATTTTCATCTTCTGGAACATTCAATCTGGTTACTATATAAAGGTTTGTCAACAGAATTCGAAAACTCATTTTTTTAGAAAGCATTTCAGAAAGACTCACTTCAGTTGTTTCCATTGGAGATTATTATTGTTTCAGAACAGTGCATTTATTATAGAAGCAGTGCTTCTTTGTGAAGTTGGAAGATTGATTCCAAAAGAGAATTTTGAAGAGAATCCATTCATCTTGGAAAAGAGAATTTATACTTTCTGTGAAACAGAATAATATTATTTTGTGAAAAGCCAGGATTCTGCTGGATTATTTGGAAATTACCTGTGGCACCAATACTTCTTGGATTTTTACTCCATTTGAATTTTGTGGAGCACTTTATTATATTTTATTGGAGACTGCTGAAATTTCTAGGAGAAAATTTTATTACAAATCTATGGGATACTTTATCTGAAGACACATTCTTGGATTTAATACTACCAGCTGGTAACTTTCTTCACAAGATTCTTCACCACTGGATTACTGGATTCTGTCAAACTGTACTTTGAACTAATTCAATAATTGATAAGTACCACTGTTTTTGTTTTCTGTAAACCAATTGGTGTAAAAGATCTTTGCATCGTTTTTTTATATTAATTTTTTTAAATTAAATTTCAGAATAGTTAAATTCATAGTTATTGTTGCTGATTGTCAGATTTCTTTCTGTTACCAATATCAATAATATTTCCATACCGTAACAAAGAGTGCATAGAATTCTCATGAATTCTCTCACTGTTACTACATCTGAGTGAAGACAAAAGCGAGCGTAACAACTGACTAATTTTGCTCTGCTTAGCGGCAGACGAACGAGATTGTTGTGCATCTCGAAGCTCATACCGAGGTGGGTGAATGACTTGGACGGCACTAGATCCGACTTCTTTTCGTTTACTATGAAACCGAGACGTCGGAGCAGTTGAAGCAGACTCTGAACATCGTTCTGAAGCGTTAACTCGTTGCCGTACCTGTGAAGAATGTCGTCCAGGTAAGCTGACGTTACTACAGACGAATGAGCTCGGAAATTAGTCATTAGCGAGTTCATTATACGAGTGAATGCCCAGGGCGCTAGATTCAGACCGAACCGAAGCACATCGCTTGGAACTGATAAACGACTCCTAAGGCAGCTAAGCGAAGATACTTTCTGAACACTGGATGTACCATGACGTGAAAGTACACATCTTTGAAATCTATGCTCGCAGCATAATCGTTCACTCGAATGCTCGCTCTGACCGATTGGATGGTCTCCATATAGAATTTCGGAGCCAAGATCAGCTTGTTTATCCAGCTCAGATCTATGACTGGACGAAACGAGCCGTCTGGTTTTGGAATCAGAAACAGGTGACTGTAGAAACCTGGAGATTCCTGGTTTTCTACGACCTCTATAGCGTTCTTGTCCAGAAGAGACTGAACTTCTGATAGAAGCGAATCTCTCCTCTGAACATTTGACGGAAGGTGAGTCCAACGTGGACTTCAAGTTAACGAAGGTTTTTCCTAAAAGGACAGTTTTAGACCTTCGGAAATCACCCCTTGCACCCATGGGTTGTCCGCAATTGACAACCAATTGGTTAAGAATCTCGACAGCCTTCCGCTGACTGGAACGCAATAGAGGTTTAAACCATCACCTACTGGACCTGCGAGGCCTGTGGGAGGAGAAACCACGTCCTCCACGACCCGCACCTCGTCCCGTCGACCTAGGGGTGTCTGACCGGTTATCCCGGCCAGTATAAAGACCCCTACCTGAGTCGCTACTCTGACGGTCTCTAGAGTAAGATGTAGAGGCTTTCTTAGATCCTCTATAGGAACTTCCCTTGGACATATTCACCCCCCGAAGTACCTGCCTTACTCTTCTCTGCTCTGAATCCGACTTTTTTGAAGCGGATTTAAAAAGCAGAGAGTCCAAAGCTTTCTTAGTGATCTGATCATAGATAATAGAAAGCTTTCCATCGAACAGAAGCTCTCCAGAGACCGGAGCAACTCAAAGAGAGTTTTTCACCTTACTAACCACTCTTGCGGACGCAGCCAGGGCAGCATCACATCTGACCAACTCCAGATTTGCCACTGAAAGGGCGGAGTTATACGTAGAATATGCTATAGCCCTCGAAAGAACTCTGAAGGAAGTTTGAACATCCTGGAATTCTTTCCCTTTGAGACATAATGATAACGCTCTGGTAAGGTGATCTGCATAAGATAATATGTCTAAATTAATTCTATTAGACGAGATTGTCGTCTCCAGTATAATGGAGTTAATAGACATGGACGCCGGCAATGACAATTCCAGGTCTTCAGCCTGATCGTCCAAATGCAGAGGAACTCTCGGCATGCCTTGTCCTGCCATTTCAAATCTATGTCTAGCATTGATGAAAGGCAGCTGTATAGAGCTAGGTGATAAGAAACCGGATTTGCCAGTCTTAGAGGCTAGCTTGAATATAGCGTCATTCAAAAGTTCAAATGTCCGTGTGACATTTCTGGACTGGGTCGGAAACTCAGGGACAGTGTCCCTGATCCGGCCGAAAAAGTCTGTGTCCAGTGACGCTATCAGTCTCTTATCCGGTAATGCAGCATTTTGGTCTGGAGGAACAACTTCTGGAAGATGTTGCCAGATGAAATCTACGGCCACCTTATGTTGTTCCGAAAGGGAAAATTCCAGCTCCGCTGATTCCCTTTCGCCATCCGACTGGGCCATATGAGATTCTCGGTCGTCCCTTTCTGACTCTGCAGGGGAGCGAACCGACCCAGCTTCCTCAGACAATTCCTGTTCCGAAAAAGTTTCTGATGGCTGCTGGGATGCTGCAATGAGTTGAGCTATCTGTGATAGCAAGTCCGTCACGGAAGCCTGTGGAGTCGCGGTCTTACATGATTTAGCCGCTGGGAGCTCCTGAGATGTTACTTCCTGCATATTTCTTTTATGAAACGTCCCGACTAGTAAGGCCTCGTGTCCTTGGCTACCGGATGGCGTGACCTGATCGACGTGGAATCCCTGGTCGGCGAAGCAGGCTGGATATCAGAAGTCACATAGCCAAGTTGCAGTCGTGTGTGCTGCCGTGAGGATGAGGAAGCCAATAGACTAGTCGCTCCCGACTGTCTATACAATGGAGTGTCCCGAGGAGTGGACGTATGCTCCGACTGACGAACATTACGTACAACAACATCTGGTCCCAAATGTTGTTGTAAGAGAGAGGGGACTCTCTCGCTCGCGGTCCGGGCAGACCTGGACAAGCTAGGTACCGTACTGATTGGCTTCCTCTGTACTATCCTCGGATCCATCATCGCCGGGTGTGCACGATCCATGTTTGTAGTGCTCGCGACACCTGGTCTCCTTTCCTGGACTGCAACGGACGAACCCGGCGTCACAACCATTTTGTGAATGATTGCTTCACCGGGCAAGCTAGCGGGCGACAATGCCGTCGATCCTATGTGGGACCTCTTGGGCATTTGCCAAATTTCATCGAGCACTTTTTCCGCTAGCTCTTCATTTATCTGCGACGACGGAGGCACACTTCATGAAGACATCACGGAAACATCACCCTGTTCTTGAAAAAGAGACTGAAAAACTAGAGTGTCCCTGTGGCGAGAGGGCAGGCATGGACCTCTCACCACTAAAAATATACCGTGACACATGTCCCCAACGTTTGTCCTTCCAATTGGCACACACAGAGCCAGAATTAGTGCGAGTACACTGACTACAATAAATACACTGAGCATGAGAATCAGAGGAAGACTTCCTCGAATTACAATTTGAACAAACTTCTTTCATTTTGAAAAAAGTTAAACAGTCAACGTACTCGCACTGACCCTTGAAAACAAGATACATGATAATAATATAATCCATTACAAACATTTCGAAAAATAATTCGAAAGAAAAAATTTTCAAGTTGAGCCCAAGTTCACAATGGGAACGATGGGCCCAAATGGATCCCAAAAATAGCCTAAGTGTGGACAAAAATTTTAAAACATGTCTAAAAATTAATGTTACACAATATTATGTGTCTGGCTATGATCAGAATTAATTAAATGACAAGGAATCACTATCTGAAGTAGCCGTTGTCAATGTAAACAAAAGTGAATAAAACTGGAAACAAGACTCCAGGCACCGAAAATATGGCCAGAAATCAGTAACCAATTTTAACACTATCTGATGTAAAACAGAGGCTTCCTGAGAAGAAACTGCAGTACATCGGATGGTAGATGCATGACTGAAATGCCTAACCACCTTAGGGTGAGGACGTAACCATGGGGAAAAACAGAATAATCATTCTGTTACCAAGCCAAAACTCCCAAGAAATTTCATTGTAAAATAATTACAAAAATTATGCCAAAAGCATGGGAGAATAGCGAGGGGGGTATTAAGGAAAGGGAGAGAGGAAACACTGAACAAACAATGGAAATTTCATAGCAAGAATGAAAATATCTGGCCCATGCCCCGAAATTAGTGAACATGAAATAATTTTTCATAAAAATTATAAGTTACAGCCATGAACACATCCTTCCACTGTTTCTTCCTCTCATCCTTTTATTTCATCCTTAGATCCACCATTTCTCTCATGATTATGCGTCTGGCATCATTTAAACTGAGATTTTAAGCACAGATATCAGTGTGATGTTACTGATTGAAGGGCCAAACAAAGAATGAGGATTTTGCTCCAATTTCGGACTTCCTTGACTACTGCGCATGTGCAGTGGATAAAAGTATGGAGGACCACATAGGACATCTAATTTTTGGATTTTGATGCAAATTTTTGGAATTGGGGGGGGGGGGGGGGGGGGCAACATTTGTGTTTGGCCCTAGAATATTAGAGTTAGCACCAGCTAAGTCTGGGTCATTGGTACAGTATAAAAATATCAGCTGTTGATGGAAGGGAAATAACTGCATTTTCCACATACTGTAAATAAAGATATTTATAGACTGGGATAACCCCTATTGAACAGTGCTTCAGTTTCCAAGTACACATGTTGTCTTGTGCAGAATCTATTTTCTTTAGTGTGAAAAAATATTAGCAGAAATGATTGGTGGGTTCATATGTTGAATACACTGACAGGGATTATTACTGAAGATTTAGAAAAATTCAGCAGGTATTTTTCTCTCAAACTTTCAATATTTTCAGTGTAATATTGATTATTTGAACCCATTGTGCATCTCACATGATTTCCACTTTACCTACAGTTTACATCACATCACACTGATAGTTGGGGAAACCCAGAGAGTAAACAAAGGAATATAATCAAAATTTTATTATTTTTTATTGGATTCAAATGTATTTACCAACTATTTGAAAGTAAGATTTATATTGTTCATATTTTTATCAACTTTTTCACTCTAAATTTTAATGCAAAATAACACGGTACAGGATATCCATTCATTCATATCACCTAACAACTGGGATAAGACGAGTGAGAAGAGCGGTGTGACTGCAAGCTGTCAATCTCTATCATCTGGCCAATCACGGTGGATCCATCGAAATGTGAACAGCCCTGCTTAACCTGTCAACTGGAACACTTAATTCTCTCGCTGACTCTCGCACATCATGATTTTCATATTGTAAACACACAAAAAATGTTGGATTACTGGAAACAGGTTTGGAAAATTACAAAGTGGGACAAAATAGGGGGTTGCCATGAGGGCAGGAGATTGGATGCCAAACCCGGGAGTCTCCTGGTGAAATTGGGAGGGTTAACAGGTCTGGTCGCAACATAGAGAGAGATGTACCAGAACCGCAACCAACAGAGGGTGGAGCTGACTGATCCACACCCGCTGAGGCAACAGGGGAGTGATCAGAATGATTCAACAACTGCAGGTTCTCATCTTGGCTAGAACCTGAGGCAGAATCGGAACTGGCAGGAAGGCATAGCCGATTAGTCTATTCCAATCAAGTGACAGAGCGTCCATGGCGAAAGCCAGTGCATCTGAACATCGAGACACAAAAGTGTCCACCTGATGGTTCCAACAGGTCGCAACAGCTTGATGTGGGAATGACACCAGAGATCGCAAAGCAACTGAAACACTGCTCTGTGAAGCATCCACTCGGTGAAAATGACCCTGCCCCACTGGGACAGGCAGTCGGTTAGGATGTTCAGATGACTGGGAATGTGACAAACCACCACACTGGAGTTGACTTTCTGAGCGAGCAGTAGAAGATCCTGAGCCAATTCATACATGGGAACTGAGTGCGTGCCGCCCTGGTTCTGAATGTAAGTGACCACTGTTGAATTGTCGGACAACAGAAGGACCTGACAATTTGAAATCTGAGGAATGTACTGCCAGAAACTCAGAAGAGACTTCTGGTTGATATGAAGAGCTGCCTGATCCTGGCCCCAAACCCCGTGAAAGGAAAGACCTAGAGGATCCAATGTCGCACCCAACAGAAATCGCTGGCATCTGCGGCTAGAACACGATCGGACGTAGGCAAGTCCAACGGAACTCCCTGCATAATCCACTGAACATTCATCCAGGGAAGAAGGTGATGACTGATAGATGCTGGAAACTGAAGCACCAGATCCAGAGGATTGACATACATTCGCAGCCTGGCTGAATCCTCCGGCTGGTCTGACGGTTTAAGCTATGGAACGAACTCAAACACAAAGACAAGAGCCTCCACCAAGTCAGAAGACTGATGACTTTCAACGTCAGGTGTGTTTGACCTATCTCCAGAGTCGAAAAGAACACATAGCCCATCTCGGGCATACCAGCCGATACCTCCCATGATGTAGGAACACCAGGGGGATCCAAATGCGGTCTGCTTCCAAACCTGATAGGTGGTGCTGCTGGGGGCCTGGAAACCACGAGTATCCTCACTAGAGGCAACAGGAAGGCTCTCGGAAAGAATCTGCATGAGCAAGAAGAGGGCCTCCCTAAGCTCACAACCCAAAACAGTAGCTGTTGACACTGGTGAAAAAGAGGAGAGAGCAACTGAGCTCAGCTCCAAAGGAGGTGTCACAACCCTAGTGGCAGCCTCAGATATTGACTGGAGAGGGACAACAGTCCCGGAACCAGGCATCTCTTCACCGGAAATGTGAACAGCTCCTGCACTATCAACTGCAAGAATAGACTGCAAATCCCCCACAGATGAGGTAGAACTCTCACCAGACAGGATTGTGCTGGGAGGCCCCGAACAACAGTGTTCCCCTTTCCCGTGGGCATGGGAAAAATGGCCATGAGAATGCACCACACAGCGGTGGATCACCAAGACCCACAGTGTTGATCAGACGAACACCCATTACAAGTTGAGCATGAAGCAGTAGAGTCCTCCATATACTTGGGAAGTAAGCATTGCCCACAAGGAACAGTCCAGGGCATATCTGACAAGAGAGCAGTACAGTAAAACCTGTCTTGAGAGACCACTGTCTTGAATGACCACCTGTCTTGAGAGACCACATCTACCAGGCACCGATTGGTTTTACTCTATAATGAACCTGCTATGGGAGACCACCTGTCTTGAGAGACCACCTGTCTTGAGAGACCACTGTGACCTGGTACCAACTTGTATTTTTATGCCATAATGGACCTGTCTTGAGAGACTGCCCTTTTGAAGACTGAAACCATGACAAAAACTTTTTACCTGTTCTGGAATTGGAAAATCCATTGTGGTTATACTAACATAATTAAAAGTATTAAAAGCTCTTAATTGGGTTTCAATTGCTAACTCATTACAGATTGAGATGTTTTTATAAGACCTCTGTGAAAAGATTAGGATTATTGCTGAATAAACAATTTCATACATACCTGAAATGTGACAGGAATAAAAATAAATTTGTGTTGAAAATCTTTTTGTAACAAATTGAAATGGACTGTTATAAAAATTATAAAAATAAATTAGTGTTGAAAATCTTCCTTGAAGATTTTCAACCCTAATTTATTTTTATAATTTTTATAACAGTCCATTTCAATTTGTTACAAAAACTTCATAAAAAAGAACTACAAAGTAATTACAAAAATCCATTCTTCTCCATTTCTGAATTTTGTGGTTGGTTATTCACTGACTTGAGAAAACCTGAAACCTGTTATGAGAGGCCACCTGTCTTGAGAGACCACTTTTGTGTGGCCCAAGGAGCGGTCTCTCAAGACAGGTTCTACTGTAGATGGGATGGTGAACCCATAGAAACTAAAAATCAGAACACTCCCAACTACCAGAGGAAGGTGGCAGGAAACAAAGGCCTGGCGAAACACAAAAGAACCCAAACAGCCAAAAAGGAGCAAACAGGCAGAAATTCGACCCCTCAAAGGAGGGGAGAAATGCTGCCGCAACAGCCCCCACTGGCACCTAACTCCAAAATAAACAGTATCCAAAAGGATAGCATATCTATATAAAACAAAGACCAAATCGCACAGAGCATGGAAGCTGCATGCGAAAAACGGCACAGAGAAGAATATAAATATGACAAAAATGTGGTCAATAACGAAAGAATATACAATAAAAAGCACAGCCCTGTATTATTCAATGATAAAGCAACAGCTAATATGCAGAATTCAGCACAAGAACGTTGTGAAGAACAAGTCTAAGTATCACTTATTCATTGCAAAATTCAAAACGCATCTTGGTAAGATAGTGGAAGAAAAAAGAATGACACGTTGGTTACGTCTGATCAATGTTTACTACAGGCTTGCACTACGGTGGAAGACCCAAACTCGGAAAATATACTCTCTATTTTGATCTTTCCCAAGCAATTTGGGAAAGAAAAGTGGTGCAAAAGCACCAAGAAAAAATAAGCCAAAACTGGATCGAGCGCCATGTGCACACCCAGTAGGGGACGCTCTTCTCTTAGTACAACTCCACGACTTCCGCAACCATTGCACAAGCAGTAACTAATGAATCAATCTTTGAGTCTGCCAACATTGGAGTTATGTGATCAGTGGGGAGGAAGGATTCTTACCCAAATAAGAAGATGGGAGGGCCTCCATGTAAACAATTGTGGTAGGTATAATAAGAAAGGAAATTTACTATAAAATTTAAATTTCTTATCAACCTACCTTACAATTGTTTACTACAGGCTGAATAGACAATAGGATGGAGGAAATCACATAACCAACCCCCACATAACCCAATTGCACTGGAACCGTGGATAGAGGAAGAGGTCCCCAGGCCTATCAAACCATAGCCTCACAAACAATAGTAAAAGACAATGAGAGATGAGGCGTACAGTTCTGTGCGACGCACAGACAGAAAAGGGTAGTAACAGCACAGAGCTGGAACTGACATTGCGACTAGCCTAATGGCTAGGGCAAACAAGAGCCTGAGCAGAAGAAAGAGGGCCCAAAGCAAAAAGATCCTCAGACTGCTCCTGCAACTGACGCAGATAGAAGGTGGAGAAAGTAGAAGCATTTCTCCAGTAGGCTGCCTGCATAACATCCGACAACTTGACGGAGTTAGAATAAGCCCAAGAGTTAGACAATGCATGCACCTCGTGGACAGAAATATGACTGGTAATACAATCGCCAGTTGCTAGACGAGCGTAAGCCACGCGAATAGCAAGACAAATCCATCTAGAAATGGCAGTGGCATAGATAGCTTTCCGCTGGCGGAGGGGCAAGCCCAAAATTTTCCGACAGACCGAAAATTTTCTGACAGTGTAACAACAACAAAAACCCAAACAAACAGAAAGAATCTGTTGTTTACTGCAAATGTACTGAAACTTTTTTACCCCAAATGGCATGTTTTTATCCCCAAAGCCAGCATTTTAATGTTATTAGGCATAAATTCGCCTAAAAATGGTCCCAAAAAATTTCCGACAAAACTTCTGGTGGGGGGGCCACTGCCCCCTACCACCCCCCCCCCCCCCTTTATCTACGCCACTGAAAAATGGATTGAGGAGAGATCTTCTGTCGACCAGGAATAAGAGACAGAAAAAATTGTTTCCTGTCTTTCCTAATGAACTGCATCCGATTGAGATAAATGCGAATTGCACGAACCGGACAGAGCAAAGGGTGGCTACCCTCAACAGAAGGAAGAGCCCTGATACAGATAGGAGATGGAGTAGTTTCTGGTATCTGATTCTTGGCCAGAAAGGAGCAATCGGTGGTAAATGTAACACTGTTGAGAGAGCCCCCGAAAAAGGCTGAGGCTACCGAGAGGGCGTGAAGCTCACTAACCCATCTGGCTGAGGCAAAAGCCATCAGAAAAGCCGTCTTGTATGTGAGAACGCATATCCACCTGGGATAAAGGTTCAAATGGCTCCCCCCCCTCCCCCCAAGCAAAGCAGCACCCAAGAAAGATTGCATCTTGGGGTAAGCTCCAAAGTCCTAGGCCTTTTCAAGGAAAAGTGCCAAACAAGCTTGGAGAGGTATGGATTAGTGCCGATATGACGCTGTCCCACATATGAAAAGGTCTCCGAAAGCATGGACCTGTACCCTTTTATGGTAACAGGCTGGAGACCCCGAGAATCAAACAGATATACCAGAAACTCCGAAATCTGTGTTATCGAAGGATTGGCATAATCAACAGAGTGATCGGCACACCGTCGTCAGAAGACCTTCCACTTAGCCGCATAGGCTAAACCAGTGGAGTGCTTCTTTGAAGAAAAAACGCACTCCACTGCTTGTCTCGAAAAACCTCTATGGAGGAGACAGGACCTGACAAAAGATATGCATGAAGGCATAATGAAGTCGGGTCGACGTGAAACCTCCTCGGGTGACCTTGGCCAAGAAGGACGCGACGTAGAGGGAGACGTGTCGGAACCGCTGCCAACAGAGCTGATTGATCCACACCTGCTGAGGCGACAGGGGAGCGATCAGAATGATTCAACAACTGCAGGTTCGTATCTTGGCTAGAACCTGAGGCAGAATCGGAACCAGCAGGAAGCCGACAAGACCGTTCCAATCAAGTGACAGAGCATCCACGGCGAAAGCCAGAGGATCTGGACACGGGGACACGAAAGTGTCCACCTGATGGTTCCAACGAGTCACAAAGAGATCGAAGTGGGGACGACCCCAGAGATCGCAAAGCGTCTGGAACACCGCCCTGTGGAGCATCCACTCGATGGAAATGACCCTGCCCTGTCGGGACAGGGAGTCGGCTAGGATGTTCAAATGACTGGGAATGTGACGAACAACCACCCCGGCGTTGACATCCTGAGCGAGCAGTAGAAGATCCCAAGCCAATTCGTACATGGGAATTGAGTGTGTGCCGCCTTGATTCCAAATGTAAGCAACCACTGTTGAATTGTCGGACAACAGAAGGACCTGGTGAATTGAAAGGTGGGGGATCCACTGCCGGAAACTCAGAAGAAGAGCAAGAAGCTCCTTCTGGTTGATGTGAATAGCTGCTTGATCTTGGTCCCATGCCCCGTAAAGGGAAAGACCTAGAGGATCCAACGTCGCACCCCATCCGAGATCACTGGCGTCTGCTGTCAGAACACGATTGGACATGGGTAAGTCTAACGGAATCTCCTGCGTAATCCACTGAACATCCGTCCAGGGGAGAAGGTGAGGATGAAGAGATTCTGGTAACTGAAGCACCAGATTCAGAGGATCGACATTCAGCCTCCAACGACTGAGCAGAAAGTGTTGGAGAGGTCTGACATGCAGCCGACCTTGAGGAATGAGATCCGTCAAAGAACCGCAGAGACTGAGCAGCCAGAGTATATACCGAGCTCTCGCGGACTGGGACAGAGTCAGGGCAAAAACTGAGAGAATCACAGCCCTTGCCCGGGGAACCACTACCGTATTGAAGTGAGTATGGAAGTCCATCCTCAGATGACAAAACGACTGAGAAGGGACCAGGTCCAACTTCTCCTCGTTGACTCTGAACCCTAGCAATGTGAGCTGGCTCAACAGTGTGTCGACATCCGTCTCCAGAAAGGCAGCATTGGAATGCCTCTGGAGGATATCATCTAGATATGCCGAAGTAGTCACCCTGGACTGTGTGCGATGGTAGGCTATCACATGTGCCATCAGTCGGGTGAAGGCCCAAGGAGCCAGGCTAAGGCCAAAAGGCATGGCCTTGAACTGGTAAACTCGTCCCAGAAAAGCGAACCTGGATATTTTCGCGATGTCCGATGAATCGGGACGTGAAAGTAAGCGTCTCACAGGTCGCTGCTGGAAGCGAAATCTCCCTGGTGAAAGGAATGGCAAACCGGCCTGAAAGTCTCTACGCTGAACTTGGGAGCAATGATAAGACTGGTTCAGTATACTCAAATCGATAACCGGTCAGAGTCGGCCGTACTTCTTCGGCACCAAGAACAGGCGGGAATAAAATCTCAGTGACTGAATGTTCTTGACGACCTTGATTGCCCCCTTTGCCAGGAGATTGTCTATCTCCGTGGTCAAAAGCTCCCGACATGAAACATCTGAAGGAACTGGAGTTGGAAGAGGCACTCTGGACAGAGTGGGGTGCCTTTGAAAGGATATTCGCAACCCGGACCGCACAACATCTAACACCCAAGGATCGGATGTGATGGTGGCCCAATGGTCTGCAAACACTGATATCCTTCCTCCAACCTGGGATGAATCGAGGTGAGGACCATCATTTCGAGCCCGGCGAGGCCCGCGAGAGGAGAAACCACCTCCTCTGCTATATGAAGAATCCTGAGTCCTCCCTCTAGCCTGCCGACATTTACCCTTACCCTGTGAGTAAGAAGTAGAAGCGGTGACAGGAGGAGCAGCCCTTTGCTTCGCAGCGGAAGCAGAAAGGTGCTTGTTAGGCTTTGGATGGCCCCTGCCTCCAACAGAAGGCTGATCAAGCTGACGAAGCAGCAGCTGATCTTTGGAATGACGTAGGAACGTCATCCCGGACCGTCGCCACAGAACCATGGAACAGTTGCGGACCTGCCAAAGAAGCAGATCGAAAAGCAGCGCGCTGCCCCTCAGGAAGGGAACGGCTTGTGTCCGGCACAGCATCTCTGCAAACTAATTCCAAGTTAGCCGTGTTACAGGCATGCGTGTGAGTAAGATGCATGAGCGCCTTGGACAGCACTCACAAAGGAGCCTGTACGCCATCAAACTTATCTAAGGGCAGATAAGCAGCTAATGCAGAGACGACGTGATCATCTGAGAGAGAAAGCATGCCCAGCATCTCTTTCGATAAGCCCAACACAGACTCCAGAGTTGCCATAGGAATAACGGCCGACTTGGGCTTGAAAAGCCCGAGGGAGTTGGAGTCCTGATCTGGCAGACTGACAGAATGGTGGAATCGTAGGAACAATAATGCGCCGGAGGCAAAAGAAAAAGTGTCAACACTGGTGAAGAACAACGTCTTTATAGCCTTGGAACTCAGCTTAGAGTCCAAAGCTGTAAATGCTTCAACCACCTGTACTGACTGGCACAGTTGAAGGCGCCCAGAAGCAGGTTGCTCCACAGGCTGTAGGCGCGCGACCGATGATCGCGGCCGGGCTGACACTTTCGGCTGGTTTGACTGTTTGAGATCTGGAAGGAACCAAAACACAAAGTCAAGAGCTGCCCCCAAGTCAGAAGACTTGGCTCTCGACGTCAGGTATGTCGGACTCATCCCCTGAGTCGGAAGACACATAGCCCATCATGGGCAAATCAGTCGATGCCTCCCATGGTGTAGGCACACCAGGGGGATCAGAAAGCGGCAAGTTTCCAATCCCGGGAGGCAGCGCCACAGGGGGCACCTAGAAACCACTCGTAGCCTCGCTGGAAGCAACGGGAAGGCTCTTGGACAGAACCTGAGTGAGCAAGGAGAGGGTCTCCCTAAGCTCACTGCCCGTGTCGGACAGTTCGACATGGGAACGAACTGGCAAAGTGGCTTCACTCCTGACCCTTTTAACCAATGAAGGGTCACGATCCTCAAATACACCCAAAGTGGGGCGACAGGCGGCAGCCGAAACATCTGAAAGCAGATGTGTATAGGGGTATGACATACCCCGAGGATCTACAGAGCGGAAAACTCAGGAGAGTTGCCACGGACCTCTGAGGGACAGAAGGTCCAGGCTGCACAAAAGGCGTTGGTCCCGCAAAACTGGCCATGTGACCAGAGTGCATGGGCGGAAATGCCAGAGTTCATAGTGGCCCCACCATGAACATCCGAATCCAATGAAAAAAACTGCAGTGTTCGACGGCGGAGAGACCACAGTAGAGGGTTCGGCTGCAGCCACTACCAACTTCACCGAGTTGAAGTCAGGGAAGGCTAAGGCCGATATCCCACGTCCACATTATCAGACATCTCTGCAGACCCGTGCAGGGATAAAACTGCTGTGCTCGATGGCTGAGAGGCCACAGCAGCGGGTTCAGTCAGCAGCCCCTTCCGATTTCGCTGAGTTGCAGTCAGAGAAGGCTGAGGCCGATACCCCACAACACACTACCACACATCGCTGCAGACCCCTGCAGGGACAAGCCGAGGCCAGCTGAAACTGTGACAGAAGACGTTGCAGACAGAACAGCAGTAGCAGGAGATACGATGGGAGCTGTTGAAACTGGTTGAAAAGGGGAGAGAGCAACCGAGCTTGACCTCCAAAGGAGGTGTCACAACCCTAGTGACAGCCTCAGATGTCAACTGGAGAGGGACCACAGTCCCTGAACCAGACATCTCTTCACCAGACAACTCAACAGCTCCTGCAGTATCCACCACGGTTAAAGACTGCACATCCCCAATGGAGGGGGTATAATTCTCACCAGACGTGGTCGTGTCGGGAGGCCCCGAACGACAGCGTTCCCCCACCCCCCTATGGGTGCGGGAGGAACGGCCACGAGAATTCACCACAAGCATGGGCAAAAAGGCATTGCCCTCAAGGAACAGTACTGGACATAACAGAGGTGAGAGCAGCAGAAGAAAAAGGTGAACTCAACAGATGTAGAAAGTAGAAGAACACCCCCAACTACGAGAGAAAGGTGGCAGAAAAAGGACCGGGGGAACACAACTGAACCCAGACAGCCGACAGGGACCCAAAAAACAGAAATTCTGCCCTCAACAGAGAGGAGAAATCCTATCCATACAGCCCCCTATTGACACCTAACTCCAATAACAATAATAAATTTCTCAACTGAAAAATTATGTCAAATGCACGGTACGCGAAAGTTGCGTGCAACATGGAAAAATATATAAAATACAATGAAAGTTAAAAAATTTATAGTAATTTATATATTTTTTATACTTACCAATGACCCAGACTTAGCTGGTGCTAACTCCAACAAAACCAGGGCCAAACACAAATTTTGCCCCCCAATCCCCAAAATTTGCATCCAAAACAAAAAGAAATCATGTCCTAAAGGACCTCCATAGTACGCCTCTACTGCGCATGCGCAGTGACGCAGTCGTCCCGAAATTGGCGCCAATTATCATTCTTACTGGCAGTGCCTGGTCAGCGCTATGTACTCAGCGGGGAGGCAAGAGTTCCCAACTCCAGGGAGGGCCATCTCCGTCTGGGTCATTGGTAAGTATAAAAAATATATAAATTACTATAAATTTTTTAACATTTTTATACTGTACCAATGACCCAGACTTAGCTGAATAGTAAACAGGCTGGAGGGCCTAGGACATAGAGGAAAATCCAATAAGCTCAACTATATAGTAAAGAGGTAACCCCTTAAGGAGAAAAGGAGTATTAGGCTTTACATGTATCTTTCTTATTTAATATTAAATTAGAAAGATACACTACCCTTAATAATTGAGCACAATAACATTCATGTTCTCTATTAACATCCAGTATAACCCTTATACTAATTATTTTTAAAGTAAGCCAATAAATAAAGTAGTCCAGAGAATTGAGACTCTTTATAATCATTTAAAAGTGTCCGAGTATTGTATATTAAAGCCCGTTTGACACTTGACATATACAAATGCTTCACACCGAGCTACACTTTAAAAATAAGACGTGAATGAAATTAAACATTAATATTACACTTTAAAACCATCCCGGAAGCGACTCAGAAATACTGACTTGGAGGAGGCATTCCCTTGCTTTTCACTATAAAGCAGGTGACCTAAGGGAACACCCGCCCTCCCCCCCCCCCCTTCCCCTTGCCCTGGGTCAAATAGCCCAGAGCGAAGAGGGCAGCCGGACGGAGTCACTGCCGGAACAGAAAGCCTGCATAACTATAGTTGCAACTGTTTAGTGGACGACATTCTGAGCAACAGATAACGGACCTAAACAATGCAGGTCTCCAGAAATGGACTCAATATTTCTGAGATAAAAATTCGTAAATGTGGATGGCTGAGACCAATAAGCAGCCTTCATTAAATCTGTAATAGCAACACTATTAGCATAAGCCCAGGAAGTAGAAAGAGCTCTTACTTCATGAGCAGAAATCTTAAGCACAGACTGCTGAGAAGAAGATAAATCTTCATAAGCAGTACGGATAGTTAACTGAATCCATCTAGCAATAGAATGGACTGAAATGTCCTTTCTATTAGGCATCAAAGACAGAAAGAAACGTTTCCGTCCCTTTCTGATGAACTGAGATCTCTGTTTATAGATACGTAGTGCTCTAACAGGACAGAGTAAAGGCCTACGCCCGTCTGAAGACGGAAGAGCCTTAATAACAATAGGTTCCGGATATTTATTAGGAGCCTGATTCTTAGCTAAAAAACCCACATTAGTAGTGAAGGTGATAGTGTTCCCAACACTACGATAATGAGAATCATCCACCGATAGTGCATGAAGCTCACTGACTCTTCTGGCAGAAGAGAAAGCTAAGAGAAAAGCTGTCTTATAAGATAAGAATTTGAAATCTACTGTCCCAAGAGGTTCAAATGGCTTTTCCTTCAATTTAAGGAGAACCCAAGCTCAATTCCACTTAGGAATTAATCTAAGAGTTCTGGGTCTATTTATCGAAAAGTTTCTAACCAAGTTCGATAAAGAGACATTAGATCCAATTTGTAAACTATCATGATGTGCATAGATATCAGATAACATAGATCTATAACCCTTTATAGTAACAGGCTGCAGTTTGATTTCGTCAAACAAGTATACTAGAAAGTTTGCAATGTCTGGTATAGAGGGATCAAATATATCTACAGAATGATCCCTACACCAACGACGAAAAACCTTCCACTTAGCCACATAGTTTAGCGAAGAGGAGGTCCTCCTACAGTTAGAAATCGCGTCCACTGCTCGTCCTGTAAAGTGCTTGCCATGCAAGAAGGACCGCACAACGGAAAAACGTGAAGGTTGAGACCTTGCGGGTTGTGATGGAGTTGGCGCGATTTCCCCTGCGAAAGAAGATCCTCTCGTGGAGGAAGCTTCCGCGGTAGGTCCCACAACAGACACCTGAGTAGATTTATCCATGGTCTCTGTGGCGACAGAGATGCTACCAACAGAATCTTGCATTGAGATTGTTTTATCTTTAGCAATACTTGTTGAATTAACGGCGCTGGAGGATACGCATATCCTATCATTCCGTCCCAAGGGATCGACAGAGCGTCTACTGCAAATGCTCTTGGATCCGGACACGGGGACACATACGTCTGCAACTGATTGTTGAGATGTGTCGCAAATAAGTCTATCATTGGCCGTTCCCATTGGTAGCAAATCTGATTGAATACTTGTTTGTTGAGAGTCCACTCCGACGGCAACAAGCGACCCTTTCGTGAAAGGGAGTCTGCTAGCACATTCAGACGACCCGGTATGTGACGGACCGAAAGAAGAACGTGATGTTCTAACGCAAACAGAAGGATTCTTTCCGTTAGATTGAACAACGGAACTGAATGAGTGCCTCCCTGATTCCGTATATACGCCACTACTGTCGTATTGTCGGATAGGATTTGGACATGAGCATCGTGAATAATGTCCATCCAGTGACGTAACGCAAGCCAAATTGACATCATTTCCTTGATGTTTATGTGCTTGCACAGGAATTGCGGATCCCAAAGACCCTGGCATCTCGAATCCGTTGGGATTAATGATGCACCCCAACCTGTTTGACTGGCATCCGTCATAATGGTAAAACTCGGATCCGGCAACTGCAGCGGAACTCCTTGAGTTAACCACTGAATGTTTGCCCAAGTCTGAATCTCTTGTTTCACTTGATCTGACAAGAGAACGTCTACATCGAGCGAATGAATTTTCACACTCCAATTCTGAGTCAGGAAAATTTGAAGAGGATGTGTGCGTAGCCGCCCCATCGGAATGAGATACGCGGCGGCTCCGCACAGACCTATCAGTCTCATAAATTCTCTCGCCGTGACTTTGTCTGCGTGCAGACAATAGCGAGCGTAACAACTGACTAATTTCGCTCTGGTTAACGGCAGACGAACGAGATTGTTGTGCGTCTCGAAGCTCATTCCCAGATGAGTGAATGACTTGGACGGCACCAGATCCGACTTCTCCTCGTTTACTATGAAACCGAGACGTCGGAGCAATAGAAGAAGATTCTGAACATCGTTCTGAAGCGTTAACTCGTTGCCGTACCTCTGAAGAATGTCGTCCAGGTAGGCCGACGTTACCGCAGACGAATGAGCTCGGAAGTAGATCATTACCGAGTTCATTACCCGAGTGAAAGCCCAGGGTGCTAGATTCAATCCGAAGCACATGGCCCGGAACTGATACACCACTCCTAGGACTGCGAAGCGTAGATACTTTCGGAATGTCGGATGTACCATGACGTGAAAGTACGCATCTTTGAGATCTATGCTCGTTGCATAATCGTTCACCCGAATACTCGCTCTGACCGATCGAATCGTCTCCATATAAAACTTCGGAGCGACGATCAGCTTGTTTATCCAGCTCAAATCTATGACTGGACGGAACGAGCCGTCTGGTTTCGGAACCAGAAACAGATGGCTGTAGAATCCCAGAGATTCCTGGTTTTCTACAACCTCTACCGTGTTCTTCATTAAAAGAGACTGCACCTCTGATAACAGAGCGTCTCTTTTCTGTGGATTTGACGGAAGATGAGTCCACTTTGGACTTCGAGTTAATGGAGGCTTTCGTTTGAAGGATATCTTTAGACCTTCCGAAGTCACTCCTCTCACCCACGGGTCGTCCGTAATCGACGCCCACTCTTGTGAAAAACTCGACAACCTTCCGCCAACCGGAACGCGATAGAGGTTTAAGCCATCACCTCCTGGACCTGCGAGGCCTGCGGTAGGAGAAACCACGTCTTCCACGACCCGCACCTCGCCTCGTCGACCTCGGGGCGTCCGACCGATTGTCCCGGCCTGAAGGACGTCCCGAACGAGAGTCGCTATCCTGACGGTCTCTCGAATAAGACCAAGAGGACGCACCGGAACCTCTATAGGAACCTCTCTTGGGCGCATTAGACCCAGAAGTGCCTGTCTTATTCGTGTCTGCTGTATCCGACTTTTTAGGAGCGGATCTGAACAACAGAGAATCATTAGCTTTCTTTTTAATTTTATCATAAATAGCGGAAAGCTTGCCGTCAAAGAGAAGTTCTCCTGAGACCGAAGCGACTCTAAGAGAGTTCTTCACCTTAGAATCCACTAGTGTGGATGTAGCTAGGGCTGCGTCACGTCTAACCAACTCCAGATTTGCCAATGAAAGGGCGGAGTTACACGTGGAATAAGCTACTGCCCTTGAAAGAAGTCTTAAAGAGGATTGTATATCCTGAAACTCTTCCCCTTGAAGGTGCAGTGATAACGCCTTAGTAAGGTGATCTGCGTAAGATAAGGCATCTAAATTGGCTCTGTTAGACGCAATAGCTGTTTCCAACACCGCGGTTGGAATAGAAGCTGACGACGGTAATGATAGCTCTAAGTCTTCCGCCTCGTCGTCCATACGCAGAGGAACTCTCGGTATACCCTGTCCTGCCATGTCGAATTTATTCCTTGCATTAATGAAAGGCAGGTTAAGAGTATTAGCGGACAAGAAACCTGCTTTCCCCGTCCTGGAAGCAAGTTTAAATATAGCGTCGTTCAATAATTCAAATGTTCTTGCAACATTATTGGACTGCGACGGAAACTCGGGAGCGATGTCCCTGAACCGCTCAAAAAATTCAGAGTCCAATGACGCTATAATTCTCTTGTCCGGAAGCGCAGCAGTCTGGCCCGACGGAACAACTTGAGGGAGAAAGTGCCGGATGAAGTCCACGGCAGCTCTATGTTGTTCCGAAAGGGATAGCTCCAATTCATCCGTATCCCTTTCACCATCCGGTCGGACCTCCCGATGTTCCCGGTCGTCCGCCCCCGATGCTTCGGCGGAGCGTACTGACCCAGAGCCGTCGGATAATTCTCGATCCGACACCGTTTCTGTCGGCTGCTGGGATGCTGCGATAAGCTGTGCTATCTGCACAAGAATGTCCGACGTCGAGACCTGCGGAGGCGCAGTCTTTCGCTGCTTCGCCGAGGGCAGCTCCGCATCAGATGGCTCCCGCATACTTTTCCTATGCGAACGTCCGGAGTCCATCGGTCTCGAATCCCTGGCTGCCGGATGGTGTGACCTGGTCGCCGAAGAATCCTTCATCGGCGAAGCTGGCAAAATATCGGAGGTCACGCAGCCAAGGTGCGGTCGTGTGCGCTGACGAGAAGAGGAAGCCTTAACAGTCTCTGCGGACTGCTTATACAACGGAGCGTCCCGAGCGACGGACGTATGCTCCGCTAAAGACACATTTTGTACCACAACATCTGGTCCCAGATGTTGTTGTACGAGAGAGGGACCTCTCTCGCTCGCGGCCCGGCTGGACCTGGACGAGCTAGGAACCGGACTAAAAGGCTTCCTCCGTTCTCGTTTACTATCTGCCGTCACTGGGTGTGCATCTATTATGTTTATAGTGCTCGCATCACCCAAAATTTCCTCTTGGACCGCATCGGACGAACCCGGCTGCCGAACCATTCGGTGAATGGACACTACACCGGGCGAGCTAGCGGACGACATTTGTCTAATCTCCATGAGCACTTTTGCCGCTAGCTCTGAATTCATTTGTGACGACGGACGCACACTTGAAGAAGATAACATGGAAACATCACCCTGTTCTGGTTCCTCTGAAATAGAAACTGAGAGAGTAGAGTGACCTTGTGGAGAAAGAGCCGGCATCGCTCTTTCTCCAGAAACAACATATCGTGACACACGTTTCCAATGTTTCTCATCCCAATGTTCACATATAGGACAGGGATTAATGCGAGAACACTGACTACAATTAATACAATGATCATGAAAGTCAGAGGAAGATTTCTTCCTATTACAATTTGAACAATGTCCCTTCATTGTGAAAGAACAACAATAAGTCCTAGTTACTCGCAAAAACCCCTGACACAAAGATACATAATAACATGATCCATTAATAAATGAAAAAACAATTGCAAAACAAAATAATTTTGAAAAAATATTTTTTCAGAGAAGCCCAAGTTGCTGAAAAGTAACGTTGAGCCCCGATGGATCCGATGGCAAAGTGTGGTCAAAAATTTTAAATTTATATAAAATAATTAATGAGACACTTTCGGATAATATAAATGTATCTTACAATGAGATAAACTACCACAAAGGCAAACAGCCCCCCTCAAAAAAGGCTGTTGCCAATGAAAACAAACAGTGTAAACACACTAGAAAACATGACTCCAGGCACTGAAAAAACTGGCCCGGAATCAGTCATCAATTACACTCTATCTGATGCAAAACAGAGACTCCCAGGGGAGAATCTGTAGAACATCAGATGGAAGATGCAGAACACAAACGTTATACACCCATGGGTGAAAACGTAACTATGGGGAAAATAACAGAAAACATTCTGTAACCAAGCAACTCTCCCAGGAAATTTTAGAAATGAAACTTCTCAAAAATATGCCAAAAGCATGGGAGAATTGCCAGGGGGGACTTTAGAAGGCTAGGGGAGAGGAAACACTGAATAAGCAGTGCAACAATTAGCAATAATGACAACAAGAGGCCCATGCCTCGAAAATAGGCAACTTAACATAATTTCATCAAAAAATTTTAAGTACAGCCCTGATTATTTTTTGCCACTTCTTTTTCCTCTCCTCCTTCTATCCTCCTTAGAATCACATTTTCTCCAAAAATTACGTGTCTGGCATCCTTTAAACTGAGATTTACAAGCACAAAGATCAGTGAGATGTTGACTGATGAAGGGCCAAACAGAGAATGATAATTGGCGCCAATTTCGGGACGACTGCGTAACTGCGCATGCGCAGTAGAGGCGTACTATGGAGGTCCTTTAGGACATGATTTCTTTTTGTTTTGGATGCAAATTTTGGGGATTGGGGGGCAAAATTTGTGTTTGGCCCTGGTTTTGTTGGAGTTAGCACCAGCTAAGTCTGGGTCATTGGTACAGTATAAAAATATCTGGTTGAAAATAATAACGAGAATATATAAAACACAGTCCTGTTATTATACGATCCTCAGATCCATAATTCCAGTCACAGGTAACCATCATCAACGAGTTGAATTATCACTGTTTCTCAATTGCAAATGGACGTCCGACCACATGGGCGGACGAAAAAAGAATGATTCATTAGTTACTGCTTGTGCACTGGTTCCGGAAGTCGTGGAGTTGTACTGAGAGAAGAGAGTCCCTTACTGGGTCTGCTCGACCCAGTTTTGGCTTATTTTTTTCTTGGTGCTTTTGCAGCACTTTTCTTTCCCAAATCGCTTGGGAAAGATCAAAATAGAGAGTATATTTTCTGGGTTAGGGTCTTCCACTGTAGTGCAAGCCTGTAGTAAACAATTGTAAGGTAGGTTGATAAGAAATGCAACAAGAGCTGGACTGTCGTCTGGTGCATACCCCCATGTGGTGTACCGCCTAGTGTGGGCAAACCTGTGACCAACAAATTTTATAGAAAATAATGAAAGTTATGAATGTTAAAAAATTTATAGTAATTTATATATTTTTTATACTTACCAATGACCCAGACTTAGCTGGTGCTAACTCTAACAAAACCAGGGCCAAACACAAATTTTGCCCCCCAATCCCCAAAATTTGCATCCAAAACAAAAAGAAATCATGTCCTAAAGGACCTCCATACTACGCCTCTACTGCGCATGCGCAGTGACGCAGATGTCCCGAAATTGGCGCCAATTATCATTCTTACTGGCAGTGCCTGGTCAGTGTTATGTACTCAGCGGGGAGGCAAGAGTTCTCAACTCCAGGGAGGGCCATCCCCGTCTGGGTCATTGGTAAGTATAAAAAATATATAAATTACTATAAATTTTTTAACATTTTTATACTGTACCAATGACCCAGACTTAGCTGAATAGTAAACAGGCTGGAGGGCCTAGGACATAGAGGAAAATCCAATAAGCTCAACTATATAGTAAAGAGGTAACCCCTTAAGGAGAAAAGGAGTATTAGGCTTTACATGTATCTTTCTTATTTAATATTAAATTAGAAAGATACACTACCCTTAATAATTGAGCACAATAACATTCATGTTCTCTATTAACATCCAGTATAACCCTTATACTAATTATTTTTAAAGCAAGCCAATAAATAAAGTAGTCCAGAGAATTGAGACTCTTTATAGTCATTTAAAAGTGTCCGAGTATTGTATATTAAAGCCTGTTTGACACTTGACATATACAAATGCTTCACACCGAGCTACACTTTAAAAATAAGACATGAATGAATTTTAACATTAATATTACACTTTAAAACCATCCCGGAAGCGACTCAGAAATACTGACTTGGAGGAGGCATTTCCTTGCTTTTCACTATAAAGCAGGTGACCTAAGGGAACACCCCCCCCCCCCCCCTTCCCCTTGCCCTGGGTCAAATAGCCCAGAGCGAAGAGGGCAGCCGGATGGAGTCACTGCCGGAACAGAAAGCCTGCATAACTATAGTTGCAACTGTTTAGTGGACGACATTCTGAGCAACAGATAACGGACCTAAACAATGCAGGTCTCCAGAAATGGACTCAATATTTCTGAGATAAAAATTCGTAAATGTGGATGGCTGAGACCAATAAGCAGCCTTTATTAAATCTGTAATAGCAACACTATTAGCATAAGCCCAGGAAGTAGAAAGAGCTCTTACTTCATGAGCAGAAATCTTAAGCACAGACTGCTGAGAAGAAGATAAATCTTCATAAGCAGTACGGATAGTTAATTGAATCCATCTAGCAATAGAATGGACTGAAATGTCCTTTCTATTAGGCATCAAAGACAGAAAGAAACGTTTCCGTCCCTTTCTGATAAACTGAGATCTCTGTTTATAGATACGTAATGCTCTAACAGGACAGAGTAAAGGCCTACGCCCGTCTGAAGACGGAAGAGCCTTAATAACAATAGGTTCCGGATATTTATTAGGAGCCTGATTCTTAGCTAAAAAACCCACATTAGTAGTGAAGGTGATAGTGTTCCCAACACTACGATAATGAGAATCATCCACCGATAGTGCATGAAGCTCACTGACTCTTCTAGCAGAAGAGAAAGCTAAGAGAAAAGCTGTCTTATAAGATAAGAATTTGAAATCTACTGTCCCAAGAGGATCAAATGGCTTTTCCTTCAATTTAAGAAGTACCCAAGCTAAATTCCACTTAGGAATTAATCTAAGAGTTCTGGGTCTATTTATCGAAAAGTTTCTAACCAACTTAGATAAAGAGACATTAGATCCAATTTGTAAACTATCATGATGTGCATAGGTATCAGATAACATAGATCTATAACCCTTTATAGTAACAGGCTGCAGTTTGATTTCGTCAAACAAGTATACTAGAAAGTTTGCAATGTCTGGTATAGAGGGATCGAATATATCTACAGAATGATCCCTACACCAACGACGAAAAACTTTCCACTTAGCCGCATAGTTTAGCGAAGAGGAGGTCCTCCTACAGTTAGAAATCGCGTCCACTGCTCGTCCTGTAAAGTGTTTGCCATGCAAGAAGGACCGCACAACGGAAAAACGTGAAGGTTGAGACCTTGCGGGTTGTGATGGAGTTGGCGCGATTTCCCCTGCGAAAGAAGATCCTCCCGTGGAGGAAGCTTTCGCGGTAGGTCCCACAACAGACACCTGAGTAGATTTATCCACGGTCTCTGTGGTGACAGAGATGCTACCAACAGAATCTTGCATTGAGATTGTTTTATCTTTAGCAATACTTGTTGAATTAACGGCGCTGGAGGATACGCATATCCTATCATTCCGTCCCAAGGGATCGACAGAGCGTCTAATGCAAATGCTCTTGGATCCGGACACGGAGACACATAGTCTGCAACTGATTGTTGAGATGTGTCGCAAATAAGTCTATCATTGGCCGTTCCCATTGGTAGCAAATCTGACTGAATACTTGTTTGTTGAGAGTCCACTCCGACGGCAACAAGCGACCCTTTCGTGAAAGGGAGTCTGCTAGCACATTCAGACGACCCGGTATGTGACGGACCGAAAGAAGAACGTGATGTTCTAGCGCAAACAGAAGGATTCTTTCCGTTAGATTGAACAACGGAACTGAATGAGTGCCTCCCTGATTCCGTATATACGCCACTACTGTCGTATTGTCGGATAGGATTTGGACATGAGCATCGTGAATAATGTCCATCCAGTGACGTAACGCAAGCCAAATTGACATCATTTCCTTGATGTTTATGTGCTTGCACAGGAATTGCGGATCCCAAAGACCCTGGCATCTCGAATCCGTTGGGATTAATGATGCACCCCAACCTGTTTGACTGGCATCCGTCATAACAGTAAAACTCGGATCCGGCAACTGCAGCGGAACTCCCTGAGTTAACCACTGAATGTTTCACTTGATCTGACAAGAGAACGTCTACATCGAGCGAATGAATTTTCACACTCCAATTCTGAGTCAAGAAAATTTGAAGAGGACGTGTGCGTAACCGCCCCATTGGAATGAGATCCGCGGCGGCTCCGCACAGACCTATCAGTCTCATAAATTCTCTCGCCGTGACTTTGTCTGCGTGCAGACAATAGCGAGCGTAACAACTGACTAATTTCGCTCTGGTTAACGGCAGACGAACGAGATTGTTGTGCGTCTCGAAGCTCATTCCCAGATGAGTGAATGACTTGGACGGCACCAGATCCGACTTCTCGTTTACTATAAAACCGAGACGTCGGAGCAATAGAAGAAGATTCTGAACATCGTTCTGAAGCGTTAACTCGTTGCCGTACCTCTGAAGAATGTCGTCCAGGTAGGCCGACGTTACCGCAGACGAATGAGCTCGGAAGTAGATCATTACCGAGTTCATTACCCGAGTGAAAGCCCAGGGTGCTAGATTCAATCCGAAGCACATGGCCCGGAACTGATACACCACTCCTAGGACTGCGAAGCGTAGATACTTTCGGAATGTCGGATGTACCATGACGTGAAAGTACGCATCTCTGATCTATGCTCGTTGCATAATCGTTCACCCGAATACTCGCTCTGACCGATCGAATCTTCTCCATATAAAACTTCGGAGCGACGATCAGCTTGTTTATCCAGTTCAAATCTATGACTGGACGGAACGAGCCGTCTGGTTTCGGAACCAGAAACAGATGGCTGTAGAATCCCGGAGATTCCTGGTTTTCTACGACCTCTACCGCGTTCTTCATTAAAAGAGACTGCACCTCTGATAACAGAGCATCTCTTTTCTGCGGATTTGACGGAAGATGAGTCCACTTTGGACTTTGAGTTAATGGAGGCTTTCGTTTGAAGGATATCTTTAGACCTTCCGAAGTCACTCCTCTCACCCAAGGGTAGTCCGTAATCGACGCCCATTCTTGTGAAAAGCTTGACAACCTTCCGCCAACCGGAACGCGATAGAGGTTTAAGCCATCACCTCCTGGATCTGCGAGGCCTGCGGTAGGAGAAACCACGTCTTCCACGACCCGCACCTCGCCCCGTCGACCTCGGGGCGTCCGACCGATTGTCCCGGCCTGAAGGACGTCCCGAACGAGAGTCGCTATCCTGACAGTCTCTCGAATAAGACCAAGAGGACGCACCGGAACCTCTATAGGAACCTCTCTTGGGCGCATTAGACCCAGAAGTGCCTGTCTTATTCGTGTCTGCTGTATCCGACTTCTTAGGAGCAGATTTGAACAACAGAGAATCCTTAGCTTTCTTTGTAATTTTATCATAAATAGCGGAAAGCTTGCCGTCAAAGAGAAGTTCTCCTGAGACCGAAGCGACTCTAAGAGAGTTCTTCACCTTAGAATCCACTAGTGTGGATGTAGCTAGGGCTGCGTCACGTCTAACCAACTCCAGATTTGCCACTGAAAGGACGGAGTTACACGTGGAATAAGCTACTGCCCTTGAAAGAAGTCTTAAAGAGGATTGAATATCCTGAAACTCTTTCCCCTGAAGGCGCAGTGATAACGCCTTAGTACGGTGATCTGCGTAAGATAAGGCATCTAAATTGGCTCTGTTAGACGCAATAGCTGTTTCCAACACCGCGGTTGGAATAGAAGCTGACGACGGTAATGATAGCTCTAAGTCTTCCGCCTCGTCGTCCATACGCAGAGGAACTCTCGGTATACCCTGTCCTGCCGTATCGAATTTATTCCTTGCATTAATGAAAGGCAGGTTGAGAGTATTAGCGGACAAGAAACCTGCTTTCCCCGTCCTGGAAGCAAGTTTAAATATAGCGTCGTTCAATAATTCAAATGTTCTTGCAACATTATTGGACTGCGACGGAAACTCGGGAGCGATGTCCCTGAACCGCTCAAAAAATTCCAATGACGCTATAATTCTCTTGTCCGGAACCGCAGCAGTCTGGCCCGACGCAACAACTTGAGGGAGAAAGTGCCGAATGAAGTCCACGGCAGCTTTATGTTGTTCCGAAAGGGATAGCTCCAAGTCATCCGTATCCCTTTCACCATCCGGTCGGACCTCATGATGTTCCCGGTCGTCCGCCCCCGATGCTTTGGCGGAGCGTACCGACCCAGCACCGTCGGATAATTCTCGATCCGACACCGTTTCTGTCGGCTGCTGGGATGCTGTGATAAGCTGTGCTACCTGCACAAGAATGTCCGGCGTCGAGACCTGCGGAGGCGCAGTCTTTCGCTGCTTCGCCGAGGGCAGCTCCGCATCAGATGGCTCCCGCATACTTTTCCTATGCGAACGTCCGGAGTCCATCGGTCTCGAATCCCTGGCTGCCGGATGGTGTGACCTGGTCGCCGAAGAATCCTTCATCGGAGAAGCTGGTAATATATCGGCGGTCACGCAGCCAAGGTGCGGTCGTGTGCGCTGACGAGAAGAGGAAGCCTTAACAGTCTCTGCGGACTGCTTATACAACGGAGCGTCCCGAGCGACGGACGTATGCTCCGCTAAAGACACATTTTGTACCACAACATCTGGTCCCAGATGTTGTTGTACGAGAGAGGGGCCTCTCTCGCTCGCGGCCCGGCTGGACCTGGACGAGCTAGGAACCGGACTCAAAGGCTTCCTCCGTTCTCGCTTACTATCCGCCGTCACTGGGTGTGCATCTATTATGTTTATAGTGCTCGCATCACCCAAAACTTCCTCTTGGACCGCATCGGACGAACCCGGCTGCCGAACCATTCGGTGAATGGACGCTACACCGGGCGAGCTAGCGGACGACATTTGTCTAATCTCCATGAGCACTTTTGCCGCTAGCTCTGAATTCATTTGTGACGACGGACGCACACTTGTAGAAGATAACATGGAAACATCACCCTGTTCTGGTTCCTCTGAAATAGAAACTGAGAGAGTTGAGTGACCTTGCGGAGAAAGAGCCGGCATCGCCCTTTCTCCAGAAACAACATATCGTGACACACGTTTCCAATGTTTCTCATCCCAATATTCACATGTAGGACAGGGATTAATGCGAGAACACTGACTACAATTAATACAATGATCATGAAAGTCAGAGGAAGATTTCTTCCTATTACAATTTGAACAACGTCCCTTCATTGTGAAAGAACAACAATAAGTCCTAGTTACTCGCAAAAACACCTGACACAAAGATACATAATAACATGATCCATTAATAAATGAAAAAACAATTGCAAATCAAAATAATTTTGAAAATATATTTTTTCAGCGAAGCCCAAGTTGCTGAAAAGTAACGTTGAGCCCCGATGGATCCGATGGCAAAGTGTGGTCAAAAATTTTAAATTTATATTAAATAATTAATGAGACACTTTCGGATAATATAAATGTATCTTATAGTGAGATAAACTACAGCAAAGGCAAACAGCCCCCCTCAAAAAAGGCTGTTGCCAATGTAAACAAACAGTGTAAAAACACCAGAAAACATGACTCCAGGCACTGAAAAAACTGGCCCGGAATCAGTCATCAAATTACACTCTATCTGATGCAAAACAGAGACTCCCAGGGGAGAATCTGCAGAACATCAGATGGAAGATGCAGAACACAAACGTTATACACCCATGGGTGAAAACGTAACTCTGGGGAAAATAACAGAAAACATTCTGTAACCAAGCAACTCTCCCAGGAAATTTTAGAAATGAAATTTCTCAAAAATATGCCAAAAGCATGGGAGAATTGCAAGGGGGGACTTTAGAAGGCTAGGGGAGAGGAAACACTGAATAAGCAGTGCAACATTTAGCAAGAATGACAACAAGAGGCCCATGCCTCGAAAATAGGCAACTTAACATAATTTCATCAAAAAATTTTAAGTACAGCCCTGATTATTTTTTGTCACTTCTTTTTCCTCTCCTTCTTCTATCCTCCTTAGAATCACATTTTCTCCAAAAATTACGTGTCTGGCATCCTTTAAACTGAGATTTACAAGCACAAAGATCAGTGAGATATTGACTGATGAAGGGCCAAACAGAGAATGATAATTGGCGCCAATTTCGGGACGTCTGCGTCACTGCGCATGCGCAGTAGAGGCGTAGTATGGAGGTCCTTTAGGACATTATTTCTTTTTGTTTTGGATGCAAATTTTGGGGATTGGGGGGCAAAATTTGTGTTTGGCCCTGGTTTTGTTAGAGTTAGCACCAGCTAAGTCTGGGTCATTGGTACAGTATAAAAATATTCTCGGATGGACTCACAAACGGATGCATGGACGGATGGATGGATGCACAGATGGACACATGTAATCCAGTATAGCCCCCCCCCCCCCCCCCTCATTTTCTTCGAAAGTGTGGGTATAACAATTTCCAACAATTTCTAAGTCAAAAGGTATGGTAAATTGTTTGGTGTTTGGAAGTTTTATGCAATGAGGCAGAAGCCTTTGTCACAGGCAAACTGCCCTTACCCGAGATACAGGCTGAACAGACAAATAATGTCTATTTCCTATAATTTCTAAGTCAAAAGAGGGGGATAACTCTAAAAAGGAGAATGTGAGAAATATTGTTGAATCCATTTGTTAAAGCCTATACCATAAGCAGTGTTCACGGCACATTTCATTGCAATAGAACATTCGATATCCGAGATACAGGCTGAGCAGACAAAATTTGGCTCAGATGGACACAATTTCTAAGTGAACAAGTAATGAAAGTGTCAATGACACTGTAGCTCAACTTGACAAACTTGAACTTGGTAAGTAACATTATGGTACCAATGTTATTTGATGAAATTTCAACATAACAGCATTGTGCGTGCACAACATCAGAGTAATCCATGCATTTTTAAATGTAAACTGTAAGACTGGCTGAAGGAAGAATGTTGATACACAAATGCAGCGTGTTCAGAGGTTATTGTAAATGGCAACATTTTTCACAGAAATGAATGCTGCTAATCAATAGCTCTTATCTAAAGATCCTGCCTAATGAGCACACCAAGTTCAAAAACAATCCTATGATAAATTGTGGCCTGTAGGCCATGTCAAAGAATGTTGATGCACAAATGAAATAAATTCAAAGATTGTTGCTAACAGCAACAGTTTTTGATGGAAATGAAAAGAAAATCAATGGCTCCTATCTTTGTCACCCTGCATAAGCATACAAAGTTTCAAAACAACCTGATAATGAATGTGCACTCTGAGGCATGTCAAAGGAAGATGTTAATGCACAAATGCACTAAGTAGAAGGTCGTTGCTTGTGGCAATGGGTTTTTTTATGGAAATTCAAAAATATACCCTGCAGAGAGTGCAAAAGGGATAAGTTGATGCACAAATGCAGTAAGTCCAAAGGCTGGTGATAACGACAATAATTTTTTATGGAAATTAAAAAAAGCAATAGCTCACATCTAGAGGTCACCCCAAACACACATACAAAGTTTCAAAGTGATCCGATCACAAATGTGCCCTGAAAGGTGTGTTAAAAGGAAATACTGAGGTCTGACTAAACTAAGTTCTAAGAACGTTGGCTGCGGCAACATTTTTTGACGGAAATGGAAGAAAATCGACAGCTCCCATATAAATGTCACCCCACACAAGCACACTAAGTCTGCAAGCAATCCAATCATAAATGTGCCCTGCAGGGTGTGTCAAAGGGAAATATTGATGCTTATCTGCACAAAGTTTTTACTAAGTTCATCGAAGGTCATTGCCAGTGGCAACATTTTTAAACGGAAATCGATGAAAATTGATAGCTTCCATCTAGAGGTAACCCCAAACAAGCATACAAAGTTTCAAACCGATCTGATCATAAATGTGCCCTGTAGGGTGTGCCAAAGGGAAATATTGAGGTCTGACTAAACTAAGTTCAAAGATCATTGCCAGCGGCAACAATTTTTGACAGACGGAAATGGAAGAAAATCGATAGATCCCATGGGAGGTCACCCCAAACAAGCTTGCAAGGTTTCAAAGCAATCCGATCATAAATGTGCCCTGTAGGGTGTGCCAAAGGGAAATATTGAGGTCTGACTAAACTAAGTTCTAAAAATGTCGGCCGCGGCAACATTTTTTGATGGAAATAGAAGAAAATCAACAGCTCCCATCTAGAGGTCTCCCCAAACAAGCATGCCAGGTCTCAAAGCAATCCGATCATAAATGTGCCCTGTAGGGTGTGCCAAAGGGAAATATTGAGGTCTGACTAAACTAAGTTCTAAGAACGTTGGCCGTGACAACATTTTTCAATGGAAATGGAAGAAAATCGATAGCTCCCATCTAGATGTCACCCCAAACAAGCATGCCAGGTTTCAAAGCAACCCAATCATAAATGTGCCCTGTAGGGTGTGCCAAAGGGAAATATTGAGGTCTGACTAAACTAAGTTCTAAGAACTTTGGCCGCGGCAACATTTTTCAACGGAAATTGAAGAAAATCGATAGCTCCCATCTAGAGGTCACCCCAAACAAGCATACCAAGTTTCAAAGCGATCTGATCATAAATGCGACCTGTGAGGTGTGCCAAAGGAAATTGTGGACGTACGTACATTAGTACGTATGTACGTACCCACATACGAGAAGTGATGGCAATAGCTCAGTTTGACTTTGTCAAGTTGAGCTAATAAAAACAAGTAATAAAAAAAATATAACTAGTGTTGGCATACCTATGACCAACAAATATTATAGAAAATAATAATTTACTTAAGTTATGAAAGTTATGAATATTCTCGGACGGACTCACACACGGATGGACGAACAGATGCACGGACGCATGTAATCCAGCATACCCCCATTTTCTTCGAAAGTGGGGGGTATAATTAGTAAATGGAGGTGAGCCACCAATCTCTGGTTGCAGATCACTCACTCTTTATCATTTTTTACCCTGTCCAAACTGTTGGGTCACTACAATTTATGATGGTGACTGGTTCATAGATAAAGTTGAGTCAAAAAATGAAGAGCATCAGGACCTACAGGTATTTCTCAACTTCATGGTCAATGCTGGACTCAATAAATTTGTGTGGCTTTCAAAACCACACCAGTGCCATGTGAAGGCAACTGACATTCCCTCTATAAAGTTCCTTCTGCTGAATCCAGTTCTGGCATTCTCTCCATAAAGCTCCTTCTCTAGAATCCAGTTCTGACATTCTCTCTATAAAGTTCCTTGTCTAGAATCCAGTTCTGGCCTGAAATATGTCCTTGACAAGAATACTATAATAATGTGAAAAGTGGCATATGTAAACAAATGACATCTCGATAGAAAAATTACTTGATTATTCAGAATCACATGATGAATGAGTAGTTTGAAAGAGTGAAGATTCCCAATAATATTCCATTAAAAGATTCCTTTAAAATATTTGGAAGTTATGTTAAAGATTATAACAACTATTCGCTTGCATCTTGGAGAGTCCTGGAGAGGACACATTTTTGGACAGTCAGTTTTATTAGAATGTATCTGAGAAACAACACACATCAAGATGATTTAAGAAAGAATGTTAATCTATAAACAATATTGTGCTGAGAAAATGATCTGGAAGAGTTATGTTTGACAAAACTTTTGATATGCTGGGTCCATTATCGCTTAGGCAGTTTAAGTAACACACCTCAAAATGCCTGACATATCAGAAGTTTAACGACCCGGATAGTTCATCATGATTCAAGACCATTTTCTCAGTTTAATATTGCTTTCAGATAACATTCTTGTTGATTTAATCTTGTCTGTTATTTTTATCCAGGAGAGTGTGGTGGCTCAGTAGGCACAAATGCAGATTGCAAGCTGAGAGGTCCTCGGTTCGAATCCCGCATTATGTGCTTGAGTAAGACACTTAATCCTAATTGCCCACATGGAGGAATGGTGGCATTGTATACTAAGGCATACTGCACGTCGAAGATGTACTTGTCTTCAACCAATGCTAACGCTACTTGTGTGGAGTCAGTAAGTTGGAGAGTCTGGCAGTTGCTAGTCTTTGCTTGGTAGTTCTCTCTGGGTACTTTGGCTTCCTCCATCCATAAAACTGTCAGGCACAAGGTGACCCTGGTTGTCAAAAGTGTTGTTAAACCCCAATAAATAAATAAATATTGTTATCCAGATAAAATCAATTCAATTAACTGTCCAAGATTTATCCTCTCCAGGACTTTAGCATTGTGACTTGCTATTTTTGTACAACTGACTACCCATGACCAGAAAAGTGACAAACTGGATTCAAAGTTTTTGTGCATGTTCCATATTCTCCTTCTTGTTTTGGTTGGCTCATAATATGCCACATTTTCACACTGTCAATTTAATATTAACTTTGATTGGTGGTGTTTACCATACAAAAATAGAAATTTGAATTTTGGGCTGATTTGTTTCACTTTTAAAAAAAAATACTTCTAGTTTTTGTTAATATTTTGTTTTCTTAAAGTCAAGGCTTGACAATTTTATTTTATCCAAGATGGAGATGATGTTTCTTGATGCCTTTTATTTGGTTAAATCAAACATGGTTGATATTAAAAATAACTTCATTTTATTTGGAAAGTGGTGCAGCAAAAACATTTGGGTATATTTGTAGGTCAGTTATATCTTAAATCTCATTCTGTGACATTCTGATTATAAGAAAATCAAGAAAAGATTCTCAAAAGCAGACATTTATTTTTCACCCTCTGTGTGCAAAAATTGAAACCTTTAACGTGAAAGCACCCAACTCTGTTCTCCATGTCAGGTGATTTTCTCTCATACTGAGATTCTACCACAGAAATAATGACCAGATTTTTACTAAGGCAAACTATGGAGTCCAAATATCAACCTTGGGACTTAACTTGATTGAGACTCCCCTCAAGGATGGCATATACCAAATATTAATAGATTCTGAACAGTGGATATGAAGAAGGACATTTATAAAGATTATTTGTCATGTTACAATAATTTAAAGTATGGGCTTGGGCTCCCATAGGGAGCCCAAATATGGGAGCTCAAATATGCATCCAGCGACTAGATTTGAACAAACTTGCATCTGGGTGTTGTATACCACATATCAAAAGATTCTGAATGGTGGTTCTGGTGAACAAGATTTGCACCTCTTCTGTACCAAGTTAAAATTTGGGAGCCCATAGGAAGCCTAAATAATAACCCAGGAAATTTAGTTGAACAAACTTGAAACTGATCCCACCCTGCCCCCATCCCAGGGACTTGATTTGAGCAAACTTGGATCTGATCTCCCTAAGAATGCTGCATACCATGTATCAAAAGATTCTGACTGGTGGTTCTGGAGAAGAAGACTTTTAAAATATATCTCACATTGCACAAGTTAAAATTTGGACTCCAGTGTGGCACCCAAATATGAAGCGACAGACTTAATTTTAACTAACTTGTATCTAACCCCCACCCCTATGGAAGCTGTATACCAAATAGCCAAAGTTTCCAATTGATGGTTCCAGAAAAGAATTTTTTTTTAATTTTGAAAATATGCTGGCTCTGCATTTTTGCGATTCCCCACCAATGTGCACAATGATACAACTGATGGCATTTTTTTACCATTTTTTTACCATGCAATTCTACTGGTCCTAGAAGATTTTTACCAAATAACAGTTCTCTGTTCCATGAAGTTTAGGAAATAGTTCTATTTTTAGCCCCTGGGGTTCCAATGGGGATGAGGGAAATTTTTTGGGCATGAATCAAGTACATATGACTCATCAATATCACATACCAAATTTGGTTCAAATCAGAGCATCTGTTCAGAAAGTTACAAAAATTTATAGTAAGGCCACACAAAGTAGATGTTCTGTTTCTCAGGCCAAGTTTTGTAAAATTGCATGCGGGCGGGGGGGGGGGGGGGGGGTGGTTATTTTATATTTTATTTTTGTAATTATTTCTTTGCCATCAGAAGTTCATGTTCTTGGTTTATTGTATGTTTTAGGCCTCATAATCTACAGAATATCAAGGGTGGTGGTGTAGTTCGTCCCTTGGGTGCAACAAGTCTTTGCAATGCTAAAGCATTGCAAAGCCTTGTTGCACTCAAGGGACAAATTTAGCAATTTTATTAACTTTTGAAAAGTTAAAAAATTTATAGTAATTTATATATTTTTTATACTTACCAATGACCCAGACATAGCTGGTGCTAACTCTTAAAAATCTAGGGCCAAACACAAATTTTGCCCCCCATTCCCCAAAATTTGCATCTAAAACCAAAGAAAACATGTCCTGAATGGCCCTCCATACTTCGCCTCTACTGCGCATACGCAGTGTCAAGAACATCCCGAAATTGGCGCCATTAATCATTCTTACAATCAGTGCCTGGTAAGCGCTATGTCCTCAGCGGGGAGGTATGAGTTCCCAACTCCTGGGAGGGCCATCCCCGTCTGGGTCATTGGTAAGTATAAAAAATATATAAATTACTATAAATTTTTTAACATTTTTATACTGTACCAATGACCCAGACATAGCTGAATAGTAAAAAGGCTGGCGGGCCTAGGACATAGAGGAAATCCAATAAGCTCAACTATATAAAATAGAGTCATCCCCTCGAGAAAAGGAGTATTAGGCTTTACATGTATCTTTCTTATTTATGATAAATTAGAAAGACACAATACCTTCCATAATTGAGCATAATCCATATTCTCTATTAACATCCAGTATAATCCTTATACTACTTAATTTTAAAGTAAGCCAATAAATAAAGTTAGTCCAGGGAATTGAGACTCTTTATACTCTTTTAAAAGTGTCCAAGGATTGTATAATAACGCCCGTTTGACACGTGACATATTCAAATGCTACACTTTAAAACTATGACATGAATGAATTTTTAAAACATAAACTTTTCACTTTAAAACCATCCCAGTAACAGCTCAGAATTACTGACTCCGGAGGAGGTATCCCCTTGTTTTCATAATAAAAACAGGTGACCCAAGGGAACACCCTTCCCCCCCCCCTTCCCCTTGCCCTGGGTCAAATAGCCCAGAGCGAAGAGGGCAGCAGGACGGAGTCACTGCCGGAACAGAAAGCCTACATAGCTATAGTTGCAATTGTTAAGTGAACGACATTCTGAGCAGCCGATAATGGACCTAAACAATGTAGGACTCCAGAAATGGACTCGATATTTCTGCGATAAAAATTCGTGAATGTGGATGGCTGAGACTAATATGCAGCCTTCATTAAATCTATAATAGCAACACTATTTACGTAAGCCTAAGATGTAGAAGAGCTCTTACTTCATGAGCCGAAATCTTAAGCACAGACTGCTGAGTTAAGGATAGATTATCCTAAGCAGTACAGATAGTTAATTGAATCCATTTAGCAATAGAATGGACCGTAATGACCTTTCTATTAGACATCAGAGACAGAAGAAGCTTTACGTCCTTACTGATAAACTGAGATCTGTTCATAAATACATAAAGGTCTAGCCGGACAGAGTAAAGGCCTATGCCCGTGCGAAGACGGAAGGACCTTAAAAACAATAGGTTCCGGATATTTATTAGGAGCCTGATTCTTAACCAAAAATCCAACATTAGTAGTAAAGGTAATAGAGTTTCCAATACTACGAAAGTGAGAATCGTCCACCGATAGTACATGAAGCTCACTGACTCTTCAGCAGAAGAGAAGACTAAGAGAATTGCTGTCTTAAAAGGCCAGAATTGAAACTACTGTCTCAAGAGGTTCAAATGGTTGCTTTAGTTTAATAAGAACCCAAGCTAAATTCCGTATAGGAATTAATCTAAGGATTCCAGGTCTATTTATCGAAAAGTTTCTAACTAACTTTGATAAAGAGACATTAGACTCAATTGTAAACTATCATGGTGTGCATAGGTATCAGATAACATAGACCTATAACCTATAATAGTAACTGGCTGCAGTTGATCTCGCCAAACAAGTATACTAGAAAGTTTGCAATGTCTGGTATGGAGGGATCAAAAATATCAACATAATGATCCCTACACCAACGACGGAAGACCCTCCACTTTAGCCGCATAGTATAGCGAAGAGGAGGTCCTCCTACAGTTAGAAATCGTGTCCACTGCTCGTCCTGTACAAAGCTTGCCGTGCAAGAAGGACCGCACAACGGAATACGTGAAGGTTGAGACCTTGCAAGTTGTGATGAAGTTGACACGATTTCCCCAGCGAAAGAAGATCCTCTTGTGGAGGAAGTTTTCGCGTTAAGTCCCACAGCAGACACCTAAGTAAATTTATCCACTGTCTCTGTGGAGACAGAGATGCTACCAACAGAATTGTATTGTGAATGTATTATCTTAGCAATACTTGCTGGGTCAACAGCGCTGGAGGATACGCATATCCTATCATTCCGTCCTACTAGATCGATAGAGCATAAACTACATATGCTCGGGGATCCGGACATGGTGATACATACGTCTGCAATTGATTGGTGAGTTGTGTTGCAAATAAATTTATCATTGGGCGCTCCTATTGGTAGCAAATCAGATTGAATACCTGTTTGTTGAGAGTCCATTCTGACGGCAACAATCGACCCTTACGTGAAAGGGAGTCTGCTAATACAATCAGACGACCCAGAATATGACAAACCGAAACAGAACTTGGTGTTCTATAACAAACAGAAGGATTCTTTCCGTTAAATTCAATAACAAAACCGAATGAGTGCCTCCCTGGTTCCAGATATACGCAACTACTGTCGTATTATCGGACAGGATTTGGACATGCGTTTCTGAATAATGTTCATCCAATGACGTAGTGCGAGCCAAAATAATATCATTTCTTGGAAGTTAAGTGCTTGCCTAAAAACTGCGGAACCCAAAGACCCTGGCACTTCAAATCCGTTGGGATCAATATTGTACCCCAACCTGTTTGACTGGCATCCGTCATAATCGAAAAACTCAGATCCGGCAACTACAGTGGAACTCTCTGAGTCAACCACCGAATGTTTGCCCAAGTCTGAATCTCTTGTTACACTTGATTGACAAGAGAACGTGTATATCGAGCAATTCATAGATTGCTGAAAGGTTGCCGTCGAAGAGAAGCTTCTCCGAGACCGAAACGACTCTGAGAGTTCTTCACCTTACTATCCACGCGTGTGGGTGTAGCTAGGGCTGCGTCACGTCTAACCAACTCCAGGTTGCCACTAAAGGGCAGAGTTATACGTGGAAAACTACTGCCCTTGAAAGAAATCTCATTAAGAATCATATCCTGGAATTCTTTCTCTTGAAGACGAAATGATAACGCCTCAGTAAGGTGGTCTACATATGATAAAGTGTCTAAGTTAAGTCTATTAGACATCATTGTCGTTTCCAACGTCGTGGTTGGAAATGACATAGACGGCGAAAAAGACAATTCCCAGTCTTCAGCCTCGTCGTCTAGACGCAGAGGAACTCTCAGTATGCCCTGTCCTGCCATTTCAAATTTATTCCTAGAATTGATGAAAGGCAGATTAGAGCATTTGCGGACAAGAAACTAGACTAGCGTGTTCTGGTAGCAAGCTTATATATATAGCATCGTTCAATAATTCGAAAGTTCTAGTGACATTATTGGACTGTGTCGGCAACTCAGGGACGATGTCCCTGAACCGATCAAAAACTCTGTGTCCAATGACGCTATTAGTCTCTTATCCAGCATCGCAGCATTCTAGTCCGACGGAACAACCTCTGGAAGATAATGCCGGAAGAAATGTATGACAGCTTCTGTTGTTCCGAAAGGGAAAGCTCGAAATCGTCTGAATCCCTTTCGCCATCCTGTCGGACCCTATGAAGTGTTCGGTCGTCCGTACCTGGTGCATCAGCGGAGCGAACCGACCCAGCGTCATCGGATTATTCCTGATCCGACAGAGATTCTGTCGTTTGCTGGGATGCTGCGATAAGCTGTGCTATTTTGGATAGCACGTCCGTCACTGAGGCCTGTGGAGAAGCGGTCTTACGATGCTTTGCCGCTGGAAGCTCCGTGTTCGTTACCCCGTGTATACTTCTATTATGCGAGCGACCGGAGTGTACAGGCCTCGTGTCCCTTGGCTACCGGATGGCGTGACCTGTTCGCCGTGGAATCACTGAATGACGAAGCTGGCAGGATACTCGAGGTCACGTAGCCAAGTTGCGGTCGTGAGCGCTGCCATGAGGATGAGGAAGCATTATCGACAGTCTCTTGGACTGTCTATATAACAGAGCGTCCCGAGCGGAGGACATATGCTCTGAATGCGAAACGTTTGTACCACAACATCCGGTCCCAGATGTTGTTGTACGAGAGAGGGACCTCTCTCGCTCGCAGCCCGGACGGACCTGGACGAGCTAGGAACCGGACTAACAGGCTTCCTCCGATCTCTCCTCTAATCCGTCGTCACTGGGTGTGTACTATTGTCTATTATAGTGCTCGCATCACCCAAATCTCCTTCCTGGACCGCAACGGACGAACCCGGCTGCCGAAACATTCGATGAATGGACGCTACACCGGGTGCGCTAGCGAATGTCAACGCTGTCGATCCTACTAGGGACCTCTTAGGCGATTGACGTATTCCATGATCACTTATTGCCGCTAGCTCTTCATTTAACTATGACGACAGAGGCACACTTTTGAAAAACAGCTCAGTAACTTTGCGAACAAGAAACCAGACTTGCTTGTTAATAACAAGCATATATATATAAATAGCGTTGTTCAATAATTCGAAAGTTCCTGTGACATTATTGGACTGTGTCGGAACTGAGGGACGGTGTCCCTGAACCGATCCAAAAATTTTGTGTCCACCGACGCTATCAGTCTTTTATCCGGCATCGCAGCATTCTGGTCCGACGAAACAACCTCTAGAAGATAAAGCCGGATGACATATACAGCAGCTTTTGTTGTTCCAAAAGGGAAAGCTCCAAATCCTCCGAATCCCTTTCGCCATCCTGTCGGACCCTATGAAGTTTTCGGACGTCCGTACCTGATGCTTCAGCGGAGCGTCCCGACCCAGCGTCGTCGGATATTACATGATGCGACAGAGATTCTGTCGTTGCTGGGATGCTGCGATAAGTTGTGATATTTGGGATAGCACGTCCGTCACTGAGGCCTGTGCAGTAGCGGTCTTACGATGCTTTGCCGCTGGAAGCTCTGTGTACGTTGACTCCTGCATACTTTCTTATGCGAACGTCCGGAGTCTACAGGCCTCCTGTCCCTGGCTACCGGACGGCGTGACTTGGTCGCCGCGGATTCTCTGATTGGCGAAGTTGACTGGATATCCGAGGTCACGTAGCCAAGGTGCGGTCGTGTGCGCTGCCATGAGAATGAGGATGCCTTATTGACAGTCTCTCCGGACTGTCTATATAACGGAGCGTCCCGAGCGGCGGACGTATGCTCCGAATGCGAAACATTTTGTACCACAACATCTGGGGCCACATGTTATTGTACGAGAGACGGACCTCTCTCGCTCGCAGCCCGGATGGGCCTGGACGAGCTAGGAACCGGACTAATAGGCTTCCTCCATTCTCTCCTCTAATCCGCCGTCACTGGGTGTGCACTTGGTTGATTTATAGTGCTCGCATCACCCAAAACTCCTTTCTAGACCACAACGGACGAACCCGGCTGCCGAACCATTCGATGAATGGACGCTACACCGGGCGAGCTAGCAGACGTCAAAGGCCGTCGATCCTACTAGGGACCTCTTAGGCAATTGACGTATTTCCATGAGCACTTTTCCGCTAGCTCTTCATTAATTGTGACGACGGAGGCACACTTTTGGAAGACATCACGGATACATCACCCTGTTCTTGATCGTCTGAAATAGAGATTGATAAACTAGAGTGACCCTGCGGGGAAAGGACCAGCATGGCCATTTCCCCGCTAACATACCGTGACACACGCTTCCCATGTTGTCATCGAAATTAACTCATACTGAACAGGAGTTAGTGCGAGTACACTGACTACATTTATACAATGATTATGAAAGTCAGAGGAAGATTTCCTCTTAATACAATTGAACAATATCCTTTCATTGTGAAAAGAATACAAAGTCCTAGTACTCGCACCAACCCCTGAAAATCAAAATACATAATAACATGATCCATTAACATAGAAAAAATAATTGAAATCAAAAAATTTTTTTTTTTTTCAGAAAAGCCCAAGTTTCTGAAAAGTAACATTGAGCCCCAATGGATCCCAAGCCTAAGTGTGGACAAAAATTTTAAAAATATTTTAAAAAATTAATGCAACACTTACGAATAATAATAATGTATCTAGTTATGATTAAACTAACATCAAGATATTATTTTCAAGAAATCCCCCTCACACAGAGGCTGTTGTCAATGTAAACAAGAAGTGTAAAAACACCAGAAACATGACTCCAGGCACTGATAACCCTGGCCCGAAATCAGTTACCAATAATACACTATCTGATGCAAAACAGAGACTTCCAGGGAAGAAACTACAGAACATCAGATGGTAGATGCAGAACACTACGCCTAAACACCCAAGGGTGAAGACATAAACATGAGGAAAAGAACAGAATTCATTCTGTTATCCAGCTAAAACTCCCAAGAAATTTTAGTAATAATATTACAGAAAATATGCCAAAAGCATGGGAGAATAGCAAGGGGGGACTTAAAGGAAAGGGAGAGAGGAAAACACTGAACAAGCAGTGTAACTTTATAGCAAGAATGACCACAACAGGCCGTTGCCTCGGAAATAGGTAACTTAACACAATTTCATTAAAAAATTTTAAGTTACAGCCCTGATTATTTTCTGTCACTCATTTTTCCTCTCCTCCTTCTATATCCTCCTTAGAACCACCATTTCTCTAATATTTATGTGTCTGGCATCATTTAAACTGAGATTTACAAGCACAAAGATCAGTCAGATGTTAACTGATGAAGGGCCAAACAAAGAATGATTAATGGCGCCAATTTCAGGACGTCCTTGACACTGCGCATGCGCAGTAGAGGCGAAGTATGGAGGGCCATTCAGGACATGTTTTCTTTGGTTTTAGATGCACATTTTGGGGATTGGGGGGCAAAATTTGTGTTTGGCCCTAGATTTTTAAGAGTTAGCACCAGCTATGTCTGGGTCATTGGTACAGTATAAAAATATATCAGACATAAATCCTTTAATTTTTATTTTTTCAAGTTTGCATTGGTCATAAAAAGAATGCATGCAGCAGCCAAAAGGACCATGCGGGAGGGCCTGAGAAACAGATTTTTAATTTTATTAAGCCTAATTTATATATTTTTTATACTTACCAATGACCTAGACTTAGCTGGTGCTAACTCTAAAATATTTAGGGCCAAACGCAAATTTTACCCCCCCCCCCCCCCCCCCAATCCCCAAAATTTGCATCTAAAACCGAAAATTACATGTCCTATATGGTCCTCCATACTTTTACTCCACTGTGCATGCGCAGTGTCAAGGAGGTCTCGAAACTGCCGCCAAAAGTCATTCTTACAACCAGTGCCTGGTAAGCGTTATGTACTCAGCGGGGAGGTATGAGTTCCCAACTCATGGGAGGGCCATCCCCGTCTGGGTCATTGGTAAGTATAAAAAATATATAAATTACTATTAACATTTAACATTTTTATACTGTACCAATGACCCAGACTTATTTGAATAGTAAAAAGGTTGGAGGGCCTAGGACATAAGGAAAATCCAATGGACTCAATTACCTATAACAGACCAATCCCCTAAAGGAGAAAAGGAGAGATAGTCTTACATGTATCCATGTATCTTTCTTATTTGTAACAAAAAAGAAAGACACAATACTATTCTGTAATTGAGCACAATAACATCAATGATCTCTATAAACATCTAGTATAACCATTTATACTAATATTTTTTAAGGAAAGCCAATAAATACGGGAGTCTAGAGAAATGAGACTCTATATACTCATTTAAAAGTGTTCGAGGATTGTATATTAACGCTCAATTAATCACGTGATATATACGAATGCTTCACACCAATCAACACTTAAAAAATATTACACAGATGAGTAAACATAGGCTTAACCCTAAAATCATTTCGGAACCGACACGGAATTACTAAGTCCAAGGGAGGTATTCCCTTGCTTTACACTATAAAGCAGGTGACCTAAGGGAACACCCCCCCCCCCCCCTTTCCCTTGCCCTGGATCAAATACTCCAGAGCAAAGAGGGCAGCAGGACAGAGTCACTGCCAGAACCGAAAGCCTATACACACATAGTTGCCACTGTTTAGTAGACGACATTCTGAGTAAAAAATAGTGGACCTAAACAATGTAGATCTGCAGAAAAGGACTCAATATTCTCAGATACAAAATCGTGAAAATGGAGGGCTAACACAAATATGCAGCCCTCATTAAATCAGTAATAACAATATTAATAGCTTAAGCCCATGAAGTAGAAGAACTCTTACTTCATGAGCTTAAACTAAAACACAGACTGCTGAATGAAGATATAATCATAAGCAGAACTGACTGTAGATTGAATCCATCTGACCATAGAATGGACCGAAATGTGGAGGAAGCTTCCACGGCATGTCCCACAACAGACGCCTGAGTAAATTAGTCCACAATCTTTGTGGAGCTAGAGAAGCTACCAACAGAATTTGCATTAAAATAATTACACTAGAGCAATATCTGCTGAATCAACAGCACTGGAAGATACGCATATCTTATTATTCCGTCTAACAAGATTGATAGAGCATTCACTGCAAATGCTAGAAGATTCAAACATAATGACACATACATCTGCAACTGATTGTTGAGATGCATCACGAATAAGTCAATCATTGGCTGCTCGCCTTGGTAGCAATCTGATTGAAAATCTGGTTGTTGAAAGCCGATTCTGGCGGCAACAAACGGCCCCTCCACGAAGGGAGTCCGCTAATACGTTCAGACGACCTGGAATATGACGGACCGATAGGAGAACTTGATGTTCTAGTAGCAACCGAAAGATTCATTCTGTTAACATGAATAACAGGATGGAATGAGTGCCTCCATAATTCCAAAATTATGCTAATACCATCGAGTTGTCGGACAGAATTAGCATATGGACATTCTGAATTACGTTATCCAATAACGTAGCGCAAACCAAAATGACATCATAATTGATGTTTGGGTGCTTGATAAGGAACTACATAATCAAAAGACCCTGGCACTTCAATCCGTTGGGCTCAATGAAACGACCCAACCTGTTTTACTGGCATCCGTCAAGACTATAAAACTCGGATCCGGCAATTGCAGTGGAACTACCTGAGATAAGCCCAGAAAACTTGCCCAAGACTGAATCTTATTCACTTGATTTGACAAGAAGATGTCTGTATCGAGCGAAAGAATCTTCACCCTCCAATTCTGAATTAAAGAAATTTGGAGAGGAGCAATGCGTAACCGCTCCATCGGAATAAAATCACGGCAGTTCTGCCTAAACGTATCAGTCTCATAAGATCTCTTGCTGAGACTTTGTCTGAGCGAAGACAATAGTAAGCATAACAACTGAATAATTTCGTTCTGGGTAACGGCAGACGAACGAAAAAGTTGTGCGTTACGAAGCTCATCCCTCGGTGGGTGAATGACTTGGATGATACCAGATCCGACTTCTCCTCGTTTACTTAAGAAACCGAGACGTCGGAGCAACAGAAGCAGATTCTGCACATAGTTCTGAAGCGTTAACTCATTGCCGTACCTGTTTGAATGTCGTCCAGGTAGGCCGACGTTATCTCAGACGAGTAAGCTCGGAAATGAGTCATTACCAAGTCCGTTATTCGAGTGAAGGCCAAGGGGGCTATATTCAGCCCGAAGCATATAGCTTGGAGCTGACATACGACCCCTATGATAAGGAAGCGAAGATACTTTCTGACGCCTGATGTACCATAACGTGAAAGTACGCATCTTGAGATCTATGCATGTAGCATAATCGTACACCCGAATACTCGCTCTGACCGATCGGGTGGACTCCATATATAAACTTGGAGCCACGATCAGCTTGTTTATCCAGTTCTGAATAATGAGTGAACGGAACGAGCCGTCTGGTTTTTGGAACCAGAAAAGGATGGTTGTAGAAACCTGGAAATTCCTGGATTTCTACGATCTCCATCGCGATCATTCCAGAAGAGACTAGACTTCTGATGGAAGCGACCCTGTATCCTACTGACTTGGCGGAAGCTGAGTCCATCTTGGACTCTGAGTTAACAGAGGATTTCATTTGAGGAACAATTTAGTCCTTCCGAAATCACCCCTTGAATCCAAGGGACGTCTGTAATCTATTCCCAAATAATTGAGAAACTCGACAGTCTTCCGCTCACTAGTACACAAAAGAGGTTAAAACCATTACCTCCTGGTCCTGCGAGGCTTTCAGAAGGAGAAGCCATGTCCTCCACGGTCCGCACCTCGCCCCGTAGACCTAGGGACGTCTGAAAGGAATTGCGGAAAGCTTGCCATCGGAGAAAACTCTCCGGAGACCGGAGCGACTCTGTGAGAGTTTTTCACCTTACTATCTACACGCGTGGATGTAGCCAGGGCCGCGTCACGTCTAACCAACTCCATATTGCCACTAAAGGACGGAGTTTTACGTGAGGCCCTTGAAAGAACTCTTAAGGATATTATCATCCTAGAATTCTTTTCCCTATGAGACGTAATGATAACGTTCTGGTAAGGTGATCTGCATACAATCTGCGTCTAAGCTGACCCTGCTAGACGATATTATTATTTCCAACATCGTGGTTGGAATTGACATAGACGACAGTAAAAAACAATACTAGGTCCTGACCTGGTCGTCTAGACGCAGAGAACTCTCAGAATACTCTGTCCTGCCGTTTCAAAATATTCATTGAATTGATGAAAGGCAGATGTAGAGCATATTGACGATAAGAAATCTGACCTGCCCATTTTGGTAGCACGTTAAATAAATATAGCGCCGTTCAACAGATCAAATGTCCGTGAGACATATCTGGACTATGTCGGGAACTGAGGGATGATGTCCCTAAACCGATTAAGAATTCTGTGTCCAGTGGCGCTACCAGTCTCTTATCCGGCAACGCAGCATTTTGGTCCGGAGGAACAACGTCAGATGATAATGCCGGATGCACTCTATGGCAATTATGTTGTTCCGAAAAGGGAAAATACAACTCATCCGTATCCCTTTCGCCATCCTGTCGGACCACTTGTAATTCTTGGTCATCCGTGCCTGAACCTGCAGCGGAACGTACCAACCCAGCTTCCTTGGATAATTCCTGATCCGACAGAGTTACTGTCGGTTGCTGGGATGCTGCGATAATTTGTGCTATCTGCGATAGCATGTCCATAACAGAGGCCTGTGGAGCTGCGGACTTACAGGATTTAGCCGCTGGAAGCTCCTTGGATGTTGACTCCTGCATACATCTAATATGCGAACGTCCGGAGTATGAAGGCCTTGTATCCTTGGCTACCGGATGGCGATGTCGGTTGAATATCACAGGTCACATAGCCAAGGTGCGGTCGCGTGTGCTGCCATGAGGATGAGGAAGCCGAAAGAGCAGTCTCTCCGGACTGTCTACATAACGGAGCGTCCCAAGCGGTGGACGTATGCTCCGACTAAGGAACGTATTGTACCACAACATCTGGGCCCAGATGTTGTAATACGAGAGAGGAACCTCTCTCGCTCGCAGCCCGGATATACCTGGATGAGCTAGGAACCGGGCTAATAGGCTTCCTCCGTACCATCCTCATATCCGTCGACACTGGATGTGCACATTATATTTTATAGTGCTCGCATCACCCAAATCTCCTTCCTGGACCGCAACGGACAAAACCGGGTGCTCAGCCACTCGGTGAATGTACGCGACACCGGGCGAGCTAGCGGATGCCAATGCCGTTGATCCTACTTGGGACCTCTTAGGCAATTGATGTATCTGCATGAGCACTTTACCGCTAGCTCTTCATTTGACTGTGACAACGGAAGCACACTTACGAAGACATCACGGTAACAATACCTAGTTCATGTTACCCTATGAGACCTGTGGAGCCGCGGTCCTATGTGAAATATCAGCTGGAAGCTCCCGGGACGTTCATTCCTGCATTTATATAATATGCGAACGTCCCAAATGGAAAGGTCTTGTATCGTTGGCTAGCAGATGGAGTGACCTGGTCGACGTGTATTCCTTGGTCGGCGAAGCAGGAGCACCAGGGACATTCAATCCTGCATTTATATAATATGCGAACATCCCCTGGAAATCTGTGGTCACATAGCCAAGGTGCAGTCGTGTGTGTTGACGAGGATGAGGAAGCCAATATAACAGCCGTGTCGGACTGTCATGTGACGGAGCGTCCCGAGCAGGAGGAGTGGACGTAAGCTCTAAGTGAACAACATACAACAACATCGCGGCACAGATGTTGATGCAAGAGAGAGGGGGCCTCTCTCGCTCGCGGTCCGAGGAACCTGGATGAGCTAGCTACCGGACTGACAGGCTTCTTCCGTACTATCCTCGGATCCGTCGTTGCTGGGTGTGCACATCTGAAGTTTTATAGTGCTCGCATCACCCAATCTGCTTCCCTGGACCGCAACGGACTAACCCGGGTGCTGTACCATTCTTTCCTGGTGAATGGATGCGACACCGGGCGGACTAGCGGGCGATCAATTGCTTTCGATCCTACTAGGGAACTCTTCAGCAATTGTCGTAATACCTTGAGCACTTCCTGCTAGCCCTAATATTGCAACGATGGAGACACACTTATTGAAGACATCACGGAAACATCACTCTGATTTCTGAAACAGAAACTGATAATATATAGTGACCCTACGGAGAGAGGACCGTAATGGACCCCTCACCGCTAATAAAATACCGTGACACATGTCTCCAACGTTGTCATATCAATCAACACACACAGAGCAAGAATTAATGCGACTACATTGACTATAAGAAAACACAATGAATTTGTGAATTAGAGGAAGATATCCTCACATTACGAATGAAGAATATTTTTTCCAACCAGAAAAAATATACACCGTCATATTACTCGCACTAACCCTTGAAATAAATATACATAATATATTAATTCATTATAACATTTCAAAAGAAAATAATTTTCCAAAAAAAAAAAGTTTTGAAAAAATTTTCAGAAGAGCCCAAGTTCCCAATGGGAACCTTGAGCCCAAAGGATCCCAAAAAAGCCTAAGTGTGGACAAAATTTTTTAATCATTTTGAAAAATTAATGTAACACTTACGGACAATATTAATGTATCTTGCTATGAACTAAATTAAGTAGAAGACAAGTAATCACTGTTAGAAGTAACAGTTGTCAACACAAGCAAAAGTCTCAACAAACCGGAAACATGACTCCAGGCACTGAAACAAACATAGCTCGAAATCAGTTACCAATTTAAACACTATCTGATGCAAAACAGAGGCTTCCAGAGAAGAAACTGTAGAACATCAGATGGTAGATGCAGACCAAAACGCCTAAACACCCCTAGGGTGAGGACGTAAACATGGGGAAAAAACAGAAAATAATTCTGTTACCAAGCCAAAACTCCCAAGAAATTTTAGTAATAAACATTACAAACAAGAGGCCTGTCACGCCTAGAGAGCTCCGCTGAGGGCCACTGATCGCATGGGCATGTTTTCTAATACTAATATTGTTACAAACTTTAGCCGAAAAATATTCAGCGGTTCAGAAATTATGGCTTGGACAAACAAATATCAAAAGTTAAAAAATTTATAGTAATTTATATATTTTTTATACTTACCAATGACCCAGACTTAGCTGGTGCTAACTCTTAAAATATAGGGCCAAACACAAATTTTGCCCCCCAATCCCCAAAATTTGCATCTAAAACCAAAGAAAACATGTCCTGAAAGGCCCTCCACACTTCGACCCTACTGCGCATGCGCAGTGTCAAGGACGTTCCGAAATTGGCGCCATTAATCATTCTAATAACCAGTGCCTGGTAAGCGCTATGTACTCAGCGGGGAGGCAAGAGTTCCCAACTCCTGGGAGGGCCATCCCCATCTGGGTCATTGGTAAGTATAAAAAATATATAAATTACTATAAATTTTTTAACATTTTTATACTGTACCAATGACCCAGACATAGCTGAATAGTAAAAAGGCTGGAGGGCCAATGACATAGAGCAAAATGGAATACGCTCAATAAAATAAAATAGAGTCATCCCCTGTAGGGAAAAAGAAGTAATAGGCCTTACATGTATCTTTCTTATTTATGATAAATTAGAAAGATACAACACCTTCCAAAATTGAGCTTAATACATCCATGTACTCTATTAATATAATCCTTATACTAATAATTTTTAAAGTAAGCCAATAAATAAAGTAAGTCTATAGAATAGAGACTCTTATACTCCTAAAAGTGTCTGAGGATTGCATAATCATGTCCGTTGACATATGCAATATTCAAAAGCTATACTTTAAAAACTAAGACTTGAATGAATTTTAAAAACTTAAACTTCTCACTAAACAACCATCCCAATAACAGCTCAGAATAACTAACTCCGGAGGAGGTATCCCCTTGTTTTCATAGTAAAACAGGTGACCCAAGGGAACACCCTCCCCCCCCCCCCCCCCTTTTTCTTGCCCTGGGTCAAATAGCCCAGAGCGAAGAGGGCAGCAGAACGGAGACACTGCCGGAACAGACAGCCTACCTAGCTATAGTAGCAACTGTTAAGTGAATGACATTCTGAGCAGTAGATAATAGACCTAACAATAGAGGCCTCCAGAAATGGACTCGATATTTCTGAGATAAAATTCATGAATGTGGATGGCTGAGCGCAATGAGCGGCCTTCAAAAATCTATAATAGCGACACTATTAATGTAAGCCCAAGAAGTAGAAGAGCTCTTACTTCATGAGCCGAAATCTTAAGAACAACTGCTAAGTCAATGATATACCATAAGCAGTACCGATAGTAAATAGAATCCATTAACAATAAAATGGAGCGTAACGTCCTTCTACTAGGCATCAAAGACAGAAGAAGCTTACGCCCATAGTAATAAACAGATATCTGTTTATAAATACATAAACTGTACCCGGAAAGAGTAAAGGCCTATGCCCATACGAAGACGGAAGGACCTTAAAATAATAGGTTCCGGATAATAGGAGCCTAACTCTTATGCAAAAATCCAACCTAAATAGTTACGGAAGTAGTGATTCCGAAACTACGAAAGTGAAAATCATCCATCGATAGTGCATGAAACTCACTGACTCTACAGTAAAAGAGAAACCAACAGAATTACTGTCTAAAAGGTCAGAATTTGAAAACTACTGTTTCCAGAGGCTCAAATGATTACTTAGCTAAATAAGAACCGAAGTTAAAATCCATATAGGAATTTAATCTAAAGATTCTAAGTCTATTTATCAACAAGTTACTAACGGACTTAGATAAAGAGACAAAAGACTCAATTGTAAACTATCGTAGAGTGCATAGGTATGAGGTAACATAAACCTATAACCTAAATAATAACAGGCTGCAGTAGATCTTATGAAACAAGTATACTAAAAAATTGCAATAAGTAGTATGGAGGGATCAACAATATGAACATAATGATCCCTACACCACGACGGAAGAGCCTCCACTTTAGCCGCATAGAATAGCGAAGAAGAGGATCTCCTATAGTAAGAAATCGCGTCCAAAGCTCGTCCAGTACAGTGCATACAATGCAACACGGACCACACAACGGAATACATGAAGGTTGCGACCTTGCGGGTTGTGATAAAGATGACACGATTTACCCAGTGAAAAAAAGATCCTCACATAGAGGAAGATTTCACGTTAAGACCCACAGTAGACAAGAGAGTAAATTACCCATGATCTCTGTGAAGATAGAGATGCTATCAACAGAAATGTATTGTAGTTGTTTATCTTAGCAATACCTGCTGAAACAACAGCGCCGGAGGATACGCGTATCCTATCATTCCGTCCTATAGATCAATAGAGCGTTAACAACATTAGCTCAGAGATCTGGACAAGCTAACACATATGTCTGCAATTGATTAGCAAACTGTGTCGTAAATAAATCATCATTGGGCGCTCCCATAGATAGCAAATCTGATTGAATACTTGTTTGTTGAGAGTCCATTCTGACAGCAACAAGCGACCCGTAAGAGAACGGGAGTCCGGTAAAACAATCAGACTACCCGGAATATGACGGACCAAAACAGAACTTGGTGTACTATAACCAACAGACGGATTCTTTCCATTAAATTGAATAACGGAAACGAAAGAGTGCCTCCCTGGTTCCGGAGATACGCCACTACTGTCGAATTAAAGGACAGGATTTGGGCATGCGTTTCTGAATAATGTTCATGCAATGACATAAAGCAAGCCTAAAAAACATTATTCCGCGGAAGAAAACTGATTGCTAAGAGACTGCGGAACCCAAAGACCCTGGCACTTCGAATCCGTAGGGATCAGTATTATATCCCAATCTGTTTGACTGGCAACCGTCATAACAGCCACACTCGGGTCCGGCAACTGCGGTGGCACTCCCTGAGTCAACCACCGAATGTTTGCCCCAGTCTGAATCTCTTGTAACACTAGATAGACAAGAGAACATGTAAATCGAGCAAATCATGGATTGCCGAAAAGTTGCCGTCGAAGAGAAGCTCCTCCGAGAACGAAGCGACTCTGAGAGAGTTCTTAACCTTACTATCCACGCGTGTGGATGTAGCTAGGGCTGCGTCACGTCTAACCAACTCCAATCAGCCACTGAAGGGCGGAGTTATACGTGAACAAACTACTGCCCTCAAAAGAAATTACATTGAGAATAATATCCCGTAAATCTTTTCTTGAAGACGTAATGATAACGCCTCAGTAAGGCGGATTACGTATGATAAAGCATCTAAGTTAAGTCTACTATACATCATGTCGTTTCCAACATTGAAATTGGAAAAGACATAAACGGCGAAAAAGAATATATGCAGTCTTTAACCACACCGTCTAGACGCATAAGAACTCTCGGTATGCCCTGCTCTGCCAAAATAAACTATTCGTATAAAAGATAAAATGGCAGAAATGAGCAACGCGGACAAGAAACTAAACTATCATGCTTGGTAGCAGGCTTGTATATATATATATATATATAGCGTCGAAAAATAAAACACATGTTGTAATGACAATATTGGACTGCGTCAGTAAGTCAGGGACAATGTCCCTGAACCGATCGAAAAATCCAAGTCCAATGACGCTATAAGTCTCTTATCCAAGATCGCAGCAATGAAGTCCGAAATAACAATCACTGGAAGATAATGCCAGAAGATATGAAAGGCAGCTTCCGATACTACTAAAGGGAAAACTCGAAATCTTTCGAATCCCTTTCGCCATCCTGTCGGACCCTATAAAGCGTTCGGTCGTCCGTAGCTGATGCAACCGCGGACCGCACCGACCCAGCGCCGTCGGATAATTCCTGATTCGACCGAGAAACTGTCAATTGCTGGGATGCTGCGAAACAACTGTGCTAACTCGGATAGCACGTCCGTCACTGAGGCCTGAGGAGAAGCGGTCTTACGATGCATTGCCGCTGGAAGCTCCATGATCGTTACCCCGTGCATACTACCAATATGCGAGCGAACGGAGTGTATAGGCCTCGTGTCCCTTGGCTACAGGATGGCGCGACCTATTCGCCGTGGAATCACTGAATGACGAAATTGATCGGATACTCGAGGTCACGTAGCCAATGTGCGGTCGTGTGCCCTGCTGTGTGGATGAGGAAGCATTAAGGACAGTCTCTCGGACTGTCAATATAACGGAGCGTCCCGACCGACGGACATATGCTCCGAATGTAAAATATCTGAACCACAACATGCGGTCCCCTATGTTGTTGGACGAGAGAGGGACCTCTCTCGCTCACAGCCCGGACGGACCTGGACAAGCCAGGAACCGGACTAACAGGCTTCCTCCAATCTGTCCTCAATCTGCCGTCACTGGGTGAGTACTAAAGTAATTATAGTGCTCGCATCACCCAAATCTCCTTCCTAGACCGCAACGGACGAACCCGGCAGCCGAACCATTCGATGAATGTACGCTACACCGGGTGAGCTAGCGAATGTCACTCCGTAGGCGATAGACATATTCCATGAGCACTTATTGCCGCTAGCTCTTCATTAACTATGACGACAGAGGCACACTTATGAAAGACATCTCCATAACTCTGCGAACAAGAAACCAGAAATGCTTGGTTATAGCAAGCATAAAATAATAATATATATAGCGTCGTGCAATAATTCGAAAGTTTGTGTGACATTATTGGACTATGTCAGAACTGAGGGACGATGTCCCTGAACCGAACCAAAAATTTCTAAGTCCACCGACGCTATCAGTTTCTTATCCGGCATCGCAGCATTCTGGTCCGACGAAAGAAGCTGTAGAAGACCAAGTCAGATGACATACACAACAGCATATGTTGTTCCGAAAGGGAAAGCTCGAAATCCTCCAAATCCCTTTCGGTATTCCGTCGGACCGGATGAAACTTTCGGACGTCCGTACCCGCTTCCGCGGAGCGTCCCGCCCCAGCATCGTCGGATAAAATATATGCGACAGATTCAGTTGATGCTGGGATGCTGCGATAAACTGTGCTATTAAGGAAAGCACGTCCGTTCCCGAGGCCTGTGCAGTAGCGGTCTTACGATGTATTGCCGCCGGAAGCTCCGTGAACGTTGACTCCCGCACACTTCCTATGCGAACGCCCGGAGTCTGCAGGCCTCGTGTCCCTGGCTACCAGATGGTGTGACCTGGTCGCCGAAGAATCCTTGATCGGCGAAGCTGGTAATATATCGGCGGTCACGCAGCCAAGGTGCGGTCGTGTGCGCTGACGAGAAGAGGAAGCCTTAGCAGTCTCCGCGGACTGCCTATACAACGGAGCGTCCCGAGCGACGGACGTATGCTCCGCTTGCGACACATTTTGTACCACAACATCTGGGGCCAGATGTTGTTGAACGAGAGAGGGGCCTCTCTCGCTTGCCGTCCGGATGGACCGGAACGAGCTATGAACCGGACTAAAAGGCTTCCTCCGTTCTCCCTCCGATCCGCCGTCACTGGGTGTGCATTAGGTTAATTTATAGTGCTCGCATCACCCCAAAATTCCTTCTAGACCGCAACGGACGAACCTGGCTGCCGAACCATTCGGTGAATGGACGCTACACCGGGCGAGCTAGCGGACGTCAAAGGCCGTCGAACCTACTAGGGTCCTCTTAGGCAATTGGCGTATTTACATGAGCACTTTTCCGCTAGCCCTTCATTAATTGTGACGACGGAGGCACACTGTTGGAAGACATCACAGATACATCACCCTAATCTTGATCGTCTGAAATAGAAATTGATAAAGTAGAGTGACCCTGCGGAGAAAGGACCGGAGTGTCCAAATCCCCAATAACATACCGTGACATACGCTTCCCATATTGTCATCGAAATCATACGATACAGAACAGGAGTTAATGCAAGTACACTGACCACATATAGAATGATTATAAAGTCAGAGGAAGACTTCCTCTTAATACAATTGATCAATATCCTTTCAATGTGAAAAGAAAACAAGTCCTGGTACTCGCACTAACCCCTGGCAATCAAAATACATAATAATAATATGATCCATTAATATAGAAAAAATAATTGAAATCAAAATATTTTGAAAAAATATTTTTTCAGAACAGCCCAAGTTTCTGAAAAGTAACGTTGAGCCCCAATGGATCCCAAGCCTAAGTGTGGACAAAAATTTTAAAAATATTTTAAACAATTTATTCAACACTTACGAACAATAATAATGTATCTAGTTATGATTAAAATAACATCAAGATATTATTTTCCAGAAATCCCCCCCTCACACAGAGGGCTGTTGTAAATGTAAACAATGAGTGTAAAAACACTAAAATAAGACTCCAGGCACCCAGGCCCGAAATCAGTTACCAAAAATACACTATCTGATGCAAAACAGAGACTTCCAGGGAAGAAACTGCAGAACATCAGATGGTAGATGCAGAACACAACGCCTAACCACCCGTAGGTGAAGACGTAAACATGGGGAAAAGAACAGAATTCATTCTGTTATTCAGCTAAAACTCCCAAGAAAATTTAGTAATAATAATTACAAAAACTATGCCAAAAGCATGGGAGAATAGCAAGGGGGGACTCAAAGGACAGGGAGAGAGGAAAACACTTAAAAAACAGTGTAACTAAATAATCAGAATAACAACAAAATGGCTGCTGCCTCGAAAATAGGTAACTTAACATAATTTCATTAAAAAAATTTAAGTTACAGCCCTGATAATATTCTGTCACACATTTTTTTCCTCTCCTCCTTCTCTATCCTCCTTAGAATCACCATTTCACTAATATTTATGTGTCTGGCATCATTTAAACTGAGATTTATAAGCACAAAGATCAGTCAGATGTTAACTGATGAAGGGCCAAACTTAGAATGATTAATGGCGCCAATTTCGGAACGTCCTTGACACTGCGCATGCGCAGTAGGGGCGAAGTGTGGAGGGCCTTTCAGGACATGTTTTCTTTGGTTTTAGATGCAAATTTTGGGGATTGGGGGGCAAAATTTGTGTTTGGCCCTATATTTTAAGAGTTAGCACCAGCTATGTCTGGGTCATTGGTACAGTATAAAAATATATCTTAAGATTTTCTTGATCCTGTGACCTGTGACCTTGACCCTGTGGATTTACAGACCGCAGAATAATTGATGACACACCGTCTATTGATAATACATATTGTTATGAAGTTTGGTGGAAAAATATTCAGCGGTTTAGAAATTATGGCTCGGACAAATAAAATGTTGATGACGGACGGACGGACGGATGGACAGACGGACGACAGACGACGGACGACGGACGAATCAGTATAAGAAAAGCTCTGCTGACTTTGTCAGCGGAGCTAAATATAAGCCAAAAGCATGGGAGAATAGCTAGGGGGGAATAAAGGAAAGGGGAGAGAGGAAACACTGATTGAACAATAGAACATTCATAGCAAGAATGACCACAACAAGGTCATGCCTTGAAAATAGGTAACATGAAATAATTTCGTAAAAAAATTATAAGTTACAGCCCTGAACATTTGTTTCCACTGTTTTTTCCTCTCCACCTTGTATTTCCACCATATATCCATCATTTCTCTCATAATTATGCATCTGGCATCTACAATTTTACAAGCACAAATAACAGTGAAGTGTAACTGTATTGAGGGCCAAACAAAGAATGACTTTTGGCGGCGATTTCGAGACCTCCTTGACACTGCGCATGCGCAGTGGAGTAAAAGTATGGAGGACCATATAGGACATGTAATTTTCAGTTTTAGATGCAAATTTTGGGGATTGGGGGGTAAAATTTGCGTTTGGCCCTAAATATTTTAGAGTTAGCACCAGCTAAGTCTGGGTCATTGGTACAGTATAAAAATATAGAAATTTTGGGCAGGATAAAAAATCTTACCCATCTCATAACAAAGAAAGTATTGCCCTACGAACTTTATTTGAAGAAACTTAATCACATCAAATTTCACTGAAACTGGTTTAGTAGTTTTGGAGGTGACGTCGTGACCACCATGTTCATATACAAGGGACAATGGAGGGAGAGCTATCACTATAGTTCACCCTGACTGAAACAGGTGAGCTAAAACAATGCATAAAATCTGAATCCGATTTTTGGGAAAAGTGCTGCCGGTTTTGGAAATTACATTAGGTAAAGGGTAAGCTTAAAGTAACTTTTAATCAATCTTTTCTCTCTTTGTCAGAGGTCTCCATTTGTTGTCCTTTGAACTGAAGAGGGCAATATACCAAAAAGACAAACTTCTACCAATATCATGGAGATACCGAAAAAAACGAACCAAGCCAATCGTTGAATACCAAAACCATCTGAATATTCAAATTTTCATACATTTCGCCATTTATAAGACCCTGTTGAGGCTTGATAACAGTTGAAAGGTTCAGTTTTGTGAATGAAGTGACTGATCTTCTCTAAGTTTTGTTAACCCTCAATGGACTAGGTAACTGTCCTGAATTCCCACTAGGCTACACCTGTACATGTCCAACTTCTTAGAAGTGATTTCTAGCCAGGTTTTGGCTGCCTGTTAAGGCAGCCAAGACCCGACTAGAAATCACTGCACAGGTGGTTTGTCTATTGTCAGCAGGACCTCATAAATATGGCATAGTCAGGGAACATGATCACAGACCATAGATGCCTGAAATAATTCTTTAAACATTAAGGTGCGCTCAGAACAAGTCACAAAATTACTGTAGATATGATCTGTGGTTGTAAAAGAATACCACTGTTGAGCCCATTGGCAGTGTCATTTATAGCATTGTGGTAGAATGATACCACAACAACTTATTCTGTTTTTCCTGATGTGAATTCCTCTTTGGTACCATCAGCAAATCTCAGTCAAGTCAGATACTGAATACTGAACAGATACTGAGGTATACACCCTAAAAATACCAAAACCAATACGAAAGTTAAAAAATTTATAGTAATTTATATATTTTTTATACTTACCAATGACCCAGACTTAGCTGGTGCTAACTCTAACAAAACCAGGGCCAAACACAAATTTTGCCCCCCAATCCCCAAAATTTGCATCCAAAACAAAAAGAAATCATGTCCTAAAGGACCTCCATACTACGCCTCTACTGCGCATGCACAGTGACGCAGATGTCCCGAAATTGGCGCCAATTATCATTCTTACTGGCAGTGCCTGGTCAGCGCTATGTACTCAGCGGGGAGGCAAGAGTTCCCAACTCCAGGGAGGGCCATCCCCGTCTGGGTCATTGGTAAGTATAAAAAATATATAAATTACTATAAATTTTTTAACATTTTTATACTGTACCAATGACCCAGACTTAGCTGAATAGTAAACAGGCTGGAGGGCCTAGGACATAGAGGAAAATCCAATAAGCTCAACTATATAGTAAAGAGGTAACCCCTTAAGGAGAAAAGGAGTATTAGGCTTTACATGTATCTTTCTTATTTAATATTAAATTAGAAAGATACACTACCCTTAATAATTGAGCACAATAACATTCATGTTCTCTATTAACATCCAGTATATCCCTTATACTAATTATTTTTAAAGCAAGCCAATAAATAAAGTAGTCCAGAGAATTGAGACTCTTTATAGTCATTTAAAAGTGTCCGAGTATTGTATATTAAAGCCCGTTTGACACTTGACATATACAAATGCTTCACACCGAGCTACACTTTAAAAATAAGACATGAATGAATTTTAACATTAATATTACACTTTAAAACCATCCCGGAAGCGACTCAGAAATACTGACTTGGAGGAGGCATTCCCTTGTTTTTCACTATAAAGCAGGTGACCTAAGGGAACACCCGCCCCCCCCCCCCCCCTTCCCCTTGCCCTGGGTCAAATAGCCCAGAGCGAAGAGAGCAGCCGGACGGAGTCACTGCCGGAACAGAAAGCCTGCATAACTATAGTTGCAACTGTTTAGTGGACGACATTCTGAGCAACAGATAACGGACCTAAACAATGCAGGTCTCCAGAAATGGACTCAATATTTCTGTGATAAAAATTCGTAAATGTGGATGGCTGAGACCAATAAGCAGCCTTCATTAAATCTGTAATAGCAACACTATTAGCATAAGCCCAGGAAGTAGAAAGAGCTCTTACTTCATGAGCAGAAATCTTAAGCACAGACTGCTGAGAAGAAGATAAATCTTCATAAGCAGTACGGATAGTTAATTGAATCCATCTAGCAATAGAATGGACCGAAATGACCTTTCTATTAGGCATCAAAGACAGAAAGAAACGTTTCCGTCCCTTTCTGATAAACTGAGATCTCTGTTTATAGATACGTAACGCTCTAACAGGACAGAGTAAAGGCCTACGCCCGTCTGAAGATGGAAGAGCCTTAATAACAATAGGTTCCGGATATTTATTAGGAGCCTGATTCTTAGCTAAAAAACCCACATTAGTAGTGAAGGTGATAGTGTTCCCAACACTACGATAGTGAGAATCATCCACCGACAGTGCATGAAGCTCACTGACTCTTCTAGCAGAAGAGAAAGCTAAGAGAAAAGCTGTCTTATAAGATAAGAATTTGAAATCTACTGTCCCAAGAGGTTCAAATGGCTTTTCCTTCAATTTAAGAAGAACCCAAGCTAAATTCCACTTAGGAATTAATCTAAGAGTTCTGGGTCTATTTATCGAAAAGTTTCTAACCAACTTAGATAAAGAGACATTAGATCCAATTTGTAAACTATCATGATGTGCATAGGTATCAGATAACATAGATCTATAACCCTTTATAGTAACAGGTTGCAGTTTGATTTCGTCAAACAAGTATACTAGAAAGTTTGCAATGTCTGGTATAGAGGGATCGAATATATCTACAGAATGATCCCTACACCAACGACGAAAAACCTTCCACTTAGCCGCATAGTTTAGCGAAGAGGAGGTCCTCCTACAGTTAGAAATCGCGTCCACTGCTCGTCCTGTAAAGTGTTTGCCATGCAAGAAGGACCGCACAACGGAAAAACGTGAAGGTTGAGACCTTGCGGGTTGTGATGGAGTTGGCGCGATTTCCCCTGCGAAAGAAGATCCTCCCGTGGAGGAAGCTTTCGCGGTAGGTCCCACAACAGACACCTGAGTAGATTTATCCACGGTCTCTGTGGCGACAGAGATGCTACCAACAGAATCTTGCATTGAGATTGTTTTATCTTTAGCAATACTTGTTGAATTAACGGCGCTGGAGGATACGCATATCCTATCATTCCGTCCCAAGGGATCGACAGAGAGTCTACTGCAAATGCTCTTGGATCCGGACACGGAGACACATACGTCTGCAACTGATTGTTGAGATGTGTCGCAAATAAGTCTATCATTGGCCGTTCCCATTGGTAGCAAATCTGATTGAATACTTGTTTGTTGAGAGTCCACTCCGACGGCAACAAGCGACCCTTTCGTGAAAGGGAGTCTGCTAGCACATTCAGACGACCCGGTATGTGACGGACCGAAAGAAGAACGTGATGTTCTAGAGCAAACAGAAGGATTCTTTCCGTTAGATTGAACAACGGAACTGAATGAGTGCCTCCCTGATTCCGTATATACGCCACTACTGTCGTATTGTCGGATAGGATTTGGACATGAGCATTGTGAATAATGTCCATCCAGTGACGTAACGCAAGCCAAATTGACATCATTTCCTTGATGTTTATGTGCTTGCACAGGAATTGCAGATCCCAAAGACCCTGGCATCTCGAATCCGTTGGGATTAATGATGCACCCCAACCTGTTTGACTGGCATCCGTCATAATGGTAAAACTCGGATCCGGCAACTGCAGCGGAACTCCCTGAGTTAACCACTGAATGTTTGCCCAAGTCTGAATCTCTTGTTTCACTTGATCTGACAAGAGAACGTCTACATCAAGCGAATGAATTTTCACACTCCAATTCTGAGTCAAGAAAATTTGAAGAGGACGTGTGCGTAACCGCCCCATCAGAATGAGATCCGCGGCGGCTCCGCACAGACCTATCAGTCTCATAAATTCTCTCGCCGTGACTTTGTCTGCGTGCAGACAATAGCGAGCGTAACAACTGACTAATTTCGCTCTGGTTAACGGCAGACGAACGAGATTGTTGTGCGTCTCGAAGCTCATTCCCAGATGAGTGAATGACTTGGACGGCACCAGATCCGACTTCTCCTCGTTTACTATAAAACCGAGATGTCGGAGCAATAGAAGAAGATTCTGAACATCGTTCTGAAGCGTTAACTCGTTGCCGTACCTCTGAAGAATGTCGTCCAGGTAGGCCGACGTTACCGCAGACGAATGAGCTCGGAAATAGATCATTACCGAGTTCATTACCCGAGTGAAAGCCCAGGGTGCTAGATTCAATCCGAAGCACATCGCCCGGAATTGATACACCACTCCTAGGACTGCGAAGCGTAGGTACTTTCGGAATGTCGGATGTACCATGACGTGAAAGTACGCATCTTTGAGATCTATGCTCGTTGCATAATCGTTCACCCGAATACTCGCTCTGACCGATCGAATCGTCTCCATATAAAACTTCGGAGCGACGATCAGCTTGTTTATCCAGCTCAAATCTATGACTGGACGGAACGAGCCGTCTGGTTTCGGAACCAGAAACAGATGGCTGTAGAATCCCGGAGATTCCTGGTTTTCTACGACCTCTACCGCGTTCTTCATTAAAAGAGACTGCACCTCTGATAACAGAGCGTCTCTTTTCTGCGGATTTGACGGAAGATGAGTCCACTTTGGACTTCGAGTTAATGGAGGCTTTCGTTTGAAGGATATCTTTAGACCTTCCGAAGTCACTCCTCTCACCCAAGGGTCGTCCGTAATCGACGCCCATTCTTGTGAAAAGCTCGACAACCTTCCGCCAACCGGTACGCGATAGAGGTTTAAGCCATCACCTCCTGGACCTGCGAGGCCTGCGGTAGGAGAAACCACGTCCTCCACGGCCCGCACCTCGCCCCGTCGACCTCGGGGCATCCGACCGATTGTCCCGGCCTGAAGGACGTCCCGAACGAGAGTCGCTACCCTGACGGTCTCTCGAATAAGACCAAGAGGACGCACCGGAACCTCTATAGGAACCTCTCTTGGGCGCATTAGACCCAGAAGTGCCTGGCTTATTCGTGTCTGCTGTATCCGACTTCTTAGGAGCAGATTTGAACAACAGAGAATCCTTAGCTTTCTTTGTAATTTTATCATAAATAGCAGAAAGCTTGCCGTCAAAGAGAAGTTCTCCCGAGACCGAAGCGACTCTAAGAGAGTTCTTCACCTTAGTATCCATTAGTGTGGATGTAGCTAGGGCTGCGTCACGTCTAACCAACTCCAGATTTGCCACTGAAAGGGCGAAGTTACACGTGGAATAAGCTACTGCCCTTGAAAGAAGTCTTAAAGAGGATTGAATATCCTGAAACTCTTTCCCCTGAAGGCGCAGTGATAACGCCTTAGTAAGGTGATCTGCGTAAGATAAGGCATCTAAATTGGCTCTGTTAGACGCAATAGCTGTTTCCAACACCGCGGTTGGAATAGAAGCCGACGACGGTAATGATAGCTCTAAGTCTTCCGCCTCGTCGTCCATACGCAGAGGAACTCTCGGTATACCCTGTCCTGCCGTATCGAATTTATTCCTTGCATTAATGAAAGGCAGGTTGAGAGTATTAGCGGACAAGAAACCTGCTTTCCCCGTCCTGGAAGCAAGTTTAAATATAGCGTCGTTCAATAATTCAAATGTTCTTGCAACATTATTGGACTGCGACGGAAACTCGGGAGCGATGTCCCTGAACCGCTCCAAAAATTCAGAGTCCAATGACGCTATAATTCTCTTGTCCGGTACCGCAGCAGTCTGGCCCGACGGAACAACTTGAGGGAGAAAGTGCCGGATGAAGTCCACGGCAGCTTTATGTTGTTCCGAAAGGGATAGCTCCAAGTCATCCGTATCCCTTTCACCATCCGGTCGGACCTCATGATGTTCCCGGTCGTCCGCCCCCGATGCTTCGGCGGAGCGTACCGACCCAGCGCCGTCGGATAATTCTCAATCCGACACCGTTTCTGTCGGCTGCTGGGATGCTGCGATAAGCTGTGCTATCTGCACAAGAATGTCCAGCGTCGAGACCTGCGGAGGCACAGTCTTTCGCTGCTTCGCCGAGGGCAGCTCCGCATCAGATGGCTCCCGCATACTTTTCCTATGCGAACGTCCGGAGTCCATCGGTCTCGAATCCCTGGCTGCCGGATGGTGTGACCTGGTCGCCGAAGAATCCTTGATCGGCGAAGCTGATAATATATCGGCGGTCACGCAGCCAAGGTGCGGTCGTGTGCGCTGACGAGAAGAGGAAGCCTTAACAGTCTCTGCGGACTGCTTATACAACGGAGCGTCCCGAGCGACGGACGTATGCTCCGCTAAAGACACATTTTGTACCACAACATCTGGTCCCAGATGTTGTTGTACGAGAGAGGGGCCTCTCTCGCTCGCGGCCCGGCTGGACCTGGACGAGCTAGGAACGGGACTCAAAGGCTTCCTCCGTTCTCGCTTACTATCCGCCGTCACTGGGTGTGCATCTATTATGTTTATAGTGCTCGCATCACCCAAAATTTCCTCCTGGACCGCATCGGACGAACCCGGCTGCCGAACCATTCAGTGAATGGACGCTACACCGGGCGAGCTAGCGGACGACATTTGTCTAATCTCCATGAGCACTTTTGCCGCTAGCTCTGAATTCATTTGTGACGACGGACGCACACTTGTAGAAGATAACATGGAAACATCACCCTGTTCTGGTTCCTCTGAAATAGAAACTGAGAGAGTAGAGTGACCTTGCGGAGAAAGAGCCGGCATAGCCCTTTCTCCAGAAACAACATATCGTGACACACGTTTCCAATGTTTCTCATCCCAATATTCACATATAGGACAGGGATTAATGCGAGAACACTGACTACAATTAATACAATGATCATGAAAGTCAGAGGAAGATTTCTTCCTATTACAATTTGAACAATGTCCCTTCATTGTGAAAGAACAACAATAAGTCCTAGTTACTCGCAAAAACCCCTGACACAAAGATACATAATAACATGATCCATTAATAAATGAAAAAACAATTGCAAATCAAAATAATTTTGAAAAAATATTTTTTCAGCGAAGCCCAAGTTGCTGAAAAGTAATGTTGAGCCCCGTTGGATCCAATGGCAAAGTGTGGTCAAAAATTTTAAATTTATATTAAATAATTAATGAGACACTTACGGATAATATAAATGTATCTTATAGTGAGATAAACTACAGCAAAGGCAAACAGCCCCCCTCAAAAAAGGCTGTTGCCAATGTAAACAAACAGTGTAAAAACACCAGAAAACATGACTCCAGGCACTGAAAAAACTGGCCCGGAATCAGTCATCAAATTACACTCTATCTGATGCAAAACAGAGACTCCCAGGGGAGAATCTGCAGAACATCAGATGGAAGATGCAGAACACAAACGTTATACACCCATGGGTGAAAATGTAACTATGGGGAAAATAACAGAAAACATTCTGTAACCAAGCAACTCTCCCAGGAAATTTTAGAAATGAAATTTCTCAAAAATATGCCAAAAGCATGGGAGAATTGCAAGGGGGGACTTTAGAAGGCTAGGGGAGAGGAAACACTGAATAAGCAGTGCAACATTTAGCAAGAATGACAACAAGAGGCCCATGCCTCGAAAATAGGCAACTTAACATAATTTCATCAAAAAATTTTAAGTACAGCCCTGATTATTTTTTGTCACTTCTTTTTCCTCTCCTCCTTCTATCCTCCTTAGAATCACATTTTCTCCAAAAATTACGTGTCTGGCATCCTTTAAACTGAGATTTACAAGCACAAAGATCAGTGAGATGTTGACTGATGAAGGGCCAAACAGAGAATGATAATTGGCGCCAATTTCGGGACGTCTGCGTCACTGCACATGCGCAGTAGAGGCGTAGTATGGAGGTCCTTTAGGACATGATTTCTTTTTGTTTTGGATGCAAATTTTGGGTATTGGGGGGCAAAATTTGTGTTTGGCCCTGGTTTTGTTAGAGTTAGCACCAGCTAAGTCCGGGTCATTGGTACAGTATAAAAATCTCAAAATTCCAATACCGCCCATCTCTACTCTGAACAGTACAAAAGAGATTTCAAAACAATTCTTTAAGCTTTACCAAAGTTTAAAACCATATTTGGTCAATATTATTAACAAAAAAATGTCAATCAATTTTTATTGTTTAGAAAATAGCCATATACATAGCTTATGATCCCTTATTGGAATGAAATGGTTATTTAGCAAATTATATATATAACTGACTTTAGATGACATGCACTCTACAAACTGCCAAAAGATCCTAATTTATAATTTATGAAAAAAAAAAAAACTGTCTGCAGAAGAAAGCTTTTTGTTTAGTGATGATCCTTGTTGAATTCCTCAACATGTTTATCATGATAAAAAATATATAAAAACCTTATGGTGAGAAGAGCTTGTTCCTTGTAAGTTAGAAAAATCTTCACTGGATGTGGACAAAACATTCTCTGCTGCATACTTAATCAAATCTTCCATAATCTAAATTAAATGGAATGACAAAAAATAATTACAGAACAGGACAGAATACAATGAGGGTGGAGTACATGGGACTTGAATCAATGTCCCAAGGTGGAGTTTTTCCTGTATTTCACATGAAAAACAAAACAAACTCCCCCAAGGGTCATTGATTCCTGTACTTTACCTAAGATGTGTTTTGCAATTATAACACACAATTAAACTTGAATTGAGTGAATGAAGTCGATATTTTTAAAGAAAAATATCACCGTTTGCAGGCTGATAACTTTCTTGCTTGACATTGTTTTGTATTGAAGCATTTCATTCACATCATGCCACATAGACACATAATGTTACATGATGTTCTTACGCATAATCTACATTCCATGTGTGGTGTTTACAACAAATTTCCCACTGTCTGTATTGTATTGCGTAATGTGGAATATTCACAGAAATTGTGTTATAATTATCACTAACCTACTTCATCCTTAACCCTTTACCCAACGAATTGCCCGTATCCACCCGCGTAATATGCAAATTCAGCAGTTGAAAATACAGTATTTTTCAAAAAAATTTCAACAAACCCATATCATGTGACCCCTCGTTGGAACGAGCTCGTCGAGCTCGTTCCAACGAAGGGTCACATGATATGGTTTTGTTGAAATTTTTTGAAAAAAATTAAAAAATGATATTTAAAATAATAAATTTTGATATTGTCTGCATTGGGTAAAGGGTTAACATTTTATTAACTCTTTACCTAACAAATAAATTTTCATGTTATGCCAAAAAAAGATTATGACCGCTCATTAGAATGAGCTTGATTAGCTCATTCAGAGGGATATAAGCTATGTGTTTGGAGACAAAAAATGATGGTAATTGAAAAACAAACTGTGCATCAGCAGATAATTTTTGTTGTCCTTCTATTTAGCATGTTTAATACTGTGCACAATAATCTTATCAATGTTTGTCATTAGGTTACGATCACGGAACTTTCAGTAAAATGAAATTATGCTATGGGGGCAGATGATGTGCGGATAAAAATTCATCGAGTAAAAAGTCACCAGGACATGTCTTGTTGGTGAGATTTTACTTGATTGTGGGCAAATACATCAATCCATTCAAACAACTCAAGAAGTCAAGCTCGTTCCAACGAGGGTTCATAACCTATGTTGTTGAGACAAAAAATGAAAAAATAATGAAAATTAATTGGAGATTTTTTAGAATAGCGCTGCCTGCTTTGGGCCATTACGTTGGGTAAAGGGTTAACAGAATTTAATTTCCCAACATGAAATCATTTACCATATCTCCAGTACAAATTTGACCTTTTAACTGAATATAGGTTATATAGTAAACTCCTGTTAACTGAATAAAATTCTTGTAACCGGTCATGAAATTACCCGGACTCTCCCCAGTTTTCCTTAGTTTATAGACCTATTTGGCCTCACTACATCCAATACAGGCATTTAATCTATTATATCTTGTTTGACAGAGCTCATGGAGCTCTGTCAAACAAGACATAATAGCATAAATGTTAAGTTTATCAATCCCTGTTAATTAAATACTCCTGTTAATTGAATACTTTTCATTGGCAAAGTGGCTATTCAATTAACAGGGTTCCAATGCATTTACAACATAAAGGGTGAGGTGCATTCAGATTTATTGTGCAGTTGTACATCCACAAGTAGCAGTTGCACCATCCATGAGTGTCAGTTGTAAAATCCTTCCTTTTTAAATGTTGGATGCTCTGGAGCCAAGAGTGGGGAGGTAACAGTCAGAAATTCGATGGGGGAACACCCTCGAACGAAGACTTCTGGCTATGAACGTCCCTTCACTTCATTTCATGTTTTATTATTTGCAGATGCACCCATCATGAACAAATGATGAAAGGGCGTTAATTAGGAATAATAATATATGAACATGCCATAATACATAATTTGTTACAATACCATTAATTGTATACTGTACTTAAATTACAGTGTGTGTAAAGGCTAAACCAATGCTTGAAATGAAAGGAGGCAGGGGTGGTGCCATCATTTCCTCAAGGGTGTCTCTGCTCCTCAGAGGGGGAGGGGGGGGGGGGGGGGTAGGGGGGAGGGAAACAAAACACAAAATGGGTCTAAAAATCTTGAAAGTATTGTTTCATCCAGCTTTTGTTATTGTGAGGCAAGATATTGTCTTGTAAGGTTGTTGTATCTGGGGATTATGTTCTTGTAGGTTTTCCGACAATCATGGTGATAACCTTGAAATGTGATGCTGTGGTTTTTATGCCACTTATATGAAAATTTTTGTGCATTGCTCATAACTAAGGAATGGTATGACCTCTGGACCTGAGACCAATAACAAATGAGTCAACACTTGATGGAGGTTTAAAATTTGGGTCACGGTCACACAGGTCACCAAGGGGTCATTGAGGGCATTTTTCAGAACTGCCTGAAATCTCATTTTATCCAACCCCCCCACCCTCCACCCCCCCCCCCCCCAAGCATTTCCAAAGTTCATACATGTATTTTCACAACAAAAAGGTGTGGGTAGGGCCAAATATTTTGAGAGATTCACACTTATAGCTCAAGTGGGACAATGAGAATCTGGGAGTTTGTAATGGTAATTTCTCGACATATCACAATATTTTTTAGTCAGTTAACAGGAGTTTACTCTATAACCTATAAGCAATTACCATACTGTATGGCAAATGGTTTCGTGTTTGGAAGCCATATTAAATTAACAAGGTTATTCAAATAAGAAATATCCAATTCAGTGGGTTATACTGTTCGGTTATGTAAAATCTAATCATAGCAGAGAGATAATGAAATAAAACAATTCTGTACCTGCATTAGTTCATCCAGTGACTGCAGAAAAGCTATTTCAGCTTCTATCATGTAAAATTCTGACAAATGGTGACGAGTATTAGAGTTGTCTGCTCTAAAAGTTGGTCCAAAGGTATACGCTCTTTTGAATGCTCTGAAAAAAAATAGTAAGTTGCTTAACCCTTTACCCAACGAATCGCCCGTATCCGCCCGCGTAATATGCAAATTCAGCAGTTGAAAAAATATTTATGTTTCAAAAAATTTCAACAAAATCATATCATGTGACCCCTCGTTGGAACGAGTTCATCGAGCTCGTTCCAATGAGGGGTCACATGATATGGTTTTGTTGTAATTTTTTGAAAAATTTGAAAAAATGATATTTAAAATAATAAATTTTGATATCGTCTCCGTTGGGTAAAGGGGTTAACCCTTCACCTAAAGTAACAGGAATATCACTTTAGTGCTAATCAAAATATCTGGCATTCAAATTTTATTCTTTTTAAAATTATTGACTTCAATACAAAGCTTACAACCCCTTATTTGAACAAGCTCAGAGAGCTAGTTCAAATGAAGGATCGTATGCTATGTTTTGCGAGGCAAAAAATGATAAGGCCCCACAAAGTAGATCTTCAGTTTCTCAGCTCATTTTTTGTAAAACTTCAGGTCAGCAGGTGCTTGGTTATTTAATTTTTTATTTTTGTAATTATTTCTTTGCCATCTAAAGCTCATGTCCTTGGTTTGTTTTATGTTTTAGGCCTGATAATCTACAGAATAGTATGGGTGGTGGTGTATTTCATCCCTCGAGTGCTAAAGCACTGTATGGCCTTGTTGCACTCAAGGGACAAATTTTTTATCAATTATATTAACTTGGCAAAATATCAGAGATAAACCATTTAATTTTTATTTTTTTAAGTTTGCATTGGTTATAAAAAAGAGAGCATGCATCAGCCAAAAGACCCAAGCAAGAGGGCTTGAGAAACAGATTTTTAACTTTTTAGACCTAATATTTAGTTATTCATGAAATTTATTTGCAAGTGTTGTCATCAAGTCACATTAGGTAAAGAGTTAAAGAGATATCTGTTTTAGTAAACAAGAATTTCATTCAGCAAATTACATGCAACCCTAACAAAATCTTCTCATTATTATTAATATGCATGAACAGAGTTCTGAAAAGTTAAAAAATATATAGTAATTTATATATTTTTTATACTTACCAATGACCCAGACTTAGCTGGTGCTAACTCTAAATTATTCAGGGCCAAACACAAATTTTGCCCCCCCCCCCCCCCCCAATCCCCAAAATTTGCATCAAAAACCAAAAATTAGATGTCCTATATGGTCCTCCATACTTTTACTCCACTGCTCATGTGCAGTGTCAAGGAGGTCTCGAAATTTGCGCCAAATGTCATTCTTACAACCAGTGCCTGGTAAGCGTTATGTACTCAGCGGGGAGGTATGAGTTCCCAACTCATGGGAGGGCCATCCCCGTCTGGGTCATTGGTAAGTAGGTATATAAAATAGGCCGATGAAATCGTCAGATTGTACCCATATGCGTAACGAGTAGAAAGCTGTATGATGGAGGGACACCACGGATGCCGACATTATGTACACCATACATGGTATGGGTACATATAGAAATGGATTGGAGGAGTGTCTAATTTGATGGATAAAGGGTTAATATCTCCGGATCAAATTATCTGATTTACATAAAAAACTATAAAGCACAGCACATCAGTAACACGAATACATATATAAAGTAACATGCCAATCGGATTGATATTTTTTGAGTTATCTCATGCCAAAGGGATTGGAGGAATTTTCAATTTGAAGGATAAAAGGTTAATATCTCAGCATCAAATTATCAGATTTACACCAAAAACCATACTGCTCGGTACATCAGTAACCTGAACACAAATATAAAGTAACTTGACAATCCATGCAATATTTTTCAAGTTACTGAATGCCAAAGGGATTGGAGGAATTTTCAATTTGAAGGATAAAGGGTTAATATCTCAGGATTAAAATAACAGATTTACACCAAAAACTATACAGCTCGGTACATCAGTAACTTGAACACAAATATAAAGTAACTTGACAATCCAAGCAATATTTTTCAAGTTATCGAATGCCAAAGGGATTGGAGGAATTTTCAATTTGAAGGATAAAGGGTTAATATCTCAGGATCAAAATAACAGATTTACACCAAAAACTATACAGCTTGGCACATCAGTAACCTGAACACAAATATAAAGTAACTTGACAATCCAAGCAATATTTTTTAAGTTATCGAATGCCAAAGGGATTGGAGTAATTTTTAATTTGAAGGATAAAGGGTTAATATCTCAGGATTAAATCATCAGATTTACACCCAAAACTATACAGCTCGGCAAATCAGTACCTGAACACAAATATAAAGTAACTAGACAATCCAAGTAATAATTTTCAAGTTATCAAATGCCAAAGGGATTAGAGGAATTTTCAATTTGAAGGATAAAGGGTTAATATCTCAGGATTAAATCATCAGATTTACACCAAAAACTATACAGCTCGGCAAATCAGTACCTGAACACAAATATAAAGTAACTAGACAATCCAAGCAATAATTTTCAAGTTATCGAATGCCAAAGGGATTAGAGGAATTTTCAATTTGAAGGATAAAGAGTTAATATCTCAGGATCAAAATATCAGATTTACACCAAAAACTACACAGCTCGGCACATCAATAACCCGAACACAAATATAAAGTAACTTGACAATCCAAGCAATATTTTTCCAAGTTATCGAATGCCAAAGGGATTGGAAGAATTTTCAATTTGAAGGATAAAGGGTTAATATCTTAGGATCAAAATAACAGATTTACTCCAAAAACTATACAGCTCGGAACATCAGTAACCTGAAGATATATATAAAGTAACATGACAATGGGATTGATATTTTTTGAGTTATCTCTTGCCAAAGGGATTGGAAGAATTCTCAATTTGAAGGATAAAGAGTTAATATCTCAGGATCAAATTATCAGATTTACATCAAAAACTATACAGCTCGGCACATCAGTAACCTGAACACAAATATAAAGTAACTTGACAATCCAAGCAATATTTTTCAAGTTATCGAATGCTAAAGAAATGGATACGGATGCCAGACGGACGGATGGATGGACAGATGGACAGACAGACAGACGGACAGACGGACAAAGGATGGACGAACGACGGATGGCCACCCCAGATGCCGGCATTATGTGTACCATACATAGTATGGGTACACATAAAAATATATAAATTACTATAAATTTTTTAACATTTTTATACTGTACCAATGACACAGTACGGCTAGTTAATTGAATCCATCTAGCAATAGAATAGACCATAATGTCCTTTCTATGAGGCATCAGAGACAGAAAAAAACACTTACGTCCCTTTCTGATGAACTCAGACCTACGTTTGTAAATACGTATTGCTCTAACAGGGCAGAGTAAAGGCCTACACCCGTCTGAAGATGGAAGGGCCTTAATAACAATAAGTTCCGGATACTTATTAGGAGCCTGATTCTTAGCCAAAAATCCAACATTGGTAGTAAAGGTAATAGTATTACCGATGCTACGATAGTGAGAATCATCCACAGATAGTGCATGAAGCTCACTAACTCTTCTAGCAGAAGAGAAGGCTAAGAGAAAAGCTGTCTTATAAGATAAGAATTTGAAGTCAAGTGTCAAGAGGCCCAAATGGCGCTTCTTTTAGCTTAAGTAGAACCCAAGCTAAATTCCACTTAGGAATTAATCTAAGGGTTCTAGGTCTATTTATCGAAAAGTTCCTAACTAATTTAGATAAAGAGACATTAGATCCAATCATTAAGCTATCATGGTGTGCATAGGTATCAGATAGCATAGACCTATAACCCTTAATGGTGACAGGCTGCAGTTTGATCTCATCAAACAAGTAGACTAGAAAATTTGCAATGTCTGGAATGGCGGGATCATAAATATCTACAGAATGATCCCTACACCACTGACGAAAGACCTTCCACTTAGCAACATAATTTAGCGAAGAGGAGGTCCTCCAACAGTTAGAGATCGCGTCCACTGCTCGTCCTGTAAAATGCTTGCCGTGCAAGAAGGACCGCACAACGGAAATACGTGAAGGTTGAGACCTTGCGGGTTGTGATGGAGAGTGCACGATTTCCCCTGCGAGAGAAGATCCTCCCATGGAGGAAGCTTCCGCGGCATGTCCCACAACAGACACCTGAGTAGATTTATCCACGGTCTCTGTGGAGACAGAGATGCTACCAACAGAATCTTGCATTGCGATTATTTTATCTTGAGCAATATCTGCTGAATCAACGGCGCTGGAGGATACTCATATCCTATTATTCCGTCCCACGAGATCGATAGAGCATCTACTGCAAACGCTCGAGGATCCGGACATGGTGACACATACGTCTGCAACTGATTGTTGAGATGCGTCACAAATAAGTCTATCATTGGTCGCTCCCATTGGTAGCAAATCTGATTGAATACTCACTTGTTGAGAGTCCATTCTGATGGCAACAGGCGACCCCTCCGTGAAAGGGAGTCTGCTAAAACGTTCAGACGACCTGGTCGATGATGGACCGATAGGAGAACCTGATGTTCTAGTACAAACAGAAGGATTCTTTCCATTAGCTTGAACAACGGAATGGAATGAGTGCCTCCCTGATTCCGAATATATGCTACCACTGACGTATTGTCAGATAGAATTTGCACGTGTGCATTCTGAATAATGTCCATCCAATGACGTAGCGCAAGCCAAATTGACATCATTTCTTTGATGTTTATGTGCTTGCTTAAAAACTGCGGATCCCAAAGACCCTGGCTCATCAAATCTGATGGGCTCAGCATCGCGCCCCAACCTGTTTGACTGGCATCCGTCATAATGGTAAAACTCGGATCTGGCAATTGCAGTGGAACTCCCTGAGTTAACCACTGAATGCCTGCCCAAGTCTGAATCTCTTGTTTCACTTGGTTTGACAAGAGGATGTCCGGATCGAGCAAATGAGTCTTCGCCCTCCAATTCTGAGTCAGAAAGATTTGGAGAGGACAAGTGCATAGCCACCCCATTGGAATGAGATCCGCGGCAGCTCTGCACAGACCTATCAGACTCATGAATTCTCTCGCTGTAACCTTGTCTGAGTGAAGACAATAGCGAGCGTAACAACTAACTAACTTCACTCTGGTTAACGGCAGACGAACGAGATTGTTGTGCATCTCGAACCTCATCCCCAGGTGGGTGAACGACTTGGACGGCACAAGATCCGACTTCTCTTCGTTTACTATGAAACCGAGACATCGGAGCAATAGAAGCAGATTCTGCACATCATTCTGAAGCGTTAACTCGTTGCCGTACCTCTGAAGAATATCGTCCAGGTAGGCCGACGTTACCGCAGACGAATGAGCTCGGAAATCAGTCATTACCGAGTTCATTATTTGAGTGAAAGCCCAGGGCACTAGATTCAGACCGAAGCACATCGCTCGGAACTGATATACGACTCCTAGGACGGTGAAGCAAAAATACTTTCTGAACGCCGGATGTACCATGACGTGAAAGTACGCATCCTTGAGATCTGTGCTCGCAGCATAGTTGTTCACTCGAATGCTCGTTCTGACCAATCGAATGGTCTCCATATAGAATTTTGGAACCATGATCAGCTTGTTTATCCAGCTCAAATCTATGACTGGACGGAACGAGCCGTCTGGTTTCGGAAACCAGAAAAAGATGGCTGTAGAAACCTGGAGATTCCTGGTTTTCTACGACCTCTATCGCGTTCTTCACTAAAAGAGCCTGGACTTCTGATAGAAGAGAGTCTCTTTTCTGCTGATTTGACGGAAGCAGAGTCCATCTTGGACTTCGAGTTAACGGAGGTTTTCCTTTGAAGTACAGTTTCAGTCCTTCTGATATAACCCCTCGAACCCAAGGGTCCTCTGGAATTGATTCCCAGTTGTTTGAGAAAATCGACAGTCTTCCGCCCACTGGAACGCGACAGAGGTTTAAACCATCACCTCTTGGATCTGCGAGGCTTGCGGTAGGAGAAACCACATCCTCCATGGCCCGCACCTCGCCCCGTCGGCCTAGGGGCATCTGACCGGTTGTTTCAGCCAGCGTTACGGCCCCTATTTGAGTCGCTACCTTGACGGTCTCTAGAGTAAGACCTAGAGGACGTGTACAAACCTCTATAGGAACCTCCCCTGGACGTACTCGTCCTGGAAGTGCCTGGCCTACTCTTCTCCGCTGGCTCTGACTTTTTGGAAGCGGATTTAAATAGCAGAGAGTCTGAAGCTTTCTTAGTTAATTGATCATAAACTGCAGAAAGCTTGCCATCGAAGAGAAGCTCTCCAGAGACCGGAGCGACTCTGAGAGAGTTGTTCACCTTACTATCCACGTGCGTGGATGTAGCTAGGGCCCCGTCACGTCTAACTAACTCCCGATTTGCCACTGAAAGGGCATATACATGGAGAATGCTATGGCCCTGGACAGAACTCTTAAGGACGTTTGTACATCCTGGAATTCTTGTCCCTCAAGGCATAATGACAACGCTCTGGTAAGATGATCTGCGTACGAAAGTGAGTCTAAATTAGCTCTATTAGACGATATTGTTGTTTTCAATGTCGAGGAAGGAATTGACATAGACGATGGCATGGATAATTCAAGGTCTTCAGCCTGGTCGTCTAGACGCAGTGGAACTCTCTGAATGCCCTGTCCTGCCGTTTCAAATTTATTCCTTGGATTGATGAAAGGCAGAAGAAGAGCAGTTGCCGGTAGGAAGGCTGATCTGTCCGTTTTGTTAGCAAGTTTAGTTATAGCGTCATTCAATAGTTCAAATGTCCATGAGACATTTCTGGACTGTGACGGAAACTCAGGGACGGTGCCCCTAAACCGACTGAAGAAATCAGTGTCCAGTGGCGATATAAGCCTCCTATCCAGCTGCGCAGCATTTTGGTCCGTAGGAACAACATCAGGAAGGTAATGCCGGATGAACTCTATGGCAATTTTATGTTGTTCCGAAAGGGAAAAATCCAATTCCTCCGAATCCCTTTCGCCATGTCGGACCACTTGCAAATCTTGGTCGTCCGTACCTGATCCAGCGGCGGAACGTACCAACCCAGCTTCGTCTGATAATTTGTGTTCCGACAGAGACTCTGCCGGTTGCTGCGATGATCTGCACTATCTGTGATAGCACGTCCGTTACGGAGGCCTGAGGAGCTGCGGTCTTACAGGATTTAGCCGCCGGAAGCTCCCTGGACGTTGAATCCTGCATACCTCTTTTATGCGGACGTCCGGATAAAGAAGGCCTCGTATCCCTGGCTACTGGATGGCGTGACCTGGTCGCCATGGAATCCCTGGTCGGTGATGCTGGCTGGATATCACTGGTCACGTAGCCAAGGTGCGGTCGTGTGTGCTGCCATGAGAATGAGGAAGCTGTATAAGCAGTCTTGCCAGACTGCCTATATACCGGAGAGTCCCGAGCGGTGGACGTATGCTCCGACTGAGGAACATTATGTACTACAACATCTGGACCCAGATGTTGATGTACGAGAGGGGGGCCTCTCTCGCTCGCAGCCCGGATGGACCTGGATGAGCTAGGAATCGGACTATCAGGCTTCCTCTGTACCATCCTCTGTTCCGTCGTCACTGGGTGTGCACATGGTAAGTTTATAGTGCTCGCAACACCCAAATCTCCTTCCTGGACCGCAACGGACAATTCCGGGTGCTGAGCCATTCAGTGAATGGTCATGACACCGGGCGAGCTAGCGGACGTCAAAGCCTTCGATCCAACTAGGGAACTCCCAGGCAATTGACGTATCTGCATGAGCACTTTTGCCGCTAGCTCTTCATTTGATTGTGACGACGGAAGCACACTTCTGGACGACATCACGGAAACATCACCCTGTTCTTGTTCCTCTGAAAAAAAAGAGTGAAAAACTAGAGTGACCCTGCGGAGAGAGGACCGGCATGGTCCTCTCCCCGCTAACAACATACCGTGACACACGTCACCAACGTTTGTCATCCCAATTGATACACACTGAGCAAGGGTTAGTGCAAGTACATTGACTACAATTAATACACAGATCATGAGAATCAGAGGAAGATTTCCTCCCATTACAATTTGAACAATAATCTTTCATTGTGAAAAAAATAAACAGTCATAGTACTCGCACTAAACCTTGAAACAAAGATACATAATAAAATAATCCATTATAACATTACGAAAAAATAATTCAAAAAGAAAAAATTTTTTCAGAAGAGCCCAAATTCCCAATGGGAACAATGAGCCCAAATGGATCCCAAAAAAGCCTAAGTGTGGACAAAAATTTTAAATCTTTTTGAAAAATTAATGTAACACTTACGGACAATATTAATGTATCTTGCTATGAACTGAACTAAGCAGAAGACAAGTAATCACTATCAGAAGTAACCATTGTCAACCTAAATAAAAAGTGTAAACAAACCGGAAACATGACTCCTGAGGCGTAGATAAAGAGGGGGGGGGAGGAGGTCTGGACCCACCTGAAGTTTTGTCGGAAACCAGTTTTTTGGGGGACCATTTTTAGGCGAATTTATGACCAATAACATTAAAATGCTGGCTTTGGGGATAAAGACATGCCATTTGGGGTAAATTTTGGGTAAAAAAGACCAATTTTCAGTACATTTGTAGTAAACAACAGATTCTTTCTGTTTGTTTGGGTTTTTGTTGTTGTTACACTGTCGGAAAATTTTTGGTCTGTCGGAAAATTTTGGGCTTGCCCCTCCGCCAGCGAAAAGCTATCTATGCCACTGCATGACTCCAGGCACTGGTAAACATGGCCCGAAATCAGTTACCAATTTAAACACTATCTGATGCAAAACAGAGGCTTCCAGAGAAGAAACTGTAGAACATCAGATTGTAGATGCAGACCAAAATGCCTAAACACCCAAGGGTGAGGACGTAAACATGGGGAAAAAAAACAGAAAATAATTCTGTTACCAAGCCAAAACTCCCAAGAAATTTTAGTAATAAACATTACAAAAAATAAGCCAATAGCATGGGAGAAAAGCTAGGGGGAATAAAGGAAAGGGAGAGAGGAAACACTGATCAAACAATGGAACATTCATGGCAAGAATGACAACAACAGGGACATGCCTCGAAAATAGGCAACATGAAATAATTTCGTAAAATAATTATAAGTTACAGCCCTGAACATTTTCTTCCACTGTTTTTCCTCTCCTCCTTCTATTTCCTCTTTATATCCACCATTTCTCTCATAATTATGTGTCTGGCATCATTTAAACTGAGATTTACAAGCACAAATAACAGTGAGATGTAACTATATTGAGGGCCAAACAAAGAATGACATTTGGCGCCAATTTCGAGACCTCCTTGACACTGCGCATGCACAGTGGAGTAAAAGTATGGAGGACCATATAGGACATCTAATTTTCAGTTTTTGATGCAAATTTTGGGGATTGGGGGCGGGGGGGGGGGGGGAATTTGTGTTTGGCCCCGAATAATTTAGAGTTAGCACCAGCTAAGTCTGGGTCATTGGTACAGTATAAAAATATTAGTATATAGTGTTTTTTTATGGCATGGGCTTAAAAACATTATTTTATGTATTACCTTAAGAGTAATACAATTATGAAATCATATAAGAATTGAAATAAATTAAATGTCGCTTTAAAGGAGTATGAATGTGAGATAGATATGTCAAGCTGTAAGTCATGCATAAGAAAATTAAACAATTTATAGTAATTTATATATTTTTTATACTTACCAATGACCCAGACTTAACTGGTGCTAACTCTAAAATATTTAGGGCCAAATGCAAATTTTACCCCCAATTCCCAAAATTTGCATCTAAAACCGAAAATTACATGTCCTATATGGTCCTCCATACTTTTACTCCACTGCGCATGCGCAGTGTCAAGGAGGTCTCGAAATTGCTGCCAAAAGTCAATCTTACAACCAGTGCCTGGTAAGCATTATGTACTCAGCAGGGAGGTATGAGTTCCCAACTCATGGGAGGGCCATCCCCGTCTGGGTCGTTGGTAAGTATAAAAAATATATAAATTACTATAAATTTTTTAACATTTTTATACTGTACCAATGACCCAGACTTAGCTGAATAGTAAAAAGGTTGGAGGGCCTAGGACATAAGGAAAATCCAATAGACTCAATTACCTATAACAGACCTATCCCCTTAAGGAGAAAAGGAGAGATAGTCTTACATGTATCTTTCTTATTTGTAACAAAAAAGAAAGACACAATACTATTCTGCAATTGAGCACAATAACATCAATGATCTCTATAAACATCTAGTATAACCCTTTGTACTAATACTTTTTAAGGAAAGCCAATAAATATGGGAGTCTAGAGGAATGAGACTCTAAATACTCATTTATAAGTGTTCGGGGATTGTATATTAACGCTCAATTAATCACGTGATATATACGAATGATTCACAACAATCAACACTTAAAAAATATTACACAGATGAGTAAACATAGGCTTAACCCTGAAATCATCTCGGAACCGACACGAAATTACTAAGTCCAAGGGAGGTATTCCCTTGCTTTACACTATAAAGCACGTGATCTAAGGGAACACCCCCCCCCCCCCCCCTTTCCCTTGCCCTGGATCAAATACTCCAGAGCAAAGAGGGCAGCAGGACAGAGACACTGCCGGAACCGAAGGCCTATACACACATAGTTGCCACTGTTTAGTAGACGACACTCTGAGTAAAAAATAGCTGACCTACACAATGTAGATCTGCAGAAAAGGACTCAATATTCTGAGATACAAAATCATGAAAATGGAGGGCTAACACCAATATGCAGCCCTCATTAAATCTGTAATAACAATATTAATAGCTTAAGCCCATGAAGTAGAAGAACTCTTACTTCATGAGCCTAAAACTAAAACACAGACTGCTGAATGAAGATATAATCATAAGCAGAACTGACTGTAGATTGAATCCATCTGACCATAGAATGGACCGAAATGTGGAGGAAGCTTCCACGGCATGTCCCACAACAGACGCCTGAGTAAATTAGTCCACAGTCTTTGTGGAGCTAGAGAAGCTACCAACAGAATTTGCATTGAAATAATTACACTAGAGCAATATCTGCTGAATCAACAGCGCTGAAAGATACGCATATCTTATTATTCCGTCTAACAAGGTCGATAGAGCATTTACTGCAAGCGCTCGAAGATCCAAACATAATGACACATACGTCTGCAACTGATTGTTGAGATGCATCGCGAATAAGTCGATCATTGGCCGCTCGCCTTGGTAGCAATCTGAATAGAAACTTGTTTCTTGAAAGCCGATTCTGGCAGCAACAAACGGCCCCTCCGCGAAGGGAGTCCGCTAATACGTTCAGATGACCTGGAATATGACAGACCCATAGGAGAACTTGATGTTCTAGTAGCAACTGAAAGATTCATTCTGTTAACATGAATAACAAGATGGAATGAGTGCCTCCATAATTCCAAAAATACGCTAATACCGTCGAGTTGTCAAGACAGAATTAGCCTATGAACATTCTGAATTACGTTATCCAATAACGTAGTGCAAGTCAAAATGACATCATACTTGATGTTAGAGTGCTTGATAAGGAACTACGGAATCAAAAGACCCTGGCACTTCAATCCGTTGGGCTCAATGAAACGACCCAACCTGTTTTACTGGTATCCGTCAAGAATGTAAAAATCAGATCTGGCAATTGCAGTGGAACTACCTGAGTTAAGCCCAGAAAATTGCCCAAGTCTGAATCTCTTATTCACTTGATTTGACAAGAAGATGTCCGTATCGAGCGAAAGAATCTTCACCCTCCAATTCTGAATTGAAGAAATTTGGAGAAGAGCAATGCGTAACCGCCCCATCAGAATAAAATCGCGGCAGTTCCGCCTAAACGTATCAGTCTCATAAGATCTCTCGCTGAGACTTTGTCTGAGCGAAGACAATAGTGAGCATAACAACTGAATAATTTCGTTCTGGGTAACGGCAGACGAACGAAAAAGTTGTGCATTACGAAGCTCATCCCCCAGTGGGTAAATGACTTGGATGATACCAGATCCAACTTCTCCTCGTTTACTTAAGAAACCGAACCGTCGGAGCAATAGAAGCAGATTCTGCACATAGTTCTGAAGCGTTAACTCATTGCTGTACCTGAATGAATGTCGTCCAGGTAGGCCGACGTTTTCGCAGACGAATAAGCTCGGAAATGAGTCATTACCGAGTCCATTATTCGAGTGAAGGCCCAGGGGGCTAGATTCAGACCGAACCATATTGCTCGGAACTGATATACGTCTCCTCTGATAAGGAAGCGAAGATACTTTCTGACGCCTGATGTACCATGACGTGAAAGTATGCATCTAGAGATCTATGCATGAAGTATAATAGTACACCCGAATACTCACTCTGACCGATCAGGTGGACTCCATATATAAACTTGGAGCAACAATCAGCTTGTTTATCCAGTTCCGAATAATGAGTGAATGGAATTAGCCGTCTGGTTTTGGAACCAGAAAAGGATGGTTGTAGAAACCTGGAAATTCCTGGATTTCTACACTCTTCATCGCAATCATTACAGAAGAGACTAGACTTCTGATGGAAGCGAGCCTCTATCCTACTGACTTGGCGGAAGCTGAGTCCATCTTGGACTCCGAGTTAACAGAGGATTTCGTTTGAGGAACAATTTAGTCCTTTCGAAATCACCCCTTGAATCCAAGGGACGTCCGTAATCTATTCCCAAATAATTGAGAAACTTGACAGTCTTCCGCTCACTAGAACACGATACAGGTTAAAATCATTACCTCCTGGTCCTGTGAGGCTTGCGGAAGGAGAAGCCATGTACTCCACAGTCCGCACCTCGCCCCGTCGACCTAGAGACGCCTGACCGGAATTACGGACCCTATATGAGTCGCTACCCTGACAGACTCTGGAATAAGACTTAGAGGACGCATAGGAACCTCTATAGGAACTTCCCTTGGACGTATTCATCTCAGAAGTGCCTGTCCTACTCTTCTCTGCTGAATCCGACTATATGGAAGCGAATTTTAATAGCAGAGAGTCTAAAGCTTTCTTAGTTAACTGATCATAAACTGCGGAATGCTTGCCGTCGAAGAAAACTCTCCGGAGACCGGAGCGTCTCTGAGTTTTTCACCTTACTATCTACATGCGTGGATGTAGCCAGGGCCGCGTCACGTCTAACCAACTCCATATTGCCACTAAAGGACGGAGTTTTACGTGAGGCCCTTGAAAGAACTCTTAAGGAGATTGTGCATCCTAGAATTCTTTTTCCTTTGAGACGTAATGATAACGTTCTGGTAAGGTGATCTGCGTACGATGATGCGTCTAAGCTGACCCTGCTAGACGATATTGTTATTTCCAACATCGTGGTTAGAATTGACATAGACGACAGTAAAAAACAATACTAGGTCCTGACCTGGTCGTCTAGACGCAGAGAACTCTCAGAATGCTCTGTCCTGCTGTTTCAAAATATTCGTTGAATTGATGAAAGGCAGATGTAGAGCATATTGCTGATAAGAAACCTGACCTGCCCATTTAGGTAGCAAGTTAAATAAATATAGCCTCGTTCAACAGATCAAATGTCCGTGAGACATATCTGGATTATGTTGGAAACTGAGGGATGATGTCCCTAAACCGATTAAGAATTCTGTGTCCAGTGATGCTATCAGTCTCTTATCCGTCAATGCAGCATTTTGGTCTGGAGGAACAACGTCAGATGATAATGTTGGATGCACTCTACGGCAATTATGTTGTTCTGAAAAGGGAAAATACAACTCATCCATATCCCTTTCACCATCCTGTCAGATCACTTGTAATTCTTGGTCGTCCGTGCCTGAACCTGCAGTGGAATGTACCAACCCAGCTTCCTCGGATAATTCCTGATCCGACAGAGTTACTGTCGGTTGCTGGAATGCTGCGATAATTTATGCTATCTGCGATAGCATGTCCGTAACAGAGGCCTGAGGAGCTGCGGTCTTATAGGATTTAGCCGCTGGAAGCTCCTTGGACGTTCACTCCTGCATCTAATATGCGAACGTCCGGAGTATGAAGGCCTCGTATCCATGGCTACTGGATGGCGTGACCTGGTCGCCATAGAATTCCTGATCGGCAATGTTGGTTGAATATCACAGGTCACGTAGCCAAGGTGCAGTCGCGTGTGCTGCCGTGAGGATGAGGAAGCCGAAAGAGCAGTCTCTCCGGACTGTCTAAATAACGGAGCGTCCCGAGCGGTGGACGTATGCTCCGACTGATGAATGTTTTGTACCACAACATCTGGGCCCAGATGTTGTAATACGAGAGAGGAACCTCTCTCGCTTGCAGCCCGGATGGACCTGGACGAGCTAGGAACTGGACTAATAGGCTTCCTCCGTACCATCCTCGTATCCGTCGTCACTGGGTGTGAACATTGTATTTTATAGTGCTCGCATCACCCAAATCTCCTTTCTGGACCGCAACGGATGAATTCGGGTGCTGAGACATTCGGTGAATGGTCGCGACACCGAGCGAGCTAGCGGACGTCAACGCCGTCGATCCTACTTGGGACCTCTTAGGCAATTGACGTATCTGCATGAGCACTTTACAGCTAGCTCTTCATTTGTCTGTGACAACGGAAGCACACTTAACGAAGACATCACGGTAACAATACCTAGTTCATGTTACCCTATGAGACCTGTGGATCCGCGGTCCTACGTGAAATATCCGCTGGAATCTCCCGGGGCGTTTATTCCTGCATTTATATAATATGCGAACGTCCCAACTGGAAAGGTCTTGTATCCTTGGCCAGCAGATGGAGTGACCTGGTCGACGTGTATTCCTTGGTCGGCGAAGCAGGAGCACCAGGGACGTTCAATCCTGCATTTATATAATATGCGAACGACCCCTGGAAATCTGTGGTCACATAGCCAAGGTGCGGTTGTGTGTGTTGACAAGGATGAGGAAGCCAATATAACATCCGCGTCGGACTGTCATGCGACGGAGCTTCCCGAGCAGGAGGAGTGGACATAAGCTCTGACTAAGCAAAGAAAATACAACAACATCGTGGCGCAGATATTGATGCAAGAGAGAGGGGGCCTCTCTCGCTTGCAGTCCGGGGGACCTGGATGAGCTAGCTACCAGACTGACAGGCTTCCTCCATACTATCCTCGGATCCGTAGTTGCTGGGGGTGCACATCTGAAGTTTTATAGTGCTCACATCATCCAATCTGCTTCCCTGGACCGCAACGGACTAACCTGGGTGCTGTACCATTCTTTCCTGGTGAATGGACGTGACACCGGGTGGACTAGCGGGCAATCAATTGCTTTCGATCCTACTAGGGAACTCTTCAGCAATTGTCGTAATACCTTGAGCACATCCCGCTAGCCCTAATATTGCAACGACAGAGACACACTTATTGAAGACATCACGGAAACATCACTCTGAATTTTGAAAAAGAAACTGATAATATATAGTGGCCCCACAGAGAGACGACCGTAATGGACCCCTCACCGCTAATAAAATACCGTGACACACGTCTCCAACGTTGTCATATCAATCAACACACACAGAGCAAAAATTAATGCGACTACATTGAATATAAGAAACACAATGAACTTGTGAATTAGAGGAAGATATCCTCACATTACGAATGAAGAATATTTTTTCCAACCAGAAAAAATATACACCGTCATATTACTCGCACTAACCCTTGAAATAAATATACATAATATATTATAACTCATTATAACATTTCAAAAGAAAATAATTTTCAAAAAAAAAAATATTTTGAAAAAATTTTCAGAAGAGCCCAAGTTCCCAATGGGAACCTTGAGCCCAAAGGATCCCAAAAAAGTCTAAGTGTGGACAAAAATTTTTAATCATTTTGAAAAATTAATGTAACACTTACGGACAATATTAATGTATCTTGCTATGAACTAAATTAAGCAGAAGACAAGTAATCACTGTCAGAAGTAACAGTTGTCAACATAAGCAAAAGAGTCAACAAACCGGAAACATGACTCCAGGCACTGAAACAAACATAGCCCGAAATCAGCTACCAATTTAAACACTATCTGATGCAAAACAGAGGCTTCCAGAGAAGAAACTGCAGAACATCAGATGGTAGATGCAGACCAAAATGCCTAAACACCCCTAGGGTGAGGACGTAAACATGGGGAAAAAACAGAAAATAATTCTGTTACCAAGCCAAAACTCCCAAGAAATTTTTGGAATAAACATTACAAAAAATAAGCCAAAAGCATGGGAGAATAGCTAGGGGGGAATAAAGGAAAGGGAGAGAGCAACACTGATTAAACAATGGAACATTCATAGCAAGAATGACAACAACAAGGTCATGCCTCGACAATAGGTAACATGAATAATTTCGTAAAATAATTATAAGTTACAGCCCTGAACATTTGTTTCCACTGTTTTTTCCTCTCCACCTTCTATTTCCACCATATATCCACCATTTCTCTCATAATTATGCATCTGGCATCTTTAAAACTGAGATTTACAAGCACAAATAACAGGGAAGTGTAGCTGTATTGAGGGCCAAACAAAGAATGACTTTTGGCAGCAATTTCGAGACCTCCTTGACACTGCGCATGCGCAGTGGAGTAAAAGTATGGAGGACCATATAGGACATGTAATTTTCAGTTTTAGATGCAAATTTTGGGGATTGGGGGTAAAATTTGCGTTTGGCCCTAAATATTTTCGAGTTAGCACCAGCTAAGTCTGGGTCATTGGTACAGTATAAAAATATTAAATTATATGAGATTTTTAATATTTACCAGGATTATACCCTAAGAAATGCTTTAAATATATGTAAGAACAAGAACTCAAGATACCCAGTAACTGCTTCCAGGTGGAGCTGACCAGAAACTGTTAAAAATGCTGGATGTGAAAAAAAAATTTTCTTTGATTCTTCAGTTGTATTTTCTGGTGGTGCTTTTTCTGATGGAGGTGAACATGATGACTGCAATGAAAATGAAAAAAAATTCTTGTTATTTTTTCTATATAATTTTAATTTCCAATTTTAAATGTTATTTTAGAGACCTTTCTTACGATTACCACCTGACGAAAATTAGGGCTGTCCCCCAATCCCCCATTCAAGCATCTTTGATGCGAGGGATGAGGGAAATTCTTTAAATATAAATAAACAAATAAGCGAGATACAAAAGGGATGTTGTCATATGGCAAGAATATGCAAAGTGAATGAAGGTTGTCCTAAGAGTTTGGGTATTGCAAAACAAGTGCTTGCCCATGGGTGGACATTATCTCTCTTACTTATTTATTTATATTTTAAAGAATTCCACTCATCCATCATATCATAGATGCTTGAATGAAGGTGGGGGGGGGGGGGGAGGGTAAGGATTCTTTCCCATATAAATCTACAAGTAATCAAGATAAACAAGGCATTGTTTAAAGCCCAGACAACCTTTAAACAGTAATATCCTGTTTCTGTCGGACTGAATTTTGGTAAACAATCCAATGTAATAACCCAAGACAAATTAAGTTTTATCCATATAATATAGGAATATATAAATACAGCAAACATGACATCAGGTTCTAAACAATGAAAAGTCACCAATTATAATGTCTATTATACTCATCATACAGGAAAAACTGTAATGGAGTATCCATGACCCTAACACAACAAGAGGCCCCAGGGAGCCTGAGGGCACTTACCTGACATGGTAGCCTAAATATCAACCCTGGGAATTGATCTGAACAAGTGCATCTGCCATTCCTGAGAAAAGCTTATACTTATACCAAATATCCAAAGATTCTGACCGGTGGATCTAAAAAAAAATATTTTTAAAGAATATCCCCCACCCCAAGGATGCTGCATACCAAATATCAAAACATTCTAACTGCAGGATCTGAAGAAGAAGATTTTTAAAGCAAATTCCTCATTTTGAACTGAAGATTTTTAAAGCAAATTCTTCATTTTGAACTAAGTTAGAATTCGGGCTTCCACAGGGTGCACAAATATGAATTCAGGGACTTGGCTTGAACAAACTTGAATTTCACCTCTGTAAGGATGCTGTATACCAAATATCAAAAGATTCGGATTACTGGATCTGAAAAAGAAGATTTTTAAAGAATACTCCTCATATTGAACTAAGTTATAATTCAGGCTCCCACAAGGAGCCCAAATATGAACCCAGGGTCTTGGCTTGAACAAACTTAAAACTCACCCTCCTAAGAATGCTGCTGCATACCAAATATCAAAAGATTCTGATTTGTGGATCGGAAGAAGAAGATTTTTAAAGAATACTCTACATATTGCACTAATCTGAACATTTGATTTCAACAAACATGTGAATGAATCTTCCAAAGATGTTATATGTGAAAAATAAAAGCCTCTGAAGCAGTGGTGGGAAGAAGATCCTTTAATGTTTTTTCCATTACTTACAATGTTAAAAAATGATGACTCAGCATTTTTTCAAAGTCCTGGAAAAGTACCCTATGATAAAACGGATGGCAATACTTTTGGGACCATTCCTTTCTGCTGTTCCTAAGGAAGCTTCACACAAAATAAAAATTCTCAGTGCTGTGTAGTGTTGGAAATATAGGTGTTTTAAATTTTTCCTATTTTCAGGTAGTGCAGTTCCCATGGAGCAACAGGAAAAAAATTTGGGCATAAATTAGGTACGTATGACCCAATAAGCCCTCAAATCAAATTTGGTTCAAATCGGCCTCTCAGTTCAGAAAATAGAAATTTTGGTACAATTCGGGCTCCCACAGGAAGCCCAAATATGAACCCAGGGACTTGGCGTTTACCAACTTATATGTCACATCCCTAAGGATAATGTCAACCAAATATCAAAAAATTCTGTATGGTGGATCTGAAGAAGAAGATTTTTGAAGAATATTCCTCATATTGAACTAAGTTATAAATATAAACCCAGGGACTTGGCTTGGACAAACATGAATCTCCCCATGCCCCCCCCCCCCCCCCCCCCCACTCCCACCCCCAAGGCAAGGATGCTGCATACGAAATATCAAAACATTCTGACTACGGGATCTGAAGAAGAAGATTTTTAAAGCAAATTCCTCATTTTGAACTAAGTTATAATTCGGGCTTCCACAGTGAGCCCAAATATGAACCAAGGAACTTGGCTTAAACAAACTAGAATCTCACACCCCCTTAAGCATGCTGCATACCAAATATCAAAAGATTCTGATTGGTGGATCTGATTCCTCATATGGCACTAATTTAAACATTTGGGCTCCCATAGAGAGCCCAAATATGGACCCAGGCAATTGATTTCAATAAACATGTGAAACAATCTTCCAAAGATGTTATATGTGAAATTTGAAAGCTTTTGGAGCAGTGGTTTGGAAAAAAAGTAGTCTTACATGTTTTTCCCATTACCCACAGTGTTAAAAATCCTGACTGAGCACTTTTTCAAAGTCCCCCAAAAAGTACCCCATAATACAACCGATAGCAATTTTTTTTTTACCATTCCATTCTGTTGGTCCTAAGGAAGCTTCACAGCAAATAAGAATTCTCAGTGCCATGTACTTTTGGAGATATGTGTGTTTTAATTTTTTTTCTATTTTTAGACGGGAAAAAATTCCTTAATTGCATAAATTAAGAACTTATGACCCAATATGCCCTCATATCAAATTTGGTCAAAATCTGCCTCTCGGTTTGGAAAATAGAAATTTTGGAAGGGGAAAATAAACTTCTCTTGAACAAATCTTGAGTCTACACCTCAAAAGGAAGCTGCACACCAAATATCAAGTCTCTGCTACTGCTGGCTCATGAGAAGAAGATTTTTTAAAATTTCAGCACACTTTTTGGGTGTGGCCCTACCAATGGGTGAGGCAACTTGATTTGAACAAAATCAAATTGCGATGTCATAACAAACTATTATCTCAAATATCAATTAAATTGGTTCAGCGGTTTGGGAAGAAAAGACGCAAACACCATGTTAACGGACGACAGACGACGGACGGCGGACGGTGAGTGATCACTATAGCTCTCCTGACTGAAAGTCAGGTGAGCTAAGAAAAAAACCACTTGACCCTTCAGTAAAAAACTTTAACCACAAACTTTAACCAAAACTCTAAATGTTAACAGATGGACAGATGGACAGACAGATGGACAGACAGACGGACGGATGGACAGACAAAAGTTATGACTATAGCCCTCAGTGTAAACAGTCGGGCTAAAAGTGATAAATTCAAAGTAATTTGTATATTTTTATACATACCAATGACCCAGACATAGCTGGTGCTAACTCTAAATTATCCAGGGCCAAACACAAATTTTGTCCCAAAATTTGCATCAAAAACCGAAAATTTAATGTCCTATGTGGCCCTCCATACATTTGACAACTCCGCATGTGCACTGTCCAGGAAGTGCCGAAATTGCCGCCAAATATCATTCCTTCTAAATTGCCTGCTAAATGTAAAAGTCAGTGGGGAGGTATGAGTGCCCACTCATGGGAGGGCCATACCCGTCTGGGCCATTGGTAAGTATAAAAATATACAAATTACTATGAATTTATCATATTTTTACACAGTAACCAAAGGCCCAGACATAGCTGAATGGTAAATAGGTTGGAGGGCCTAGGACATAAAGGAAATCCAATAACTCAACTACTACAAATAGATTATCTCCTGCAGGAGAATAGGAGAGAACGGAATTACATATGTCCTTCATATTTAATAAAATAAGAAGGACATAACACCAACAAAGTAATTGAGTATAACTCCATATATAATACTCTATTAACAACCAGCATAACCCATTATGCTAATTAGGTGAAGGGAAGCCAAAATATAAAGCTAGTCCAGAGAATGAGACTCTTTACATTAATTTAAAAGTGTCCGAGGATTGTATATAAACGCTCGTTTGATACGTGACATATACAGTTGCTTCAAACCGAGCTACACCTTAAAAATATTACATAAATGACATCATAATTGCTTCCACTGAGCTACACATTAAAACCATACCAGCACCGACTCAGAGCTACTGTCATCGGAGGAGGTCTTCATTTGCTTTTCACTGTAAAGCAAGGTGTTGATAAGGGAAAACCGTCCCCCCCACCCCTTCCCCTTGTTCTGGGTCAGACAACCATAGAACGAAGAGAGCAGTGGAACAGCGCCAATGCTGGAACGGAAAACCTAAATAACTATAGCTGTAAACATTTTAATGGACGACATTCTGAGCAACAAAAAGAGGACCTGAACTTCTAAGGTCACTGGAGATGGACTCTATATCTCTAAGGTAAAACCTAGTGGATGTAGAAGGCTGTGTCCAGTATGCAGCTTTCATGAGATCAGTTATCGCTGTACAGTGAAAGTAAGCCCAAGAAGTTGACAGCACCCTGACTTCCATGCGCTGAAATTTTATTGACAGAACGCTGAACAGAAGAAAGATCATCATAAGCAATACGTATTGCTAACTGGATCCATCTAGCTATAGACTGAACAGAAATATCTTTTCTGTTAGGAACTAATGATAGAAAGAAGCGTTTCCTTCCTTTCCTAATTACCGTATATGTCCGTGTATAAGTCGCCCCCATGTATAAGTCGCACCCTACTTTTCATACAAAATATCCCCCCTGCGCCTATAACCCTTGTATAAGTCGCACCCCCGATTTGGGTTGAAAAATGTTAAAACAATTCCGTAAATTTGCCTAAAGGACTGGAAATCTTGTGGACTGAACAGGGAGGTTTGATGACTGATTACAGTATATTTATAAATTATATTTGTTTGTATACTTCATTGATACATTCAATGTGTCGTATTTGTCAACTGTGTTTGTTATTACTAGTGTATCGTATTTATTAAAAGATATATGTCAACTGTATTTGTTATTACTCACGCCGGTAAAAGAAGGAATGCTCCGGTGCATGTGTTCAGGTAAGAACGAGGTAAGTTGAATTTAAATGGTAAATCCAAATGTAAAACTACAAAGAAAAAGACTTTATTCCCATGCCATTTAAACGAATTGCACGTGCGAACAAATAGGTCATGAAAGGGAAGTAACTGCATGATTCTTGTTAATCTTCTTCAAAGGGAATTCCCCTTAAAAATGCACGTGGTGTGCTGTGTAAACAATTTGATTGCCTTGCGAATTTCGTAAATAATTCATACCAATATCCAAAATATGTTGAGATATACAACCATGGAATATTCTATTGTGAATTATTACTGGAGATGTTAAGACATGAACAGGTACCGTAATTATTTTGAAGGAAATTAATTGCATGCGGTTTCGAATTTTCGATTGTTTACCACCCCTCCACTCACTGGGTCACCGAGAAAAAAAAAATCAACAAGAACACATTGAGTATAATCTCCTATTTTTATTTTATTTTTTTTTATATTTATTTTTTTTAAATTTTATTTTGTGATCAAGTTAATGCACAACACAGAAATAAGAAATAAAGAGGTGAAATAAAATAAACAAATTTTCAAAGCAGGTGAATTGCCGTGATACAAACCGTTGACATGGGCCGATCTGGTGTCCGTTCAGTCCTCATATCGCTGTTGAAAACTTGCTGAAAAATAATTACCTTTGTATAAGTCGCACCCCAATTTTGGTCCCGTTTTTCCAAGCAAAAAGATGCGACTTATACACGGACATATACGGTAAATCAGATCAGCATTTATAAATGCGCATAGCCCTGACTGGACACAGCAATGGTCTAGGTTTTGTCCACAGAAGGCAAGGCCCTAATGATAATAGGCTCTGGCCTTACATTAGGAACCTGACTCTTAGCCAAAAAAACAACTTGTGTCGTTAAAGTGATGGTATTTCACTCACTGCGATAGTGAGATTCGTCCACAGACAACGAATGGAGTTCACTAACTCTTCTAGCGGATGCAAAGGCTAAGAGAAATGCAGTTTTATAGGTCAAAAATTTGAACTCTACAACGTCTAACGGCTCAAAAGAAGCTTCTTTGAGCTTCAACAGAACCCAAGCTAAATTCCATTTTGGAATTAACCTGCGAGTTCTAGGTCTATTAATCGAGAAATTTCTAACCAATTTGGATAGAGAAATATTAGACCCAATATCCAAGCTATCATGATGAGCGTAATTGTCTGATAACATAGACCTATAGCCCTTAATAGTGATGGGCTGCAGTTTGAGAACGTCAAACCAATGTCTGGTATGGAAGGATCATAAACATCTATCGACTGATCCTTACACCAACGGAAGAAAACCCTCCACTTTGCTGCATAATTCAGCGAAGAGGAGGACCTCCTACAGTTAGAAATTGCGTCCACTACTCGTCCTGTAAAACACTTACCGTGCAAGAAGGACCGCACAACGGAAATACGTGAAGGTTGAGACCTTGTGGATTGTGATGCAGTGTACGTGACTTCCCTGATAAAGAAGGTCCATCAGTGGAGGAAGTTTTCGGGGAATGTCCCATAACAGACACCTGAGAAGATTTATCCAAGGTTTCTGTGCCAATAGAGATGCTACTAACAGAATCTTGCAATGGGATTGCTTGATTTTTAGCAAGATCTGTTGAATTAACGGAGTTGGAGGATATGCGTATCCTATCATTCCGTCCCATGAAATCGAGAGAGCGTCTACTGCATACGCTCGAGGATCTGGACATGGTGACACATAAGTCTGCAACTGATTGTTGAGATGTGTTGCAAATAAGTCTATCATTGGTTGATCCCACTGGTAGCAAATCTGTCTGAACACTCGCTTGTGGAGAGTCCATTCTGACGACAACATGCATCCTTTCCGAGAGATCGAGTCTGCCAACATGTTCAGATGACCCGGAATATGACGGATAGACAGTTGAACTTGATGATTCAAGACAAACAGAAGGATTCTTTCCGTTAACTGGTATAACAGAATCGAATGCGTGCCACTCTGGTTCCTTATGTATGCTACCACTGTCGAGTTGTCCGACAATATTTGAACATGAGCGTTCTCTATAATGTGAATCCATTGTTGTAGTGCTAGCCATATTGACATTATTTCTTTGATGATTATGTACTTGACTGGGAACTCTGGGTCCGGAAGACCCTGGCATTTCGAGTCTGTCGGAATCAGGGTCGCGCCCCAACCGATCTGACTCGCATCCGTCATAATCGTGAAAGCCGGATCCGGCAAATGCAGTGGAACTCCCTGAGTTAACCACTGAATATCTGCCCAAATCTGAACTTTTTGTTTTACTTGGTCTGTTAAAACAATATTCGTTTCGAGCGAATGCATCTTCACACTCCAGTTCTGAGTAAAGAATATCTGGAGAGGACGTGTGCGCAAGCGGCCCATCAGAATGAGTACCGCGGCCGCACCGCGCAAGTGGATGAATGACTTGGACGGAGCTACATTCGACTTCTTCTCGTTTACTATGAAACCGAGACGTCGGAGAAGTAGAAGCAGACTCTGAACACCGTTCTGAAGAATATCTTTGTTGCCGTATCTCTGAAAAATGTCGTCCAAGTAAGCCGACGTTCCCGCAGACGAATGAGCTCGGAAATAAGACATTACCGAGTTCATTATTTGAGTGAACGTCCAGGAAGCTAGATTCAGACCGAAGCACATTACTCGGAACTGATATACTGTCCCCTGAACGGCGTACCGTAGGTACTTTCTGAATGCCGGATGTACCATGACATGAAAGTATGCATCTTTTAGATCTATGCTTGCCGCATAGTCGTTCACTCGGATGTTCGCTCTTACCGACCGAATGGTTTCCATATAGAACTTTGGAGCTACGATAAGTTTGTTTATCCAGCTCAAGTCTATTACTGGTTGGAACGAGCTGTCCGGCTTCGGTACAAGGAACAAGTGACTGTAGAAACCTAAAGATTCCTGGTTTTCTACAACCTCTACTGTGTTCTTTTGTAGAAGAGAGCTTAGCTCCGAAAAGAGAGATTCTCTTTTTGACGGGTTTGTTGAGTCCATTGTAGACATCATGTTAGCAGTGGTTTGGCTCGGAACGACAGTCTCAGTCCTTCCGAGATTACATTTCTCACCCACCGATCTTCCATTATAGTTATCCAGTTTCTTACGAATCTTGATAACCTCCCGCCAACTGGAACACAACAGAGGTCCTGACATTCACTTGTAGGACCTGCGAGGCTTGCGGGAAGAGAAACTACATCCTCCCCGTGAAGAGCCTCTGCCCACCAACTTGGGGGTGTCTGACCGGTTGTTTCGGCCAGACCCACACCCCCGACCAGAGTTGCTGAACTGACGATTTTGCGAGTAATTGTAAGAGGATTTCTTATATCCTCACGAAGAGTTTCCTTTGAATGATTTTTGTCCAGAACCTCCTGCTTTACTCTTCTCTGCATGTGCAGGTTTATTTGATGTCGACTTTAAAAGCAGAGTATTTGACGCTTTCTTTGTAGCTTGGTCATAGACCAGAGAAAGCTTATCGTCAAATATATCATGTCCTGATACAGGAGCGACTCTAAGAGAGTTTTTCACCTTGTCATCTATTAAAGATGACAACGCAAGGGCTCCATCACGTCTAACTCCAAATTAGCCACTGTAAGGGTGGAGTTATATGTGGTAAACAGTATAGCCCTGGAAAGAACCCTCAAGGAAAAACGAATGTCCTCAAACTCCTTTCCATTGAGACGTTGCGCCATAGCTCTCGTAAGGTGATCTGCGTACAACATAGCGTCTAAATTCGCTCTATTTGTAGAAATTGCCATCTCAATTGTTTCCGAGCGAATAGTAAATGAAGGAGGCAAGTCCAAATCTAGGTCCTCAGCCTGCTCATTTAAATGCAGAGGTACTCTCTGAACACCTTCCCCTACCATTTTAAATGGATATGGTCCAACAGACGGTATCCGAACGGAAGATGAGGAAAGAAAGCTGCCTTTTCTCTTTCCACTAGAAAGACTGAATATAGCGTCGTTTAGGAGAGCAAAAGTATTTGACACTTGTTTCGACTGCACCGGGAAGGAAAGGACTTCCTTGACCGGATATAGTCCACGTCTGATGATGCTAGCAGCTTTTTATGTGTAGATGCAGCAGTCTGATTCACTGGAATAATCTCAGGAAAGTATTGATGGATAAAATCCATTGCTACCATATGTTGTTCCGAAAGGGATGGGTCCGTATCCTCCATATCCCTTTCCACATCCGGTTGAATCAGAATTTGCTCATGGTCCTCTTCCTCTGAGTGGACAGATGACTGGACCGACCCAGCATTTTTGGACAGCCCGTGCTCCAAGACTGCCGTAACTTGCTCCTGACTATGCTGGGATGCTGCAATGAGCTGCACAATCTGCGACAGCAGGTCCATAACCGAGGCCTGAGGAGCAGTGGTCTTCTGTTGCTTGGCCGCTGGCTGCTCCTGGAACCGTGTGTCTGCGACGGCGTTTTTCTGCAGATGTCCCATCGAACGAGGCCTCGTCTCCTTGGCTACCAGATGCTGTGACTTTTTAATAGATGAGCGGTCCTTGCTCATCGATTCCGGCTGGATATCGGACGCCACATAGCCAAGGTGCGGTCATGTGTGCTGTAATGACTTGGAAGAAGCTCTACTTTCAGCCGTCCCCGGCTGACTAAATGATGGAACGTCCCGGACCGGATGCGTGGACGTAAGCTCCGACTGAAGCAAGTTTCTAACCACAACATCTGGCCCCAGATGTTGTTGATAGAGAGAAGGGACTCTCTTGCTCACGGTCTTGCTAGACCTTGCCGAGCCAACTGATGAACTTGCTTGCTTCCTCCTTTCCGTCGTCGCTGGGTGAGTCTGATAAGAGATTATTGTGCTCTACCCATATTTCTATCCTCGACCGCTAAGGACACAGCCGGTGTCACGGTGCCCACCGCTTCACCGGACGAGCTAGCTGGCGACAGGTCTTTGTAACCACCGGGACGTGGTTTATTGCCCTGTCTAATATTTGAGAGCACTTTAGCCGCTAGCTCTGATTGACTATCATTTTGCGACGACGGAAGCACACTAATGGACGGAGTCATGAAACCATCACCATGTTCTTGTTCCTCTGAAATGGAAACTGAAAGACTAAAGTGACTGTGCGGCGAGAGGACCGGCATAGTCCTCTCACCGCTAACAACGTACCGTGATACACATCTCCAACATTTGTCATCCCAATTGACACAAGCAGCACAGGAATTAGTGCGAGTACAATGACTACAAGACGCACAAAATTCTTGTGAATCTGAGGAAGACTTCCTCGAATTACAATTTGAACAATAAGCTTTCATTTTAGAAAAACATGAAAGTCAACAGTACTCGTACTTAACTCCCAAAATACTGAAGAAGATACATTAGACAATCAATGAAACAATGATTTGAAAAAAAATTTCAAAAAAAAAATTTTTGGAAAAATTTTGATTTGAGCCCAAGTTTCCAATGGGAACCCTGAGCCCAAATGGATCCCAATAGAACCTAAGTGTGGACAAAAAATTTTTTCACTGCCAAAAATTAAGGCTACACTACTGGAATGAGGAATGTATCATACACTTATCCTAACATGAATAATTCATAGGAAAATTACATGTTAAAGGAAGCGTTGTCAATGTAAACAACGCCACAGAAAAACCAGAAAAAAGACTCCAGGCTGCAAAAAACTATGGCCCGAAGTCATTAACAGATTTGACACTATCCGATCCAAAGCAGGGTCTTCATCAGAAGAGAATGCAATACATCGGATGGATGATGCATGACTACAAACGCCTGAACACCCCTAGGGTGAGGACGTAACCATGGGTTAAACAAAATAAAAATTCTGTATAAATGCTAAACTCTCAAGAAATTTTCATAAAAAAAATTTCAATAAAAACACCAAAAAGCCTTGGAGTTTAACTGGAGGGCTTCAGGGAAGGATAGGGAAGGAACACTTAACAAACAGTAGCTTAATCATTAGGAAGAATGATAATTCAGGCGATACCACGAAAATGGGTAACTAGAAATAATTTTGTCAAAAATTATAAAGTTACAGCCCTGAACATAAAAAAGCACTGTTCCTTCCTTCCATGGTTCTATTCTATCCTCTGATCAACCATAATTATCTTTGATCTGTGTCTGGCATCATCAAAACAGAGATTTAAAAGCACAAAAGTCAGTCTGTTGTCATTTGACAGAGGGCCAAACAAGGAATGATATTTGGCGACAATTTGGGCACTTCCTGGACACTGCGCATATGCAGTTGTCAAATGCATGGAGGGCCACATAGGACATTAAATTTTTGGTTTTTGATGCAAATTTTGGGGTTTGGGGGGCAAAATTTGTGTTTGACCCTGGATATTTTAGAGTTAGCACCAGCTGTGTCTGGGCCATTGGTTACTGTGTAACAAGCCAAGACCAATACCTGGTCTGGACCTGCGTCGCTGCATGCAACAGATCTGAAAATTAGATACACGATACAACTCATCATTATGAAGCAGCAGACCAAATATAAAATCATTCCCTTTCATAGAAGCCAAGAAAACTTTGACGGAAGAAGTGTTTTGGACAGACTGACGGACTGATGGATGGAGTCAAGCAGTTACTAGACCTACTCTGCCACTGGTGAATCAGGTAAAAATAGTTTAACCACAAACTTTAACCAAAACTCTAAATGTTAACAGACGAACAAAAGTCATGACTATAGACCTCACTGTAAACAGTCGGGCTAAAAATCGATTACCCTGGCTAAAAATCTAATTCAAACAGTATCCAGATTCAACAGGTCTGTTGTAACTTTCCAACTAGTTTCAATTTTATCATAGGGTAAGAAAAAGAGAAATTTTTCAGAATCAGTCATGAAACTTAAATACTTAATTACTTGTACAGTAGAACCTGTCTTGAGAGACCGCCCTTTGGGCCACACAAAAGTGGTCTCTCAAGACAGGTGGTCTCTCATAACAGGTTTCAGGTTTTCTCAAGTCAGTGAATAACCAACCACAAAATTCAGAAATGGAGAAGAATGGATTTTTGTAATTACTTTGTTGTTGTTCTTTTTATGAAGTTTTTGTAACAAATTGAAATGGACTGTTATAAAAATTATAAAAATAAATTAGTGTTGAAAATCTTCCTTGAAGATTTTCAACAATAATTTATTTTTATAATTTTTATAACAGTCCATTTCAATTTGTTACAAAAAGATTTTCAACACAAATTTATTTTTATTCCTATCTGTCACATTTCAGATATGTATGAAATTGTTTATTCAGCAATAATCCTAATCTTTTCACAGAGGTCTTATAAAAACATCTCAATCTGTAATGAGTTAGCAATTGAAACCCAATTAAGAGCTTTTAATACTTTTAATTATGTTAGTATAACCACAATGGATTTTCCAATTCCAGAACAGGTAAAAAGTTTTTGTCATGGTTTCAGTCTTCAAAGGGGCGGTCTCTCAAGACAGGTCCATTATGGCATAAAAATACAAGTTGGTACCAGGTCACAGTGGTCTCTCAAGACAGGTGGTCTCTCAAGACAGGTGGTCTCCCATAGCAGGTTCATTATAAAGTAAAACCAATCGGTGCCTGGTAGATGTGGTCTCTCAAGACAGGTGGTCTCTCAAGACAGTGGTCTCTCAAGACAGGTTTTACTGTAATGGAGAAAGGATAGATTTGTCAAAACTGATTTTAAATCCCAATTGTTGTAATGTGTTTATAACAAGCTGTGAGTCCACTGAACAGTTACTGCAGTTGATGTTGGCGATTAATGAATCATCAATATAATAAAAAGATTTTAAATACATTTTTCGATAGAACGAATAGACTGGTTACAATATTTTTGTGAAAGCCTGAGGCACTGGCAACAAACCAAAGGGGAGAGAACAGAATTCGTACAGTTGACCTGGCCAAACAAATTTAAAAAATTTCTGATGTTTTTTTCCAAATTGGAATGCTAAAATGTGCATCTTTAAAATCTACCGATGTAAAATATTCATCAGGTTCAATAGATTGAATCACCACATCAAAAGTTTCTTGCTTAAAATGAAAATATGAAAATGATTTGTTCAGTGATGTTAGATTCAAAACTGGCCCAAAACCTCTATTTTTCTTAGGCCATAAAAAGATATTAAAAACATATTTAACATGGTCATGCTCAAAAAATTGAATAGCACCTTTGGCAAGCATTGCGGACACTTCCGCATTCATCAAATGACACAAGGTCACACTGAATCAAAAAGGTTTTGGAGTACTTTATTGTACAGGGATTATATGAAATTCTATTCTGTAACCCTGTATGTTTTCAATTATCCATGGATCACTAGTTAATTTCTTCCTATAAGCCACCAGATTTTTACATTCATATCAAATCTCCTAACCATTTTTACGTGTCAATGAAGTTTTTCTTTTGCCCATACTTCCATTGGTTATTGCATAGGCATGTTGAATGGATGCCTTCCCCATGGCTGTCCCCCTCTGTGAGACAGACCTTTTCCTAATGAAAGTGTTAGTGACACTGTAGCTTAACTTGTCTGTGTGTTGTATTTGATGAAAAGGATAATGTTCATTGTTTATGAAGGGATTATGAAATAAGACAAGAATTGTGATAATTGGGAACATGTTAATTTCTGTTCCCTGTATGCTATAATTTTTGGTTCCATTTTACAATTGTGAAAATCAATATCAGAATGGTCAAACTCATCAATTTGGTCCTAATCAGAAGCAAAAAAGTTAGAAATATCATTACTCATTGATTGAACAGACTGACTGGCACTAACTTTCTCATCGCCGGCATCGTAGTCATCTGCAAAATCATTTTCGTTATCATTACATTTAAAGGTTTGCTGACAGTATGCAGTTTATCAGGAGATTGATGTCAAATTTGTAAATCAATATCGTTTGGAAACCAAAATTTTGAATCTCCTCAACAGGGTAAACAATAAAGTCAGATGTGGATGCTACATAATTCAAAATCTTTCCCTTGTCAGCAGCAGTAATTTTAGTTGCGGGTTGCTTCCCTTAAATCAGATGCTGAGGTGATTTATTTTTCTTCACTTTGTCTAATCTGCTATTAATTTCAATAACTGAATGAAGTAAATTTGAAAAAAATGTCAGACTGATGATTCATGTTTGTCCTGATCAGCTGAGCCGAGATAGACCTTTTTTATGTGGTGGCATTGAATTGACTGAGTCTTGTTTATGACGCTCATCTTTGGATTACTTACGGCTACTTCTGTTATTAGAACTGATGATACTTTCAAACTTATTCAAGTTATCCCCTTTTCAGGATGCTGATGCCTTGCTCATGGATGGTTTTCCTCGAAGTGGAAGGTTTGTCATTATTACTGAAATCAAAACCATGAAAGCTAGGTTCCTCAGAATTAGAGGCAAACAGACTTAAAACGTCCTCTAAATATGTCACCTCAGATACCATCTTATCATCAGAAACCTCAAAGATTTTAGTGGGAGACTAAGTTGCAGGAGTTGTTAAAATAACGTCAGACTCCATATTCAACCTCCATATTTTTGCACTCCGATTTTGTTTTAGCCTTGGACATGATGAAGATCTAACAGCCTCCCTATCTTAAACATGCTCTCAACAACAAAAGACATATCATTCAAGACAGCACCTTTTTTAAGGTGTCCGGAAAGCATGATATCTGATGAAATCACATGCTTTTCTGCATGCCATGTGACAACATATGCCTTGTTTATCTTGATTACCACACTTGAAGATTTATATGGGAAAGAATTGGAAGTTAAATTTGTAGTCAAATAACTTGTCTTTATTTGTTTAAATCATGAAATATCATGGTGATATTACTAGATTCTGCAAGAACAACTCTTCCAGACTGATTAACCCTCTACCTAACTAATCTGCCACATCCACACACGTCATTTACAAATTAAGCAGTTGAAAAAAATAAATTTCATCAAAACCATATCATGAGACCCCTCATTAGAACAACCTTGCCAAGCTCATTCCAATGAGAAGTCACACAATTTGGTTTTGTTAATATATTTTGAAAAAATTTGAAAAAACAATACTTAAAATCATAAATTTTGATAACCTATGGATTGGTTAAAGGGTTAAATTTGATGTTGATGCTAAATATACATTATAAGTTATCTCCGTCAACATGTATGGTATATGGAGATTTAATATCTGGATGTCGGTTTTTAAATGCCAAGCTGCAGGCGAGGTTTTTAAATGAGAAACTCAGATATTAAATCTCCATATACCATACATGTTGGCAGAGATAACATTTTTGTCCCATTTGAAACACAATACAAACATAGAGGAAATAAATTTGTGAATGCGTTTCTCACGCTCCACAATTTTTTGTTTTTATAAATGCCGAAGACAACAGACAGAGTTACATCCCGAGGGTCGTTGAGGAAATGAGTAAACAGTATTTGTTGACATAGCATCCCCTGTGTTTCAATGTGTTCTATGTGCCTACTGGCACATAGAAAACATTGGAACTCAGGGGACGATATTTGCTCTTATTTTATTTTTCTCAAGTTGTTTCATTCAATTACTTGACTATTTGATTTATAACAACAAAATATGATCGTATTGTCGGAAATCTGATAATATTTGTAACTATTTTCAGGTTTTGGGGGTCGATTTTTATACCAAGGTGAGTGAATGCGAAAAGCTTTCATTTAAACCATATACCCCCGATGTTTTGCGTGCCCAAATACCCTGGATGTTGCATGCTCCTGTATACCTTGGATGTTGAATGCATCTTTTGCCATGGCTATTTGTCCAAGGCATTCTGACCAATCAAAAGACAAAATTTATTGGGATATAGGGACAATAATTTATATCCAAGGTTTATTTTTAAGTCTTATAAGTCTATAAACCCTATGTCAAAGAAAAGATGCCATGTCATTATGTTTGCTTACTATTTTATTTACTTCAGTCCACATGATAAGCCATCACGAATGGGAACATCTGCCCTCAAATGTTCCCAATTGCTTCAAGCAATTTACAAGTTAATAAACAAGAGGCCCCAAGGGGCCTTAATCGCTCACCTGACAAAGTGGTTCAAAGAAGTATTTTGGATCACATTCAGTTAGTCATGGTTCATCAACTCTACAGACGAATGAAGTCATGAAATTATTCATAACTCTAGTGTCCATGTCAGAGGATTATTATCCTGGGTCTTCCTGACTGCTTCCAGTTCTATCAGCTGTAGACTAGCACTGCCAAATTTCCAAGGGTTGTTATGTCACTGCCCCCAATCAAATAGAGTATGAAAATTAACCCAGGGATCCAATTTGAACAAACTTAAATCTTACACACACACCCTAACACCTCCCCCCCCACCCCAGATGCTGTAAATATAAATATTTACCCAGGAATACAATTCAAACAAACTTGAATCAGTCCCCTCCCCCAGTAGTAGCTATGTTTTTTGGACAGGTGATGCAGAAGATATGCAGGTTGGACATCTCACCCACCCCTACCCCATCCACATGTTCGGAAAAGTCCCCAAAATTGCTGGAAAGGTTGTAAGATTGCCTATTTTCAATTCACTGGTCATTATTCAATGGTATAAGCCAAGTTGAAACTGTTTTTAATTTGTTCTATATTTTTTGACATGGGTGGGGTGGGGGAGAGAAAACCAGGCCTGGATATGTTCCCCCCCCCCACCCCACCCATGTCAAACTCCCAATAGACATTCATAGAACCTTCTGCAGCCATTGTTTGGACTTTATGGCTGGCCCCACGGTGTAAAAAAAACCTATTGATATTTTTGAAATAGTAGCTATGTTTTTTGGACAGGTGAGGCGGAAGATATGCAGGTTGGACATCTCACCCACCCCTACCCCATCCATATGTTCGGAAAAGTCCCCAAAATTGCTGGAAAGGTTCTAAGATTGCCTATTTTTAATTTGCTGGTCATTATTCAATGGTATAAGCCAGGTTGAAACTGATTTTAATTTGTTCTATATTTTTTGTCATGGGTGGGGGGTGGGGGGAACCAGGCCTGGATATCTTCCCCTCCACCCATGTCAAACTCCCAATAGACATTCATAGAACCTTTTGCAGCCATTGTTTGGACTTTGTTATGGTTGGCCCCACGGTGTAAAAAAAACCTATTGATAATTGTGAAATAGTTGCTTCTGAGATTGCCTATTTTCTATTCACTAGTCATGTATATATTAAAGAGCTGAACCACTTTTTTGTGTTAATTTCAATGAAAATACCATAAATAAATGTTCTTATCTTTATCTTTTTGTTCAGTTCTTTTCATATTTTATTTTTGAGGTGGGGGGAAGATATCCAGGGTGGGGGGGGGGGGGGGGATATCGTGTCGCACTGGACCCAAAATTTTCAGGCTATAAAAAAAAATTTCATCTGAAAATTGAACAAAATGAACAAAAAATGAAAAAATTTTTTTACAAATTTTGATCCAAAATTTCTGGAGTCCAAACCAGACTCAAAATTTTCAGGTTAAAATTTTTGTTTTTTCATCCCAAAATTGAACAAAATGCATAAAAAAATGGAAATTTTTTTTTCCACATTTTGGTCCAAAATTTCAATCGAAACCAGACACCAAATTTTCAGGAGAGAAAATTTTTTTTTTCATCTACAATTTTAACAAAATGCAGAAAAAATCGATAAATGTTTTTTTCACATTTCAGTCCAAAATATCTAAGTCCGAACCAGACCCAAAATTTTTTCAACTCAGGGACCTGATTTGAACAAACTTGAATCTGACCCTCCTAGAGATGATGTATACCAAATATGAGAGGATTCTGACTGGTGGATCTGAAGAAGAAGATTTTTAAAGAAATTTCCTCATATTGCACTAAGTTAAAACTCAGGCTCCCATAGGGAGCCCAAATATTAACCAAGGAACTCGATTTGAACAAGCTTGAATCTGCCCCCCCCCCCCCCCCCCCCTAGAGATGTTATATACCAAATATGAGAGGATTCTGACTGGTGAATCTGAAGAAGAAGATTTTTAAAGAATATTCCAAGTATTGCACAAGGTTAAAATTTGGGCTCCAATAGGGAGCCCAAATATTAACCCAGGGACTTGATTTGAACAAACTTGAATCTGACCCCCTAGGGATGTTGTATACCAAATATGAAAAGATTCTGACCATTGGATCTGAAGAAGAAGATTATTTTGTATTTTATGGGTGCTATCAGAGTTATGCCCCTTGTGGTGCCCCATGTGGGTGTGGAAACTTTATTTGATCAAACTTGAATTGACATATGGTAAGGAAGATACACACCAGATTTGGTTCAATTTGGTCCAGGAGTTTGTGAGGAGAAGTCGATAATGTAAAGTTTATGCTGGACGGACAACAGACAGACAATGGATGACAGACAGAAAGTGATTAGTAAAGCTCTCCTTGACCTTCGCTCAGGTGAGCTAAAAATGTTAAGAATACTTTTCCCAGGTTAAAAAATTATGGAAATAAAAATTTGTTCCCTATGATGAAAGAAATTTTTTAGCCTGCGATTCATTGCATCAAAATTATTATCAGTGAGTTTATGTTTCAATTTTTACTCTGGTTTCAACTTTCAGTGTACCAAAGCAGTTCAATAATTTTGTTGCATGAAAATTATCATAATTTTTAGTATGTTTCAAGTTTGATGTTGGTTTCATTGTACTAATGCAGGTAACCCTTCACCTAATGCACACTGTATCAAAATTTATTATTTTAAATCTTTTTTCTTGAAATTTTAAACAAAACTTCAACAAAACTAGGTCATGTTTACCCTCACTGGAATGACTACAACAAGCTTGTTCATATAAGGGGGTAACAGGAAAGGTTTTTTTTTAATTAGTTTGAAAAATAATTTTCTTTGAATTGCTCACTTTGTAACTTATAAGGGCAGATGGGTTCTGATTCATTAGATAAAGTTTCAAGAGTTGTGTTTGCTTTACAACCCAATTATGTATAAAATAATAATGGCTGATATAGTCAGTTAACCAGTTTCAAAGATCTATAAATTTGTTTCTATAGCAGCCTACCTTTTCTGCATATTAACTCTTTACCTAATGAATCAAATGCACCCACCTGCATAATTTACAAATTAACCACTAATTATCCAACTGAAAAAAATGTTGTTCAAAAAATTCAGCAAACCAAACCATGTGGGTCATAACCTATATTTTATTTTTGAGTCAAAAACAAGAGAAACGCAATGTTTGGCATATGCCCCAGACAGCGTCATAAAAAGGGTTTGTAAGTCTCTCGGGGGCATAACCAAAATCAAAAGGAAGCTTCCTCTAGCCACCAACAATGCATCACAAAAATATAAAACTGATTTGAGTCAGCATTTATTAGTTACTGGATGAAAACCAAATTCAAGGTGGCTGCCATGGAAGCCATAATCAATTGGCCACTGGTGGCCAACTTGGTTCAACTGACTGGTCCAAAATTGAAAGGAAGCTTTCTCTAGATATCAACAATGCATAATAAAAAATAAAACTGATCCGAGTCAGCATTCATTAGTTATTGGACGAAATCAAATTCAATATGGCCACCATGACGGCCATACTGAATTTGTTATCTGATCCAAAATCGAAAGAAAGCTTCCTCTGGACACTAATAATGCATATCTAAACAAGAGGCCCCAAGGGGCCTGAGAGCACTCACCTGACACTGACAACTATCAACCGAGGGTCCTGATTTGAACAAACTTGCATCTGCCCCATTAAGAAAACCAAATATCAAAATATTCTGACCAGTGGATCTGAATTTTTTTTTTTTTAAATATTCCTCATATTGAACTATGTTATAAATCGGGCTCCCATAGGGAGCCCAAATATGAACTCAGGGACTTGGCTTGAACAAATTGGGTTCTCACCTCCCTAACGATACAGTATACCAAATATCAAAACATTCTTACTGGTGGATGCGAAGAAGATTTTTAAAGAATATTACAATTAGGTCTTCCACAGGGAGCCCAAATATGGACTCGGAGACTTGGCTTGAACAAACTTGAATCACATCTCCCTAAGGATGCTGTATACCAAAATATCAAAACATTCCAACTGCTGGTTCTGAACAAGAAGATTTTTAAAAAAATTCCTCATACTGAAATAAGTTATAATTCAGGCTCCCAGAGGGTGCCCAAATATGAACCCAGAGACTTGACTTGAACATATGTGAATCTCAGCCCCCGAAGGATGCTGCATACCAAATATCAGAACATTCTGATTGGCGAATCTGAAAAAGAAGATTTTTAAAGAATATTCCTCATACTACACTAATTTAAACATTTGGGCTTCCATAGAGAGCCCAAATAAGGACCCAGGGATTTGATTTCAACACACCTGTGAAACAATTTTCCAAAGATGTTATATGTGAAATTTGAAAGCTTTTGGAGCATTGGTTTGGGAGAAGAAGAGGTTTAAATGCTTGCCCCATTACCCACAGTGTTAAAAAAAATGCTGACTCAGCATTTATTCAAAGTCCCGAAAAAGTACCCTATGATAAAACCGATAGCAATTTTTTTGGATCACTCCATTCTGTTGGTCCTAAGGAAGCTTCACGCTAATAAGAATTCTCAGTGCCCTGTAGTTTTGGAGATATGGGCATTGGAAATTTCTTTCTATTTTTAGCTCCTGTGGTTCCCACAGGGCATTTCGAAAAAATGTCACTCATTAAGACTTCATATAAAATTTGGTTCAAATCGGCCTCTCGGTTTGGAAAATAGAAATTTTGGGCAGGGCAAAAATTCTTGCCCCTCCCATAATGACAACAAATATTGCCCCTCAAATTTCTCTTGAACAAACTTGAGTCTACACCTCAAAAGGAAGCTGTATACCAAATATCAAGTCTCTGCAACAGCTGGTTGATGAGAAGAATTTTTTTTTAAGAATTGGGACATTTTGGCCCCCACCCCTCCTCAATATGAGCAGAAACCCAATTTGAAGAAAATCCAAATGCCCCTATATAACCATTACTCATGTGAAATTTCATTAAAATGTGGCCAGTGACCCAAACACCACCTTCACAACAGACGACGGACAAACGGTGATCAGAATAGCTTACCCTGACATTCAGTCAGGTGAGCTAAAAATAAAATTGATTTGATTCAGTAGTCATTAGTTATTGGATGGAAAACAAATTCAAGATGGTGGCCATATTGAATTGGCTAGCTGATGCAAAATTGAAAGGAAGCTTCCTCCAGACACCAACAAAGCATAACCAAAAAGTGAAATTGATTTGAGTCAGTATTAATTGGTTATTGGACAGAAACGAAATTCAATATGGAAAATCGAAAGGAAGCATTGTCTAGTCATCCACAAGTAACCCCTAAAATTATGTTGCGATCAAATAATCGGATTGATGAACAGACGGACGGATGGACAAGGTGAAAACATAATGCCCCCGAGAGGGTCTAGGGGGGATAAAAAAGGAAATTTTTGTGAACAGCTAAGTTTATTTTGAGCTGTTAAATTAGGTAAAGGATTAATGTTGAGACAGACATAGTGGAATAAGCTGCTGAGTTTTACCAAAAACTTGTTGATGTAGCCATTGTACAGGCATTTTATTCAGAATGAAACTCATCTCATATGTAAAGCATACCTTGACTTCAAAGACTTCACCGGCTCCTTCACAGTCATTGGAAGTAATTATAGGTGTGTTAATCAGACAAT